>OZ007593.1:242934329-243534329 GCA_963931845.1 Maratus michaelseni
ACGAAATTTTAAAGAAGACTAGCATACAATTATTTTTATAACCGACTAAAATTTCAGAGAGTTCGGACGATAAGAACTACTTTTTCTTTCCTTGTTATGTTAGAGCACCCGAAGCCAAAAAAAAAAAAAAAAAAAAAAAAAAAAAGGAGAAGAAAACATATTTTTTTTTTACAACTAGACATCAGTATTTAACACGAAATTTTTACATAGACTGTAAAAGTATTATATTTATAACCTATAAAAATTTCAAAGAGTTCGTACAGCAAGAACTATTAAAAAAGAAAAAAAAAAAACTATGAAACGGCCATACGTGAAATAACAAGAAAATGTCTTCTTACGAGCGCTTTTACCACTAAATATCAATATTTTTTTCACGATTTGTTCATTTAAAATCATAAATTCATACAAATTGAATTTAAGATATAAAATCATACAAATTTTAGGTTTATTTAAGGTTATTTATTATCACCGGCACGGGCAACGCCGGGTGGGTTAGCAAGTTCATAATAAAATATCAAAATTTTAGGAATGGCTGACCTTATTTCATCTCATAACTCATCACTGAATCGCAACTTACACTTGAAAAGCTGTTACTCTATTGCATTCCTTGCTTATTCAACCAAAATGATGCATACGTACGACACCGGTCGCATTATGTCTTGACTTAGGGTTTTCATTTTTCCCAATTTACGACCACAATTTCTCGAGAGAGATTCTAAAGTTTCTGCATTTCCAAAGGGATAGATTCATTTTTACGATTACATAACTAGAACTGTGGGTAATAAAATCAGTCAAATACCTTTCATTTTTTTTCCAGTTTTGTTGGGTTGCAATTATTAAGAGTAGCTCTTACTTTTTATTTTCTTCTGCATCCATAAGAAATTATTGGATTTGTGAACATTTCCTTTTGGGTTTACACGTTTTGCGATAACCGAAATACGTGTTGATTATTTTATATCGATGTCTATCTGTCTGTGTGATATACTAATTTTGTGGACGTTATAACACAAGAACTAATTTTATATTTAGTTGAACCTTGACATAAATTGTGGCTAATTATATTTTGGATATATCAGACAACATTGGTACTACTATGCCGTGTTTCTCATGATATGCCTGATAGCTGTATCTAGGCGTCACTGGGATGAAATAGTACAAAACTTAATATGTAAGAAGTTAAAAGAAAATTTTGGTTAAATATTGGTTTTTATCATGCAACAGGGGACTCTTCTATGTGATGCTTTTTTTTTTATGGTGAGCGTTATAGATGTATCTCAGTTTCTACACTGCAAATTCCCAGCACACATTGGGAACACATTTGGAACACTTTGATTCAAGAAAGGTGTTCCAGTTACCTTAATGTGTACTGAATGTGTTCTCTTAATATGTTCTGAATATGCTCCACTATAAAGAAAGTGTTCTGATCAGGATATTTGTTAAATCTAAACCTGGGAACACGTTTGAGAACGGATTGGGAATACTTTTGGGCACACTTGTGAAATCATTGCTTTCAAAAAGTGCACTAGAAAGTGTGCTGAACAAAATAAATGTTCTCAGAAGTATTCTAAAAACTATTCCAAAGAGTGCGCTTCAAAGTGTACTAAAAAGATAACAAAATAAGTGTTCTGAAAAGTGCATAAGCAGTGTATTGGCTAGAAATGTACCAATTAATTGAGGTTAATTAAAATTAAATATTAAACTTTTAAAGGTGATCCAGATACATCTTATTTCATCGCACGACTCACCACAGCATTGACCTAAATCACTAACAGGCTGGGATTGGCCCGCCGGCCCGTGAGCCTTTACGCCCTCGTCCAGCTGGACTTCGTACCGGAATGCGTAACAGAATGCTTCGCACCCCTAAGCTAATCCAATATTTATTTCTTGGCTGTATACATATATTCCGACTCGTGTACTAAATTCCAAGGATTCCTTTGTTGCGTATCGTCATTTAATAGACAGATATAACACAGGAGAGAATTTTTATGACCACAAATAAATTGTATACGTCAAAGAAATTTTAAGGAATATCTGTTAAAAAAGGAAAATGGTTCGATAGTTCCAAAATCATTTGCAACTGTATTAAAGTTTATTTATATGGCTGGTCAGATCCATTGACATCAATCAAATGGGTATAAAAAGCAGTTGGATTTAAGCAAAAATACAGTGATTTGTTGAAATAATTATCTCCGAGAACTTTATACTCTAAACCTTCTAGAAAGGTATTCCGGAAAATTCGGAGGGCCTAAAGAGATTGTAGAAATTGACGAAAGTCTTTTTGCAAAGCGAAAAAAATCAAGTATTTTTTTTGTGTGTGTGTTCTACGTGTGTGCGTGTATCTTCCCAACAATCTTCCGCATTCGGGATGCACGGAAGAGGTATTCAAGCCTCGGTTATTAGCGGTAAATCGTGAATGTGTACCGAATGTGATGTCAGGTGAATGTTGCGTAGCAATTATGCATTTTTGAAGTTAAATTTTATTGTTTGGCGACAGTTATTTTTTTTATAGAAAGTGATCGACGAGTACCATTTTTATTATATGTGGCAAAATATAGATTAACGTGTACAATTTATGCGACTGAAATTCTGACCTTTTAAGTTTTTACTAATCGGTTATTTTTATTTGAAAAGGTAACATATCAAGAAAGCTTAAATCTGTGCTATTTTATTTTTAAAAACAGAATCCGTGAAGTAATCTTTAAGGGAGTCTGGGTTACAAAAATCTTCAAATTTTTGAAAAATATTTTATTGTTTTAAAATATTCTCTGTTTTTCCCGCTTAAACTGACGTTTAAATCATGTTTCTATGTTAATTAGAACAAGATATATTATTTTTTTGCTTTCAAATTATAGCTTTCAAGTAGTGGTTGTCATGGAAACGTTTTTGCGTTTTTCTGCATGACGGGTTTTCTCACCAACTCTCGTCTTTAAATTGTTATAAGTCAAGAACCGTCAAAGATACATAGTTCAAACTTGAAACATGCCTTTTTCAGTTATTTTACTTTAATTTTGATTCATCAAATTTGAAAAAAAAATTTACTTTTAAAAATATGAATTTTCTTAAATAAGTTATAACATTTTTTTTACGTTAAATATTTAATTTTTTTAATTAATATTTACAAATTTATTATATACTGTTTTAATTTATTATATACTATCGGCATACTGTGCTGCCCTGAGCACAGGGCCAGTGTAACTATAGGGCGAACGAGCCCCGCGCCAGTTTGGGTCTTGTTGGGGACTCCAAATCGCTCTATACAACTTGAAATAGCATTGCCTTTGAGTAAAATAATGATATATTTATTCTAAACTTGTTTTTAAATGTTTTTTCTTGAATTAAAAGTGAGTAGTAACTTTATTTCTACAACCAAAGTTTATACAATTGTCGGAGAATGTATAGATTTGAGAATATATAGATTTTGTCTGAAAGTACCGTAAACTCAAAAAATAAATATTTAAATCTGTGTAAAGGACTGAAGATTTTTAGAAATTAAAAATAATTACTCACATTACACGAGAAAGAAATCGCATGGTATTTTTCATACATTTTGTAAGTTATTCTATTGTTCACAATTTAAAAATAATTTTTATCAGTCCAGTATTGCAATCAGAGATGTTAGGCTCTGCGCGACGTTGCGCCGGCCCTGCCTGAGCATAAAACTTATTCTCGAATAAATATTAGAATCTTCTTAGGTGGTCTGTCTTATTTCATCTCACAACCCACACCACTCCCAATTGCATTCCATATTTATTCAGCCCAAAATAACACATGTATCGACACCATTCGCACTATCGATACTTGTAAACTCGCTGAGTATAAAGGTATAAGTCTTGACTTGAGGGTTTCCCATTTTCTCAATTTACGACCACAATTCCCCGAAAGAGGTTCTAAACTTCCTGAAATTCCGAAGGGGTGGTCTCATATTTATGATTTCATAACTAAAGCTGCGCATAATAAAATCAGAAATGTATAAGAATTTCTGAATAAAGTAACTACATTTGGTTTTTCACGAAAAACGGATCATACGTCCCTTAAATTATCAAAACTTTTGATTTTTCTTTTCTTTTTTTAATTTGTTTATGAACCAAAATAACTCCATCGTGCCTTTTTATATTTATAAACTGATAAATGTTGTATGAAGATGAGATTACATTCTATCATGGGCAATATCAGATATTTTCTCATAAACAGGTTTTCTAAGAGAAAAACGTTCGGAAACACACCGTGTGATAGTTCACCTCTCGCAAATTCGTCAGTGGCAAACTTTTTATCGCATGTTTGTACTTCCAGTTTTAGATATAAGCTCTAATTATACCAGTCGGAACTCTCTAAAAACAGATGTTCTCAATTCTCGAGTTTAAAACTCGATAAACTCGATAAAACTCGAGTTTAAAACTCTGAGTTTTAACTTCTTTTTAAAACACTTAGCAGCGATTACTCGACGTATGATCCAAGGATTTCTTGCATTTGGGAATTCCGTTCATTCTTGAAAATAATCCTATTTGCAGTGGAAAATAGTCGCTCGAATGAAGCGAGAAGCATCAGCATATATTTTACGAGTTAGATCGTACGATAATACGTGTTATAGAAACTTTATAGTAGGTACAAATTAATTGCAGAAATTACGAGTTCTCAGGTGACCATTACATTACAAAATATTCTTGCCATATAATTACTGAGCATAGTAAATTGTAATTACGCATAAAAACGATTCTCAACTAAACATTAAAATTTGAGGTAATCCACTTTATTTTATCTCACAACTCGCCACTGCATCTCAAGCCTTACTTTGAAACCACCACTCTATTGCATTTCTTATTTATTCTTCCAAAAGAACGCATCGACACCGTTCGCGCTATCGACCCTTTTTTTTTTTTTTTTTGAGACCGGCGACCAGGCCCCTACCTGCCAGGTTTCCCTAGCTTAAACGGGTTTAGTGCCTGGTACCGGGGCGCGTAGCGCCACTGAAGAGATGCCGCGTAGCGGCTGGCCGTTGCTGACAGGACGGCTATGTGGAGGACTTAGTTTTGTTTCCATTTTGTTTTGCTGCTAATTGATGTTATTCTTTTTATATGGACCTGTCATCGTTATGCGAGTTGGTCTCGTAATTTAGAGCCTTGATCAGGTGACGAGACCTTCACCTGATTAGGCACCCCCAGAGGTATTATTCACAGGGAACTTGGAGGACTTTACACCCACGACGGATTTTACATGCACCGGGCGCCATTAGCGTACATGATAAAAAAAAAAAAAAGAAAAAAAAAAAAAAAACCTGTAAGGGAAGGGGGTTAATACATGTTTATTTAACTTTACATAAAAAATAGAAGAAATGATTACTTTTACCTGTGTTGGATTGTTTTTTTCCCTTACTTTTTCTACCGTACTTTCCAGTTACCTGTTGTTTTTCTTTTGCTGCTTGATTTTTGTTGCACATTTAGGTTTATCTCGTTGCTTTTTGGTTTCTCATGTGATGCAGTTGTTTCTCTTTTGGTTTCTCATTTGTTGCAGGTTTCTCATTGTGATTTGGGTTTCTCATATTTCTCTGTTGATTTTATACTCTGTTGCATCACTGGTAACCGTTGAATTTGTTGTCATGAATGCGCTCTAGTGGCGATCAGTCCATATATACCTTATGGCTGTTTTCATGAGCTCGATGAAGCTTTTTGAGGACTTGGTGCGCTATGGGGTGGGGCATATTCCTTGGCCATTAGTCCGTTAATTAGTTATTAACTTCCACCCTCTTAGACGCTAAAAGAACGATTTTTTTTTTCGCAGGAAAGAGGTATACTTTACACTGCTATTTTATTATATATACACATATATACATATATATATTTTCCTTTTTTTTTTTTTTTTTTTTTTTTTTTTTTTTTTTTTTTCCTGGAAGGTAAGATTAATTAGACAGAGGTTATACACACTTTGAATATAGAGGTATGGTGGCTGCTGGGACTTTTATGTTTTTTTTTTTTTTTTTTTTTTTTTTTTTTTTGTATTAGTCTATGTTTGTCTGTTTCATGTCGTCTACATTGTTCATTAGCCATCTGATCACTGCTCTACCTTTGTTTTGTACATGTTTGTTGTTTGCAAGTTGTCTGTGCCATAGTATTTCGTTATTAACTGTGATGGTGACCAGATGGTGTGGTTCTGTGAGTGGGCAGGCCGTAAGGTAGTGTTTTATGGACCCTAATTCCCCGCATATGCATTCTGGAGAGCTAAATTTAGCAAATCTATGTAGGTATTGTGGGAATGCTCCATGATCTGTGTAGATTTGGCTCAGTAATTTACAGCTTATAAGCCGTTTTGTGTCTACTTTTGGGAAGTATCCATGAGTTGTTCTACCCGTATCCCCATAGTCCCACTCGAACTGCCATTGTTTTATTGTTAACTCTTTTAATATACGCTTAAGGTTTGATATTGGTCTTTCTATGTGGTAGGGTCTATCATTTTTTTTATTTTTAGCCGCTTCTTTTGCTAATTCGTCAGCATCCTCGTTTCCTTGGATGCCAACGTGTGCCTTAACCCAATTAATTTTAAATTTGTTGTTTGATTTTCTTATTTTGTTTTGTATGTCTGCAATTAGTTTTACTGTGTTGAATGGTTTGCTGAGTGCTAATATTGCTGATAGGCAGTCCGAGTGAATGCTATAATCCATCCCTGTTTCGTTGCCCCATTCTGTTGCCTTTAGTATCGACAGTAGTTCGGCTTGGAAGACACTGTTATGTTTCCGCAATGGTGTTGACCATAGTTTAATTTTTTTGTCGCTTTTGTATGCTACGAAAGCCGATCCCGTAGCGCCTGATTCCAATTTTGAGCCGTCTGTATAAATTGTTATATCTGTTTCGTTGTAGCCTATCTTTGGTTCTGTTGTTTCTGCTGGGTGCGTTTCCCATATGTTTATTTTGTTATCGTAGTCTGTTGGTTGAATTGTATTACCGTATAATTTACATGTTTCTCTTAACCTTGTTATTGTTCCATATGTTGCTTCATATTTGACCTGTAGGTGTATTGGAATCAGGCCCGCCAGTACCTGTAGGGCTGCTGTTGGTGCAGTTTTGTATGCCTTGACTATGGTCAGCAGAAAATGTCTTTGGCAAGTGGTTAGGGCCGCTTTGCTTCTAGCATTTAATTTGTGTCCCCAGATTGGGGCTGCATATGTTAGCACTTTTTCTGCTACTGTTCGATACCAAATTTTTATGATGTCTGGTTTTATTCCCCAACCTCTTTTTGCCATTTGTCCCAGCATATTGAATGATTTGCGTACTTTGGTTGTTTGGTGTTGGCAATGTGGCAGCCAGTTTAGGTTACGGTGTATTATGACTCCTAAGTATTTGATTTGGTCTTTACCTTCTAGATCCTTGTCCTCTAATTTGATTCCCTCTATCTTTCCCGAGACTTGATCTGGGAGGTTGTGTAAGCGAGGTCTGTTTAGATACAGTAGCTCTGTTTTTTCCCTGTTTAGCGTAAGATTGTTGCTTTTTATCCAGTTGTTGAATTCTTCTATTATTTTATTTGCTAAGATTACCAGTTGCTCTTTAGTTTTCGCTTTGAGTATTAGGATGAAATCGTCGGCAAATGCTTGGATTCTAACCTTTTTACCCCAGTTCTTTTTTAAGGCTACGTCTGCTATTAGCAGCCAAAGTAGCGGGCCAAGACAACTTCCTTGCGGACAGCCGCCAAAGGTTTGTCTTGATTGTTTTATTCCGTTTTCCTCTAGTGTGACAAACCTGTTTTCAAGGAAACTAATTATCCAGTTTGTTAAATAAGTTGGGTTCGGGGAGTTTTTTAGTATATTTGCTATTATTGGCCATCTAATATTATCAAAGGCTCCTTTAATATCCATTGCTACTAGTAGTGTTTGGAATTTATCTTTTTTATCTTGTTTTATCGTTTTTATAAGGTTGTTTAGTGCGTGTTCTGTTGAAGTACCTTGTTTAAAACCATATTGCTTTTTGCTCAAATATTTGTTTAATGTCAGATGGTGCATTATTCTACCGTATATTATTCTTTCTAGGATTTTACTGAAGGCCGGTAGCAGGCATATTGGTCTATAGTTTTTGGGGTCCTGGGTTTTTTTTCCCGGTTTGTGGAACAGGACCACTGTACCTATTTTGAATGTTTTTGGGAAGTGTTTTAGCTTGAGGCATGCGTTGAATAACGAGAGCATTAACTTTGGCGTCGCTTTGTGTATTTTTTTAATTAAATTGTAGTCTATGTAATCGAATCCTGGAGCTTTGTTTTGCTTTATATTTTTTATTATTCTGTTAAGTTCGTGTTTTGTTATGTCTGGTGGGTTAATGTCTCTGAATTTTGGTGGCGCCGGTGTGAGTTTATGTTCTGTGTTTGGGTTTGTTAAGTACAGGTTATCTAGAAAGTGGTTAAGTGTTTCTTTTATTGTTACTGTTTGGTTGTTTGGTAGTACATTTACTAATCGTGATGGCTTTGGTTTTTTACCTGAGGCAGCTTTGTATTGTGGCCCGTATGTATCTATGGCTTCGTTACAGAATTTTTTCCAAGTTTCCCTTTTTGTTCTGTTGATTAGTTTTTTAAGTTTTGCCCTTTCTTTTTTATATTCTATGTGTTGTTTGTATTTTAGTTCTTCATCTTGTTGTTTTTGATATTTCCTTCTAAATGCTCTAACTCGGTTTCGGGCTGTTTTTATCTCCATTGTCCACCATGTTGGAGCTGTTATATTTGGTGATTTTCTTTGTTTGTAGCATTGTAATGCTATTGCTGTGATTTCATTTTGTATTTTCATTGTTATGTTGTCTAATTGTTCTTTGCTGGTTATCCTTGTAAGTTCATTTATATATTTGTTCCCTATTTGTTTTATTTTTTTCTCAAATTTTGCATGTTTTCCATGTTTTGTCTCTAGTTTGTGTCTGTAATAACTTATGTTGTCATATGTTAGTTTGAATTTAATGTATTTGTGGTCGCTATGGGACTCGTCGTCACTTACTTCCCATTCCGTTATTTTGTCCCCAAGGTTTGTCGTTGCTATTGTTAGGTCTGGCCACCCTTGGATAACTTTTTTCCTCCGCATTGTGCTAAATGAGGCTGGTGCGTTTGGTGGATTTTGTACGTATAAGTCGTTAGCTAGTAAAAAATCTGTTAGCTGTTCTCCTCTTGTGTCTATATCATTGTAACCCCAGACCTGAGAGTGTGCATTGAAGTCTCCCGTCAGCAGAATTTCACCTTCGGCTATTTTCAATGTGTCTTCGACCTCTTGAAGCACACTCATGAAGTCTGCTGAGGGGGGGACGTATACATTTATTATCGTTATTATTTCCTTTTTATTTTCTAGTGTTACTGCTGTTGTGTGGTCGGTTTCTTTTAGTGTTATTGGGTTTGTTCCTGTGTTTGTGATTATTGCCGCTTTGTTTGTTTTTGTTTTTGATATTTTCCATAATTTTGAGCTAAAACCTATTATGTCTCCTGTTTGTCTATTTTGGTAAAAGTCTTGGATCAGCGCGATGTTGATTTCATTTGCTCCCATATACCCCGCAAGTGATTTTGTGGCATTTGCACTACCGTGTAGATTTATTTGTATCATTTTTATTGTGTCTGTATCATTGTTTGTGAGAGTTGTGTTTGGGCTTGGTTTATTCGGGGGAGATTTACTTTGGTTTGTGGTGGCGGGTGTGTTTAAGTTTGTATTTTGTGTTTGTTTTGCGCCGCGCGGGCACTGTCTTTTATCGGTGTCCGCGAAAACGTTGCTCTTGTCTTTGCCTGTGTTGCATGTTGTTTATTTCTTCCTGCGTCCTCCTTTGTATTCTTGGGACCCCGCGGTACGTTACTACTGTGGCTTGTCCTCGCAATACTTCTAATCCGCTTGTTAACCTCTTTTTTCCCTCCTCCAATTCTATTTGTCTAATAGTGAGGAGTCTCCGGTATACCGTGCACCTCCCATCGTGAGCCGTGTGATCCGTTGATAGCTGAGAGCGTAAATAACCTTTAGTCATCTCATTGTAGTTTAGACACATGATACATCTTTCTCTTCTCTTAGGGCATTCGTCATGCTTGTGATCTCCAGCACATTCAGAGCAGACTTGTCGCTGGTCGCAGTATTGTGCAATGTGATCAAATCCCTGGCAACGGTGGCACCTCAGAATCGTCACGTAGTTTTTTATCGGGCATTCCCTGAGCCCAAGGCACACCGTTCTTCTCTTGAGGAGATGGTCTGCCAGTGGCTCCGGGAGTGTGACTGGTATGTGCATTCGTTCTGTTGGTATCATTATTGGTTTGAGTATATTTACTACTTCCTCAGGATCCTTTGATCCATCCAAACCTAGTAGTTTTTCCAGTTTTACTTGTATGGCTTCTTTACTTACCGTGTTTGGAACGTGGAAGATCATTATTCTTTTCTTCCTCAGGTTTGCCGTCTTGATATTCAGGTTTGAGCTTGTTTCCGTGTTTTCTTTCAGTGTTTCTTTTAACCTTGTGGCCTCTGTTGCATTTTCACACTCAATTCGTATACCATTTCTGATTCTTGTCACTCTGTTGATTCCTTCGTGGTCTTTTACTGTATTCGTGACTTGCTTTTCTACCTCTTCTGCACTTCTTTCATCTGTACCTTGTATTATGACCGTTGATGTCGCTGCCCTTATGGCCTGGGCATATGTGGCCGGCGCCCTTGGTTTGACCTCCTGTGTTTGTACTGGGGGGTTGGTAGGTTTGTAATTTTCCGTGGTTTGTACTTGTTTGGTTTCGATGAGATGTTCTATTGTTTCAGCTTTTGCCTCTGCATATGTTACTCTGTGTTCCAATTCCTGGAGTGAATTGATGATTATTTGGAGTGCTTGGTTCATCGCATTGGTTATTGGTACTAGCATCTTTGATTTCTTCTGGAGCATTTTTATGTAGCTAACTGCTTTCATGGCTTTATCCATCTCTACCGATCTTCTTTGTGCTAGGCCGCTTTTGTCACATATTTGCACAAGTTCTTTCTTGAGCTTTTTCACTTCCTGGTCTTCTGTTACCAGTTGCTTCTTCCCCATTTCTGCTTCTTCATATTTTTCCTCTTCTTCTTCACTTGATATTTCGAAGTATTTTTCTATTTCACTGGAACTGACATTTTCTTCTGTCTCTCTTTCTTCTTCTTTCGTTTCATTTATTTTCCTTGTGCTCTTCTGGTTCGCACCCGATGCACCCGAGACCCCTGCATTTTTTGTGTTTTGAGATATTTTTAGTTTTGTTAGGTCTTTCTTTATTAGGTCATTCTTTTGTGCGCCTTGAGTGGTTATTGTTTTCTTTGTTGACGATTTTTGTAGAGGTGGTGAGTTGTTTTTATTTGAATGTACTGAGCTCGATCTGGAACTCGATCTTGAAAATCGCATTTTGTCTAGCTGGTGTTTTTCCTACAATTTATGTTTTTGTGGTCCCAGCAGTTATAATAACAATTCTACACTTTGTCTATCTTGAATCAGACTGAACTATGTAATTTAATACTTTATAGAATTAATTACTATTATCACTAAAATAGCTATAGGCAATACGGGAACCCTCAATGGTCGGGAGTTAAGGTTTCTGTTTTGATTTGTTGTTTTTACAAGTAATGATTATGGGGGAGGGGGGGGGATGATGTTGTTGTGGCACCAGCAGCGGGGGGAGGGGGGGAAACAGAATTTCTTTCTTTCCTACTTATCTTAGTCTTGATTAGTAACAAGTAAACCGATGTGTTACTGAATTGAAGCCCTCCTATGAGGAGAAACTGGTTTTTATTTGTTCTGGATGAGCACATACATGCTTTAACAAGTGTAACTGGTTTAGTGCTCAACTTGATTTGTTACGGGATATGACTTATAAACGGGTAATTTGATTGTTACCGTGTTGTTAGTGTAATCCATTACTTATGGTGTTACGGTGATGTAGTAAGGGGCAAGACCTCCTAACTTACCTTAGCCTTTTTACATATTTCTGGAGTTGTAGCTAAAAACTAGAGAAGAGATGAATAGTATATATCATTCTGCCCCACCGGGAGGGGGGACTAACTCAGCCCCCGATGGATATATAACGATAGAGGTTCCCACCAACATGAAGAGCGTCCCAAAAATACTACGGTATAGGGAAACTAAATTCTAAACCCTTCCTAATTTGTTAGAGTAGAAAATGAGGTAGATAAAAAAAAAATGATTTGTTAGTAAAAGAAAAAAAAAGAGCTTGGTGGGATGAAAATATTGAGTCAGAAAGCTGCTCATTAATTGCAGAGCCAAGAGACCTAGCTAATAATATATTAATTAAAAATGAGAATTTTTTAAGGGGGGGGAGATGTGTGCAGCAGTTGTCGAGAATTTAATTGTCCATCTATAGACATGCTGTATGCGCTGGAAAAAGCAAAAAAAGGCAATAAAAACCCCACCATCGTGGAGAGCGAACCAAAATTACTACTAATGGTAAAACCAGGTCATAAACCTAATGATTTAGAGTAGAAAATTTTGACTATGAAATCTAATTAAAGAATAGAAAAATAATTGATCAATTATTTAAAAAAACGATAAGCGCGGTGGGATGAAAAAAAAATGAGGCACAATGCTCTTTATTAATTGTAAAACCAAAAGACCTAACTAATGACATATTACATGTGGGGATTAAAGTTGGAATAGTTGGCGCCGCCCCCCCCCCCCCCCCCCAAAGAGCATATGCCCATGGCGGGAGAGGGGTGGAAAAGAGGAATGAGGTGAGCAGTTGTTGAGAATCTAAAAAAAAAAACTAAAAGGGCAAAGAAGGGGAAAATTATTATTAATATTTTTTTTTTTTCCTCCCCTTATTAGAATTTATTTTATTTAATGTTATTTTTATTTTATTTTATTTTATTTTATTTATTTATTTTTATTATTATTTTTTAAAATACTTATTTCTTTCTTTCTTTATTTATTTTTATTATTATTTTTTTAAATACTTATTTATTTATTTATTTATTTATTTTTATTATTATTTTTTAAAATACTTATTTATTTATTTATTTATTTTTATTTATTTATTTATTTTATTATTTTTTTAAAATACTTATTTATTTTTATTATTATTTTTAAAATATTTATTTATTTATTTATTTTATAGAACCCCACCGGGGGGGGGAGAACTCAGCCCCTGTTGGAGATATTGAAAAAAGCCCCCTTCCCCCGAGTGAAGAGCGCCCCAGAAAAACGACGAAAAGGGAGAAAAGGCCGAAGCCCTAAGCGGTGGGATGAAAATAATGAGGCAGAATGCTGTTTATTAATTGCAAAACCAAAAGACCTATCTAATGATAAAACACATGTGGGGGAAAAAGTTGAAATAGTTTGTGCCCCTCTCCCTCCAAAGAGCATATGTCCATGGCGGGAATGGGGCGGTAAAGAGGAATGAGGGAAGCAGTTGCGGAGAAGTTAATTGACTATATGAGCAAAACGGGGAAAATTATTATTATTTGTATTTTCCCCTTATTAGTCTATTTTTAAATTATTACTAAGCGAACTCAGCCCCTGCTGGAGATTTTGTACCCCCCCCCCCCCCTCACCCAAGTGGACAGCGCCCAGAAAAATTACGAATAGGGAGACTAGACCGAAATCCTAATAATTTAGAGTAGAAAATTAAGTATATTAAAGCTAATTAATTAGTAAAGGATTATTATTAATATTTTTTTTTTTTTTTTTTTTTTTTTTTTCCTCTCAAGTTTTAGACTCCAATGGACCCTTTGCAAAACCAAATCAGTAAAAATTAAATTTATCAGATGTTTGGGTGAGGGAACCGCCATCTTGAGCTGTGCATTATACAGCAGTCCTCTCTGGTACCTTTCTGTGTAACTACTATGAAAAATTTTGGCGTGGGGATCCCTTAAGAGCGGAAAAAGCGCAGCCATTTCTAATGAACAATTACACATATTTTACAAATTTTACGTGATGAGAAGAGACACTTAATGTAAATTGATTTAAACAAATAGGGTACCGATCGAAAGCTTAGATTTTAATTTGAGAGAATAATTAACTTTTAAGAGGTTTTAATTGGGTAAGTAAGAGAAGGGAGGGTTCAAAGTGGACACAATCCTAGGAAAGTGGAAAAAAACTAAGTAACAAAATGCACTGAATTGCTTATATATCATAAAAAATGCAAAAAAACATTTAGCAAATCTGTCACCAGATAAAGAGAAGAGTTTATTATTTGACTTAGTTACCTTTAAGGAACTAGGGGAGGGGGCAAGAAGTTAGTGATAAATGTAGTGTAAACAAACAATTTATTTGCGAGCAAGAACAACATGCACATATTAAAAATAAAACTTTTTGCAGCTTTTAAACATTAAAACATGTACCAGGTGATTCTTTCTTGAAATACACATGAAATTAACCAGATTTTCCGCTAATTGAGCACTGCGGGATTAAAACTGGAGGGGAAAACCCCAAACATTGCCCTGAAAACCATACTAAACCAATGGGGATTTTTAGAAAAAAAAACTCGTAAAATACGAACCCATTGGAATTTTTACATGCTGCTGGTACCAAAATGAAGCTTATATATTCATGAACAAATTAAGACCATTGAATAGATTCCCGCTTACCTTTTGCCGATGTATTAGCCCTTCATCACGGGAGCTTTTGCACAATACGTCCGCGCTATCGACCCTTGTAAAATCACTGAGTATGTATAAAGGTAGGTCTTGACTTGGAGGTTTTCCTTTTCCCAGTTTACGATCACAATTTCCCGAGAGAGATTCTAAAGTTCCTGCAATCCCGAAGGGGGTAGACTCATATTTACGATTGCATAACTAGAGCCGCGCGTAATAAAATCAGAAATGAGCGGAATTTTTTTATACAAGTAACTTTTCGCATTTTTTTCTGTTTTAAGTTGTTTGCAATTAAAAGCAGTTCGTAATTCTTTGTTTGAAGCTTGGATATAGTCAGTGTTGGTATTCAGCTGGCTCGCAGTTGCCGGTTTGTGTAGAACCGTTACTTAAATTTTTTGTTGAGGTCGGCGAACTAAAATGACACTTACAATATGTAAATCACATATTTATATATCTTACCTTTTTCAAACGATTATCTGAAGTGCAACAACATATTCTAAGCATAACATTGTGTCATATTTGTTTTAGCTTTGCGTTTTGTCCAAAATTCCTGTTAGATAAATGCGCTGTTCCGTTTAGTATTTCTATATTGGAGTAGTGACATATGCAGAGAGTGAATGATCAGATTCGAAGTTTTTGTCCAAACTAAGGTATCTTACGCTTATGAATTTAGCTATAGTTAGTTAGCTCACTCGTGAAAAAATATTACAGGAGATCGTTCATACTTTATAGAAACGATTTTTCCAGTTAATGTCTTCGTATAAATGCCACATTCTTTGCAACAGTTTGACTCTAATTAGATTCCTGCACCGAGTCGGGTTACCCGCTTTTACCCGAACCGTCGAGTTGGCGCTATACTTTTGCGTTGCGAGTCGGATTCCGGTCAGGTTGACTTCTACTTTTTTGCTGCGGTTTGGCTTCGAGTTGGATTGACTTTCATTGTTTCGGATTCGGGTCGGGTTTTGACTTTTGCGGGTCGGGTTCGTGTTGACCCGATTTTTCAAAAGAATGTCCAAAATATTTTTTCAGATTAAAAATCTGTATACAATTAGACATCCATAACGGACGCTCCTGGAAAGCGGACGCCTCTATTTAGCGAACACGTCTTCAATTGCTAACACTTACATATTTATACACTTTTATCTACTCCTTCATGGTGGACACTTCCCAATTAACACGCACGTAACATGTGTATGTGTGCATAACCATCATAAATACATGTTTTTTTTAGTATAAAAAAAGAAATATTGGTAATATTTTTCATATTCCGAGCGAAGAAAAAATGGTTCTTAACTGTATCGTAAAGCAAAAATAATCTATCATCACATTTCTTATATACATTTTATTTCTCATGCAGTAAATCAAATATATACTCATTCAAATTCAAATACGTATTTATTTTCATCTGAAATATAGTTCTGCTCAAACTTTTTGTGCAAATCCCAACAACCCGACTTGCAAAAAACTTAAAGCTGACCCACAAGAATTATTCTAGGGTACCCGCAGAAAGAAAATTTGGGTCACTCCGACACGAAAAAATAAAATTAGGGACTTTCCGACCCGATGCAGAACTCTATTCAACAATCCCGAGGTGTTCATTATTCAGGGGTTTCACTATATTTGAATATTGAAGAATATAGATACGCCCATTTTTCTATATAAAAGATAAAATTGATATTACAGATATAATTGCAGATTACTTTTCATTGCATTAAAACGTGATTTACTTTCCTTTCATTTCGGGTTCGGTTTGGGTTGCGAATTGATTTATTTCGGGTTCGGGTGTGGTGCGGGTTGAAATATCTTGGGTTCTGGTTGGTTGCAGATCGCCGAAAATTATTTTGTCGTATTCGGATCGGGTTGCGAGTTCGTGGAATTTTTTTTTTTTTTGTCGGGTTCGGGTAGGGTTGCGGGTTGACTTCAAATGGAATTTTTGTGTTCGGATCGAGTACAACCCGACCCGTGCAGGACTCTATTTGTAATTCGTGTACAGTTGTAACCATAAAGAATATTTGGAGATTTATCACCTGCTTCCAGCTAACGGGGATATACCTTAAACTCAATTTATTACTTTATCATTAAGTTCTAAAAATATTAAAATGTTGTATTGTTATCGGAAACATACCTGTGAACATATTTTTTATAATGTTAGGGTATCAGGAAGTGTGTAAAAAAAATTATTTCAAAATACCATCTGTACATACAAAATTCAAGTTAAGTTAAACAAAAGAGGGTAATAAAAGAGTGTAAAAAATAAGCTTTAAGTAGAAAAATAAAATTCATTAAAATAAATAATAAATAGTGGAAATATTATACAATTCCATTTTATCATATTCCTTCGACTTTTACGAAAATAAATTTTGATTTATTGTTAGAATAAAAATATGATACATAATTAAAATGAAATATTATAAAACTAAAAAAAAAAGGGAGGAACAAATATGTAAAAGATTCTTTTATAACTCATAACTACAGCAAAAATACTTTTGTTATGTATATAAAGTATACGAGTTTGTTTTATCAGAAATCTTATTTTATTATTTAATTAATAAATGTATATAATTAATTAACAAATAAATGAATTAATTAATAAATTTTTTATGCTTTTAGATTCAGTATATTTATTTGTTAGGAAAAAGTTAATGGTTGTTAATACAGTTCTGAAATTTCTCTGTTTTCAAAATTTTAATTTCGAAATGCTTTCCAATCTTTTAGTGAACGTGAAATAAATCTAAGTTAATTTCGAAATTGCTTCTAAAGTACATTTTCTTCCAGATTAATTTCTTAAATTAAAAAAAAAATTACTAAGGATATTTTTAATTGCAACATCCAATACAAAGAAAGCTTCATCTGAAGAAAAAACATGTTAGACTCAAATATTCCGCGTAGTTCATTTTTACTGCGCGCACCTTTGACCACGCAATCGTAAACACAACCCACCTCCTAGAAAATGCAGAAATTTTACTACTTTTCTCTAAAAATTGTGGTTGTAAACAGGAAAAAGGAGAACCGTGTCAGTACTTACATTTGCAGTCAGCAATCTTATTAGAGCCTCGCGTATTTCAGCGAAAAGTTTTACATGTTTCTTTTATTATTATTATTATTGGTAAGCTAATGATAAATGGAATGAAATATCTATATATATTAATAAATTTAAAAAATATTAATTTAAAAAATATTCCACATCATTTTTTAATTAATATCAATATTTTAGCATAAGCCTTGTTTTCATAAAATTAGTTTTTTAATCGCTTTCAAACAGAAGAGATTATGCACATATTCAAGAATGAATACATACTTAATATATATATTGTATTCATACATACAGTACATATATTGTATTCATACATACAATATATATTGTATTGTATTCATACATACAATACATATATTGTATGTGTGAATACAATATATATTATATTGTATTCATACATACATTGTTACAGTTTCACAGCCAATTGGGATATTTTAACGAGCGTAGTTTGGCGCATAATTAATTCTATTGTTGTTGTAACTCGTATGCAGTTGTAACCACACAGAATAATGGGCGATTCATCACTTGCGCCCGATCTAAATGAAAAATTCCTTAAAATTAATTTATTATTTTATAATAAATTTACCAAAACTATTTAAATTTTGTATTGTCATCAGAAAAACACTTGTATACATAATATCTCGCCCTGGATTATTAATATTAATCATTTTTAATAATTTTTATTTTAGACTGTGATTTCGTTTATAATGTAGCAAGATAAAGCCAGGAGAGATGGCACGGTCGGAGAGATATGCCCACAAAGAGCACAAAAGATTTACGTGCAAAGAGGTTAAGGGGGAAAGGGTAGAGTGCGCGCGCAGCGACTTAAGGTAGTTGTACAACAGCAGTACTAGAGTGTCTACTTGAATGTGCACGTTGATTGCTTCAAGGGTCTAGGATAAATCATTGCTACTTGTTTTATTTTCCCAAAGTAAGTGCTTCAATTTTTCATAACTATTCGTCAGAATTTCTATAGAATGTTAGTAGTACAAAATATTTTTAACTTAAACGATTTCTCATAAGCTACTAACCTAGACTAATGGTGCGAACACCAATGGTTAGTTTTAGAAGCGGCCATGTGTAAATAAAAGACCGCGCAATCTCTCCTACCGAAATTGGAGAGTTTGCGCATCTGCTACTTAGAAGAGATGGCGCATAGTTCCCATTAGTTTCCATGCTAGGAAAGATTACGCAGCTTATTGGTAAATTTGCATAAATTGCAAATTACACGTAAAACATATGAATGAATCAATTTGAAATAATTTTCGAAAAACACATAATTATCGAAACCTGGAATTTACCCTTTAAATATTGAAGTTATTCTAGAACACGCATATTTGCTAGGCTGTGATGAAGGCATGAATTCAAACTATCCCTGAAACCGTTGAGTCACCATCAGAATCCACACCAATCCATTTCAACAATAGTACTCGTTACAAACACTGAAACCCAAACTTCTCATATTCTAGACCTATCCTCGCATCCGATTGCAGCAGATACGTGTATTTTTTTTTTTTACCATTAACTTCTGGGGAGTCTAATGTTACTCTCAGAAATACACCTACGAAAGTTTTGGAAAACCTTTCACCTACTATTCAAAGTAGTTTAATGCCATCGAAATCAAAAAGGAAACAGGGTGCAACGGATGTTACCGATCCACAAAATATACGTGAAAAAAAGACTTAAGGAAGCAGCTACAAAAAAAAAAGCAAACAGCTGAAGATAAGATGCTTGCAGAAAAAGTGCGATAAAAAAAACTGAAGGAAAGAAAACGAAAGGCCATGAGGATGAGTGCACTGAATGTTGAGAAATGTACCAGGATACAACTTCGATCAGTGACTCTATTCAGTGTATTATTTGTGGCAGGTAGTTGCATGAAAGCTTCACCATTTACAACAATAAGTACAACGATTGTGGACGACGAAATTTTGTAAATTTGATTAACATTTATAGTTCGTTTACAGGTCCACACAAAAGATTTCCGTTACATTATGGTCTATGAGAGAAAATCCATTTGCGGTGCATTTTATTTAAATTGTTTATTTAAATATCTCATTTCATTGTATGGAAAAAAAATGAACTTTCTTCATAATATTCTCTTAATGTTAAGAAATATTTCATAATATATGTCTGATGCATGATTTTTCATTACTGTTTTCTATCCTATAATTTTCAGAATTTTTTAATAGGATGACAAAAACTCCTATAAATAATGCTAGTTTTTAAAAATTGCTCTTTATGTAAATTTATTGTGTACGCTTGTTTTAAAACCACCTTTTTTATACTAAAAATAACATGTACTATCCACATAAAAGGCAATAGTCGCCATTGCATAGGACAACATAACCACACATTACAGTTTTGTTATAAGCGTATAACAGTAATTTTAAATAAGATCTTATTATACTAAAATGTCAAATTTTAATAATGGAAGTAACAAAATTGTTGCATAGATATGATGCATATCTGACGATTAATGAGAATAGATTGGATGTATGGCGAATGATCAAATTAAACTAAACAAATTGGAAATTGTACGTCAAACGTGACAAATGAGGTGCGTTCGTACTGTAAGTAGTTTTATAATTATTTTACAATAGCTGGTGCACTCTTATGCAAAAATGCATGAATACAAAATTTATTTTATGTGCAGGTTTTCATATTATTTATTTTATGAATTTAAGTTTCAATACACTTTTACAAGCAATTAATTACAATTCTGTTACATTAAAATTATACTATGCGCAAACCTCCAATACAAGACAATGTAAAAACTAGTCGTCGGGGGCCACCGTAATACTTACCCATCATGGATATGCATCACATAAAATATAAAAATAAAACATGTGTAAACTATTTATGAAATGCATTGCAATTCGAATAAAATCGTGGCTTGATGACGTCATAAACTTTAAATGCTCTATTACTGAATTGCGTAAAAGAAACTCCAAAATTGATAATCATATTAACTAATGGTTTACTGCGTCGGATTAAGCGTCTCATTTCTAATTAAAATATCTTTGAATTGAAATTTGAATGGAATACAGGGTCATGAAAAATCGAAGAGTGTGGAAAATATAATTACAAATATCTCGGCAACTAATTATCCGATCACCTTCATTCTTTATGCAAAATTTATGTTTTTTATTGTCTTTTATATTCACTCCTTAAAATAAACAATTTCGAAAAAAATTATACACCTTTTATCAGAACGAATGTTTCTAGAGTCTGAAAAAAAAACTTCCGGATAATCGAGGTTACTGAAATTCAATAAGCTTCTTCCCATTATTACATAACTAAGTACATATTAAATTTCAAGTCTCTGTCTCAATATGTTCGGGAGATAGAGCATTTACAGACACACACAGACAGACGGACGGCATTTTTTTTTTTTTTTTAAATATGTTTTTCGGAATCTCCAGTGTCTGAAACGTGTAAATCCGTCAAAAAATTTTTTTTCGATTTTCAAACCGATTACAAGACTTACCCTATACTACGTATGATGGGAAAGTAAAACCATCATTATTATTTCAGTGAAATGAATTATATCGTCGGTTATTATGATATGATTCATTTACGTAATAAAATAAGTATATTTTAAGTTGGCAACATTTTATCTTTTGTCGACATTTACTGAAAATTCCAGCTTTGAAATTTGCAGAACTTGAAATCCATATTTAGACTCTTTTTCCATTTAATATCTATTTCTCCGGAAACATCTTATTCAAAAAACTGTCTGCAGATTATACGATTGCTATAATTAAACAATTTTAGTATACAAATTCGGTTTTTAAATTCAGTAATATGGAAATAATATGAATTCCTCTTAATTATGAGGTAATCACCATGGCAACTTAGAATCAATACCTATCATGGGATATCATGGAATTAATGACGTATGATAGGATTTAATAGAATGAAGAAAACTTTTATTAACATCTTTGAAGGTTTTGATTCGATTTTCGGTCAATTCCATCGTAACTGACGTAACACTTAATCAAGGAATTTTGTTTTCAAAACTGTACAGAAAATTTACTAATAAAGCTAGAACAAATTTTTACAATTTAAAATATTTCTTACTAAGGACTTAATACCCAAATACCTGCAGATTATTTCAATCTCTCTTTTAATCACAAAAATTGCAATTCAAAATCCTGTAACTGATGTAACGTAAAACAGATAAACATTTTTTCTGCCTTCATTGAAGAGTAAAAATTATCAAAACTATCCCGTTAAAAAAAGTAATTTAATGTTCTCAACAACACTAAGTAATGACAAATTATAACAGTGACTTGTTTAATTAATTTCTGAACGATAAAAAAAAGAAAAAATGGCATTTACACATGTAACTGACGTAACTTTTATTATGTAACTGACGTAACATTATGACTTTACAAAGACAATAATGGTTCTTAACTTAGTTTGTAAACAGTAATTTAGAATGGCTTTTTATTAAGATTTTATTATACAACATAAAAATACCAAGCTTTCCAATTATACCCTTAAATTAAACATATTATAAATTTTATTTTCCCCTCAAAATGAGACTTTTCTGTGGAATTGACCTTCAATAAAATTTGAAATGACTCGACAAAATTCTACAACAATTATATATATTAAATTTCAAACCATTCGGTTGGGTAGTTTTTGTGCGGTTATATGCGGACAGACGAACGGACCAGACGACGAATATAGGTGCTACGTATTTAAAGAATTACAAACGCACCTAAAAATTGGCAAGCAGTCAAAATTCACTAAACAATCCGACAAACAATCCAAATATCTAAAAAATTTTAGCTATTTTCCTCCATATTCGTTTTGATAAAATAAAGTATTTAATATGAAAACAGTATTTTCTATACTTTGAATATTCATGCGATTGGATGAACTTTTCATGCATATATTTTAAATAACACAAAAATGCTAATACTAGTTGGATCATTTCAAAAATCAATATCCACGAAACTGACAACTCTAATGCTCATGGTCTACTGTTAAGCATACATAATAGCAAACTCTCTCGGTATTACTTACATATTAATTATACCATTATACGTATTAATTGCAATGTTTCTGGTCAGCAAACTGTCTTAATAACACACAAGAGTTCTCTTTTTAAAACATTCGTAGTGATGACACTAAGAAGTCATTTGAAAAATTGAGGACAAATTAAGTGAGAATGCATTTCAAATATTCACCGTAGCATCAAGCCAAACTAGGAAGGTTTAAGTTTTTAAATTAAATTAAATAAATATCAAATAAAACATTTTCTGAAGTTTAGCTAAATACTATTCTGAAATTTCCATTATTATTTTTTCTTAAATAAATTTCAACTTAAAATTGCCTTGGAGAAATGTAATTAATTGTTTTCCTAATAATCCTTCTTCGAACTCCCTTTTAACAATTTGAATAGAACAGTTCCTTTAGGTCCATTTAGTTCTAGATGCTCCATTCCCTCCATTTCCCACAAAATTTAGTGGCGCCATCTTCTGCTATTGTCTGTACTTAAACATTCAGAATAAAAATCCATAATAAATGAGCATTTTTATGAAATTGTAAAGGATGTATTAAAATGTAACGCATTTAATGTATTATGTAATTCTTATTTTCTGCTTTTAAAAATAACAGTACTAGTAACTGAGATAAAGGTGCAGAAAAAAAAATATACTGGATAGAGAAAATGCCATTATAAGAAAATAAGTGTAAAAAATTTAAAATTAACTGAAATCACCAATCAATTTAATATGTTACGTTAAAATCATGAAAATTTTCTACATTTTTAAGTATGTCACATACCCGGTATGAACATAATTATTATAAAGTCAGGTTACCATTTTTATATTATCCAGGTAGCATATAGCGTTTTTGAAATAGTTGCAAATTACTCTTAATTGTTATAAATTGGTAACGTTGTTGTCTTGTTAAAAGTATTTTTTTGTAATGTTTTATACCTTATAATTGGAAAAATTAATAGTTCATAGTAAAGATGTTTTGAAATTATTGTTTAATAGTCTTGATCTTGATAGCCATTTTGCATTATTATTATTACTATTAATTTTTTTTTTCTTTTTTTTTTTTTTTTTTTCAGAAAAAATAATTTTTTCCTGTTATGCTTTCATTTTTTGCAATATAAAGTGTGTTGATTGTTATTAGATGTATATTATGCGAGATGTTAGACTCTTTGCCGGCACGTATTATTCAAATCTGTTCAAAGATTCACATGTACAGTCAACCCCCCCCCCCCCCCCCCCAAAAAAAAAAAAAAAAAAAAAAAAAAGAAAGAAAAAGAAAAGAAGAAGAAGAAGAGAACACCCAATACATTTTAAATTTTAATCACCAAACAGTCAAATGAAAAACGGAAGTAATCATACGACTAGGAGTTATATTTTCATTCAGTTTATGCTTAAAAAAATATTTAAAAAATAATAAACTTGTGGGGCTGTCTTCATACAGATATTGTATCATTTTCAATATTAACCAGTACCTGTTCACCGAATAGGCCCGTACTTCTCAAAACTAATTTTATGGAAAAAAATTCAATCAGGGTAAAAAAAATGTATTTTTTTCTGAATTATAGCTACTAAATTTTCCCTCAGACTAATACTGATACATTTATACTCTTTTTTTTTCTGTTGATATAATAAATGGAATAAAAACAGTGATTAAATGCAACTTATTTTCATTTTTCTTATGTTTTACGTTTTAATTTCAAATATTTAAGACTGTAGCATGCTAAAAATAACAGAAAATTTAATTTGTATAAATATATTTTGTTATATTCATAAAATGTAGAAAAAATATGTAAAATATGGAGAATAGGTTATTTAAATAAAGGGGAAAGTAGTAATTAGCATTCAGATGATATCAAATTTCTGTTTATAAAATAGAAGCAAAATTGTGTTGCAGCTAAGCATAAATTTACGTCAAATATTTGTTGTTCCTGCACTGTTCTTAACACTGGCAAATCCTGCAATTTCCAAAGCATAAAATATATTTTAAAGTTCAGGTATTCGCACCTGTTCCATATTTGCAAAATTCATTTGTTATGTATAATTATGTATATAATAAAATATTTTTTATATGAATATAGGTAGTTAGTTTTAGTTTAACATTAAAAGTGTTGTTTACTCGAAATTTTGATGGTAAAATTTCAAATTGTTGAAGCATAATTGTTAGAGTAAAAAGGGCCCCCCCCCCCCCCCCCTGTGTGACGTTGGGCTTCCCCTACTTCTAACTCTTAAGCGGGCCCTGATATTAACACCTAATTTTGACATCATATTTGGATTTTTTGGTAAATTTTACTATGGGATACCAAAGGAAAAGTCATTCGGCGAAGTAGATTGGGAATTATGGAGGTTTTAAATTAAAATTAACTCTTAATGTTAAAATTATTTTTTAGGTGCGTTCGTAATTATATAAATACATAGCACCTATAGTCGTCGTCTGTCCGCATATAACTGCGCAAAAGCTACCCAAACGAATAGTTTGAAATTTAATACATATAATCGTTTCAGAATTTTGTCGAGTCATTTCAAATTTTATGAAAATTGAATTAAAAATTAAAGAGATATTAATAAAAGTTTTCTTCATTCTATTAAATTCTATCATACGTAATTAAGTCAATGATATCCAATGATAGGTAATGATTCTAGTTTGCCATGGTGATTACGTCCTAGTTAAGATGGAGTCCTATTATTTCCGTATTACTGAATTTCAAAACCGAATTTGTATATTAAAATTGTTTAATTATAGCAATCCTATAATCTACCGACAGTTTTTTGGATAGATGTTTCCGGAGAAATAGATATTAAATGGAAAAAGAGTCTAAATATGGATTTCAAGTTCTGAAATTTTCAAAGCTAGGATTAAGTTTCCCATTGGAATTTTCAGTAAATGTCAACAAAAGATAAAATGTTGCTAACTTAAAATGTACTTATTTTATTACGGAAATTAATCATATCATAATAACAGACGAGAAACTATATATTTCACTGAAACAATAACGATTATTTTTTTAGATTGTAGCTATTGCACCAAGATCTGAATATTTATGAAACTAGTTATAGTACGATCTCACCTCATTTTTCACGTTTGATGTACAATTCCCAACTTGTTAATAGTTGCAAAACAAACTGCAATGTGTGTAATTTTTTACCAACTAAAAAAATACTTGACGGAATATGCTCTAATTTTGTATTCTCATATTTAAAGCTTTTAGATATTAATTTCTGTTAAAATGTTTATAAGTTGCATTTTACAAATTTTTCGAAAATTAATTTCAAAATATGTGTATGTTGAAATCAATATTAAAAAAAACTATATGAATATTAATCTATCAAGTTCGATTTCTAGAAGCTTCAAATATGCGAATCCAAAATTACAGCTCATTCCGCCAAATCTATATATTTAAAACGCTAAGCATTTTCTTTCGACAATTCGTGAGAACAAACTACTGCATCAAATTACACCATTCCTTTTTTTAATGAAAGATATTTGGACACAGATTTGTTATCGTACATTCGTTTGTTCGAAAATTTAATTAATTAGCCGTAATTTTCAATTAAACTTTTACTTCTTCTTATGACGTCATAAAGTCAGCAACTCCCACTGTTGCGAGGCATAGAGTTTATTCTCTGAACTCCGTGGTTCGCCAATCTTTTGACATTAGCTAATATCAACTAGGTAATATTGTAACATTGTAATGTAAAATATTAAAAAACTTACTTAAAATTAGCTGTAATATAATCATATTAAAATATCTAAACATAAACATAGCAATATGAATAACAAATCTCACGTAAAATGTTGCAATTGAAATGATTCCAATTGAAACAAGATTTGGAGAGTTATCCCGAACGCCCAGCTAACATAAAAGTACCTATTTTATTTTATTTATTTACACACATATTCAATTTTATTATAAAACACCAGGTTGCCATACAAAGCAAAAATCGTCATTTTGGCGCCAAAAATGAACCCCGGTGCGTCTGCGATATCAATACCGATTTAATCAAAATTGTTTTGGTTGCACAGGATATTGCAAAATTAATTAAGTTATTAATAGATTATTGTTTCTTTCTCAGATTAAAAATAAGAAAATTTGGCACAGATGTCATATACGAGGGAGATGTATGCTTTATTTACTATGTTCTTTTATTGACTGAATATGAGATGAACGTAGGGATATACTATTTGTGTGATACTTCATAGGTCCAGGAAATTTTCTTTCTTGCCGTGGGGAATATGGCGGTAATATCAAACTGATTTGCATTATTACACAGTTGTTTACGGATTGTTTGTTTGGAATTTGCATCGGAAATAGTACTGTAATTCACTGTGGGAAAAAACTTTTAAAATAAAATATTGGAAAGACCGTTTCATACGCAAGCTTATTTTACTAATATTGTTATTGTAATTTTTTTCCGTCAAGTTTTGACGGGTTCCATCTAGTAGTTTTTTTAATTCTGATTTAAAAACTACCAGCATAGCAGCTTGTTTTACAAGTATTAAAAATTAATTTAACATTAGGAACTTCAAATATTAAATCGCCCTAATTCCTAAATTTCTTCACTTCCTATTTATTAACTTATAGTAAAATTTGCCAAAAAATCGAAATATTATTTTAAAATTAGGTTTTCGTATTGAAAAGTTCAGAGTTGATACAATTTCTATATGAAAACGGCCCCAAAGCTTTTTTCTTTTAACATAAATTGAAATAAGACATAATTTCCAATCGAATGTCTATTTCTTTCTTTCTTTCTTCTCTTTTTTTTTTCTGGTTTATTGTACAAGATTAACATCATCGTGCACTGCTTATATAAATATTTTTTTCATCCATTTTCCCTAACAAGTATTTTTTTTTTTCATATTCCTTGAGTCTTTTTTGTTTGTTTGCTTGTTTTTTAATACACGATTTCAAAACACCCGTTAAAAGGCGGGACACAATTAAATTGACGCCCTATTTTTATACCTTTTTGCCATAATTTTAGTCGCTTAAAGACTACTTACTTAAATTAACATCAGTGAAGGTAAAGAGTTAGACTTTTAAGTCGGAGATAAGTCTCGAAAGTTGCATGAGTTAATAGTTCGAGATGCAGCAACAATTTTTTTTTTTTTTCGACATACAAGCTCATCTTCAAATCATATATTCTAATACGAGCAAATCTTGTGTGTGTGTGTGTGGTTATGCAAATTTTATCTTAAAAACGGCTCTAACGATTGTGACGAAATTTTGCATCCTACCGTTTTGGGACACCAGATTGGGATAGGTCACATGTTCGAGAAAATTCGATTAGTGGGTCATTTTGGGTCATTTTGGGTCATGGTCAAGCTAATTGTATCTAAAAAACGGTTCAAACGATTTTGATGAAATTTTGTATCCGACCCTTTTCGGGCACGGGAAGACTATTGGGCTGGGTCACATGTTCGAGAACTTTCGATTAGTGGGTCATTTTGGGGTCAACGCGGGTCAAATTAATTTTATCTAAAAAACGCTCTAACGATTTTGATTAAATTTTGTGCCCTACGAGTTTCGAGCACGATAAAATCATTGGGCTAAGTCACATGTCCGAGAAAATTCGATTAGTGGGTCATTTCTGGTTCATTGTGGGTCAAGATCTAAAAAGCGGCTCAATTAACACTAAATTTTGCATACAATGGTTTTCGGGTACGAGAAGACTGTTGGGCTGGGTCACATGTTCGAGAAAATTCAATTAGTGGGTCATTTTGGGTCATTTAGGGTCATTGTGAAGCTAATTGTATCTAAAAAAAGGTTCAGACTATTTACACTAAATTTTGCATCCTATGGTTTTCGGGCACGAGAAGACTGATGGGCTAGGTCACAAGTTCGAGAAAATTCAATTAGTGGGTCATTTTGGTCATGGGTCATTAGGGGTCAAGCTATTTTATCTTAAAAACTGCTCAGACTATTTACACTAAATTTTGCATCCTATGGTTTTTGGACACGAGAAGATTGTTGAGCTAGGTCACATGTTCGAAAAAATTCAATTAGTGGGTCATTTTGGTCATGGGTTGAACTGAAATTTGAACTCAAATTTAATTTTGACCGAGCATGGCTCGGTCTTTCCTGCTCGTATGTGATTGAACTTACTTAACCCGTACTAACCTAGCGTTGCATTACAGCAACACCATAGCTAAAACCACTTTTGTTGTTTGCACACCAATTGTTCCGTAGAAAGCTCAGCTAATGTCGTTGGACTGTATTTCGTTAATAAAACTAAGATGATCAATTCGTACTCAATAAAAAGTGGAGTTAAAACTTAACTAATTACATTTATTTACAAGGAGAACAAAATTGACTGGCAGTGGTTGGTACACTGCGCTAACGTCTCAAGCAAAAACATCACTACTGGCGGGAATGAATATCAGCTCCGCGCATCATCCCGTCTTGAGCGCTCGGCAGCGCCCCCTGGATAACAAAATGTTCTACGGAGGAAACACTCCCCCGGGGATTGAAATGCAATTTCAATATACATTCACATATAAATTTGCAAAAATTATCATAAAAGAAAAAATTATAAGATATAACAACTTACATACACAATAATAATACAATCATAAATGCACTATAATTCAACATTACATACAGAAATAATATATATCTTAAAAATTGCTTAAAGAAAGAAAAGAAATCTGTTACTGAACTGGTAATATACAGACATCTCTGACATTTCTCTTATAAATTCGTCCGTCTGGTAACCGTAAGTTTACGGTTCGTATTATATTGTCCCTTCCCTTAAAAATTTCAACTATCCTTCCAACCTGCCATTTGGTGGAAGGTAAATTTTCCTGCTTTATTAGTACTAAAGTTCCTTTCTGTACATCATCCTTTTTAAATTTCCATTTCCCCCTCTGCTGCAGATTATTTAAATAATCGCGCTTCCAAGTCTTCCAAATTTGTTGACTAAATTTGGTGATTCTCTGCCATTTTGCTAATCTATTTTCATTAATGTTATCTAAAGGTGGTTCGGAGATCGAACTGATAGGTCTACCGATTAAAAAATGAGAGGGTGTCAAAGTTTCAAAATTTTCGAAATCTGGGGACAGCGGGGTAAGGGGACGAGAGTTCAAAACTCCCTCAATTTCCGCTAGTATAGTAAGAAACTCTTCTAAGGTTAATTTTTGATCACCTATTACCCGTTTTAAATGAAACTTGAATTATTTTACAGCCGCCTCCCAGAGGCCACCAAAATTCGGGGATTTGGGGGGAATAAATTCCCATTTGACACCTTCATGGGTTAAAAAATTACACAATTCCTCATCTGGGAAACTAATCAGTTTATGCAATTTTTTCAACTCTATGTCAGCTCCGATGAACGTTTTTGCATTATCCGATAGGATTTTTGCACATTTTCCCCTTCTGCCAAAGAAACGTTTTAGACTAGCTATAAAAGCCTGAGTTGTGAGATCTGAAACAAAGTCCAGGTGTATTGCCTTGGTGCATAAACACACATACACTACGACATAAATTTTATTCAATACGCCCTTCCTTTGATTTTTAAATTTAATAGAAAATGGGCCACAGTAATCCAGACCTGTCACCGAAAATACAAAATTTGGTGTCACACGTTCCCCCGGAAGATCAGCCATCAATTGGGAGCTGACAACAGGTTTATTCTTGAAGCATGTCACACATTTGTGAACAATGCTTCGGCAATTATTCCTGCCATTAAGTGGCCAAAATTTTTGTCTTACATGGAAAAGCAACGCTTGTGGGCCTAAATGAAAGTATTTGAGATGGAAGTAATTTAAAATAATATCCGTTAACTTATGATTGGCAGGCAAAACAATTGGAAACTTTGAGTTAAGCGGCAAATCTGCATGTGCTAAACGGCCGCCAACTCTAATTAATCCATCCTCTCCTACAAATACGTTTAAGGAAGATAATCTACTTTTATTGTGAACAGGCTTACCTTTTTCGAGACATTTTAATTCTTCCCTAAATTCCCCCCTTTGTGCTGACCGAATTAGAAACGATTCGGCCTCTCGAACCACGTCGAGGGATAGTGGTCCACTTCTTCTCTTCAATTTAGTTCGACAGTTGAAGGTGAATCTAAAAATAAAACTCATTATACGAATTAATTTTACAAAATTATTAGTACATGCAAAAATATGGTCAATAAAGAGTTCTTCCTGAGAAATAGTTAATGTAACAAAGTCATCATTTTTAATGTTCACGGAGTCTCTTTTTAGTTCGTTTATATATATGTCCTTGTTAGGAATCACTAAAGTCTGGTCATTGTTACACTGATCTAAGTCTTTCAGAAACTTCGGACCAGTCCACCATATAGGATTGTGAATAAGACTTTCACATTTAATACCTCGTGTCAGCAAATCTGCAGGATTCTCGGACCCTGCACAGTGAAACCACCTGGATGGGTCTGTCAGAGCTTGGATTTCCTTTACACGGTTCGACACAAATGACTTCCACCTGTTCGCAGAGCCTTTGATCCAGTACAAGACAATCTGCGAATCTGTCCACAAATACATAGACGATGGTCCCTTGCGATCTAGTACCGTTTTTACTTCACAAGTTAAGCGTGCAGCAAGTAATGCTGCTAGAAGTTCAAGTCTAGGAAGTGACACTTTTGTCAATGGTGCCACTCTGGATTTTGATGTAATCAAATTTAAGGAAGATTCACTTAGTGAATCAATTTGTAGATACACGGAAGCACCGTATGCTTTTGGGCTGGCATCGGCAAAGGTATGCAAAGTTAGGGTGTAACTGGAGTCATCGGGAAACTGAAAAATGTTCCTTTGAATTTTTAGATTTCTCAACTGGGGAAGTTCAGAACACCATTGTTCCCACGTCTTTGTAATATCGGAGGGCAGTTCTTCATCCCACGTTAAGTTCCTACTCCACAGTTCTTGAAATAAACATTTAATTCATATTGTATACGGAGAAATTAGACCCAGAGGGTCAAATATTCTACCTGCAACTTGTAATACAAAACGTTTTGTATTTTTTGCGTTACGCAAAAATTCGAGCAAATTATCAATATCTATCAAAAGTATATCTTGCTTGGGTTGCCACGATATCCCCAAAACCTTATGTATTGTAGTATCCTCAAAAGGTTGTGGCATAGTACTAAATCCACGATTATCCCATATTTCCATTAACAGTTTATTGTTCGAAATCCACTTCCGTAAATTCATGCTAGCTTCCTTCATTATTTTATGAGATTGTTCCGAAATGTTCACCGCATCTTCGACTGTGTCTGTCCCGGTTATTAAGTCGTCCACATAAATACAATTGTGGAGTACTTCTGTCGTTATTGGATATTCCGTTTCAAATTTGTTAAGATGATGCTTAATTGTAGCAGATAGCAAAAATGGGCTTGAGTTCAAGCCAAATGTTAGGCGTGAAAATCTGTAGACGATAACATTAAATGCGTCATTGTCGACAGGATTCTTATCTATAAACAAGAATCTCAGAACATCCCTGTCCTTGTCGTTTATGGCAATTTGTAGAAAAGCCTTCTCTATATCTGCTAGAAAGGCAATTTTGTTTAGTCTGAAAAAAATCAATAAGTGAAAAATATTAGGGTTTAAATTAGTTCCTGCGTCAAGGCAGTCGTTCAAAGACAATTGTCCTGCTTCATGGGAACTTGCGTCAAAAACTATTCGACATTTAGTATAAACACTATCTTCTCTAAATACTGTATGGTGCGGTAAGTAAAAAACTGGTTTATCTGAAGGGTTTTCTAAATTGGGTACACTTTCAATTATGTTCATCTCTAAATACTCATTCAAAATATTGCAATATTGTTCGTATAACTTTGTATCACGTTTCATTCTTTTTATAAGACCTGAGAGTCGCGCTTCGGCGGTTTTATAATTATTTTCTAAATGGTTCCAATCCCTTGTCCAAGGGAGACTGATTTCATATCTATTATTTTCAAAACGCACAGTTTCATGAAATTTTTCTAAAATTTTCTCGTTTTTAACACTGTTTGGGTCATCTTTAATTTCCAACGTCTCTAAGTCCCAAAAGGTTTTCAAATCTAATTCATCTTGATTTTCTATTAAATGGCACGTGAATTTACTTTCATTTCTATCTTGTATTGTTCCATCCGCGATCCATCCTAAATGAGAATTTTGTAAAATTATAGAAGTTTTAGGAATTTTTATTTGACCAGCTAATAACAATTCGTAATATACATCTGCTCCTAATAACACTTGAATTCGCTGAGGTTCAAAAAATCTTGGGTTCGCGTAGGTTAAATTCTGTGGTAAGTGCAGATTAGAAATGTCTACGGCGCTTGAAGGGGTTAAATCAGTGATTTTAGGAACCAAAAACATGTTGGATAATTTTTTTAAACTTCTATCCTTGTTGGAAATTTCTACATTTATTCTGCTTTTAATTTTACAGACAGAATCATTTAATCCAGTAATTAATGACTTGACCTTATATTTTTGCAACCCTAACATATCTGCTACAGAAAACGTGACCAATGAGACATTACTCGCAGTATCTAAAATCGCAATACAAGGAAAAAGAGAATCATTACTTCCCCTTAAATAAATCACAGCTGTCGAAATCAACCCATTATAACTGGAGCAAGACAAATTTTGATCATAATTGTTTTGACAGCTCAATGTTAACGCATTTGTGGTGGGTTCTATTGAATTAGAATTTACGTTATCTTCCGTTTTCAACTGCGGTTCATTTGCAATACAATTAACTTGCCTATTTTCATAAGCAGGTTTCGAAAAATTAGCTCCATGAAGAGAACTATGATGGTTGGAGTAACAAATCCTACACTTATTATGCAATTTATTACATCGATTAACAGCGTGAGATAACGATAAACAGTTATAACATAACTTCAACTTCCTTACTTGGTTCAATTTCTCTTGAACCGCTAAATCTAAGTACCTTTGACATCGAAATATCATATGAGGTTGTTTACATAATGCGCAATTAAATTTGTCATTCTGTAATACTAAACTTTTTTGTTTCTGAGTAATTTCATACCTAGGTTTCGCAACGGTGTTACTTTTTTGTAGGTTTTCGAGAGCTTGAGCCCTTTTCAGTAAAAAATCAATAAAAATATTCCATTCAGGCAAGTCGTTACAGTCAAGACTCATTTCAAATGCCTTTCTTGACTCATCATCGATTCTTTGTAACACAAAATACATTAAAATTGATTCTGATAAGTTATTATTTTCTAGTCCCAATTGTTTCAGAGCCCTCAAATGACTCAATAAATTATCTACCAGATTGCGTATTTCTTTCGCATTTTCAATTTTTATTTTGTTGTTACTCAATAATTCAGAAATATGAGAATTTACAATTAACCGTTTGTTTTCAAATCGTTTTTTTAAAGCTTCGAATAAGGAAGCATAAGAATCATCAATGTTTTGCAATTGTTTCACAGGGCCTGTTAAAGCCGATTGTAAATAATATAATTTTTGAGCATCATTTAATTCGTCATTGCTATCAATCAAGGTGGTGAATTGTAGTTTAAAATTAAACCACTCTGTGTAACGTCCCGAAAATTGGGGTAAATTAATTGACGGCAATTTAATTTTTGACTCATTAGCATTAATTCTATCATTATTATTTTGACATTCAACATTAGAAACACTAGGCTTTATTAAATCAAGAAGACTTACTTCGAGAACTTCTACCTGTTCTTCTATCTCCGTCAAGGAATTTTCAAATTCCGGTAAATCATCATCAGAAATTACCGAATACGACTCGTTGCGTAACTCGTCTGTTTTCTTTTTTAACGTTTGAAGAGCATTTAACTTGAGTTCCAATTCTTTCTGGCCAAGTTTTGATTTTATTGCATTTGATATACGTGTAACTTGGCTGCGTATGTTTCCGCGTTTCCGATTGAGGATTACAGTACCTTTAATAGTAGCCATTATAATTATCTATAACTACATACAAAAATCCAAGGGCGATGATTCTTTACAGTGTTCTAAATGAGCGCTGGGGCTCGGAGGACCAAAACATGTTCCGTAGAAAGCTCAGCTAATGTCGTTGGACTGTATTTCGTTAATAAAACTAAGATGATCAATTCGTACTCAATAAAAAGTGGAGTTAAAACTTAACTAATTACATTTATTTACAAGGAGAACAAAATTGACTGGCAGTGGTTGGTACACTGCGCTAACGTCTCAAGCAAAAACATCACTACTGGCGGGAATGAATATCAGCTCCGCGCATCATCCCGTCTTGAGCGCTCGGCAGCGCCCCCTGGATAACAAAATGTTCTACGGAGGAAACACCAATAATTCCGAAACGAAATACGTTATTTCTTTGATGACAAAAATTCCTCGATAAAATAAGACACCAAATTTCTAGTCTAAAAAAAGTGGTGTGAAATGTATTTTTTTCCATTTTTAAGAGAAAAATAATTGTTATAATGGGTTAATCTATCACAAAAATAGCCGTCAGCTGTCGTGATAGAGTGGTGTGATCTCGGGACCAGCAATATCCCGAGTCACAGCGAAATGGAATGGGGCTCGACTACGGATGTTCCAGGGACAACCATCCGTAGTCGAGCTCATATTCATTTCTCTTTGACCGAGGGATGCCCCGACGCCAAATCTACCACTTTCGCAACTGCTGAAAACTGTTTTTGTGATTTATTACGTAAGTTCAATTACATTTTTGGAAATCATACGTTATACCCTAAAGCTTTTGATCTGACATTGAAAATAAGTGCATTTTTCAGAAAATTGCATTAAGTGGTGTTTTAAGAAAGTGAATTTATAAAATATATATAGTCTGTGTTTAAACATGTTAATTAAAGTTTTATACAGAAATTCATTTGGGACCCCCACGACATTTTTGAAACGTCATTTTAACCAAAAAAACATCCGCAAAAATTGTTTTTAATCTTTTAGGGGCTTTCTAAATATAGGTTCCTCGACTAGTTGTTTCGTTTTCCTTTATGATAATCAGATCCTGCTTGCATCTCAAATCTGTATCACACGGAATGATGCAGATGAATGATCACAATATATATATTTTTATATGCAGAAAAAGTCGCAATTAGAAAGTGTTTGAGGATATTATTATTTAGACTTTTTAAAATCGGGCAACAGTCGATGAAAAACGGTTATTTCAAACTGTGAATTATATCTCTATCCAGATAAGAAAATTTTGAATAAAAATATGAAAAAAAACTTAAAAAATTAGACAAATTTAAAAAATGATTGGACTCTTCACACCACCAGTTTAGTCAAGTTGGTTCCTGCAAAAGATGATTAAATTGCGAAACATAGTTTTTGATTATTTAATCTAATTAGCTTAATAGATTTCAACATTTAATAGCACTTAAAATAATTCTTCGATTTAAAAAAATGCCTGCTTCGGTAAGTTTGTGGTACATTTTTCTATAAAATTAACAGTTTTCATGTTTGTATATTTAAGAGTTTTTGTAGTATAAGCAAATAAAATGAAAATATTACAACAAATTCAATTGCGGCAGCAAACGGTAGGATTAGTTACCTTTTTTTAAGAATAGAAATATATTTACGAAAGCATTTGTAATTATTGTAATTGAGATATTTTTATTAATAAAATGTTACTTGCTGTCATATTATTTATTCATAATTGCATATTAATAGCCTTTTAGGTACTTAAAATATAAATTTTATCTTGAGCACCTCCTGTATAACTTGCCTCATCACTAAGCGTCCCAAACTGCCTCACTTCCTATCTTCTACTTTTACAATTTCGGCATGTTAAGTTTGGGATTACAATGAGATTTTTAACATTTAATATCATGATAAATATGTGTATTTTAAAAGTTTGACATTTATTTTTTATTATTTTTTTTTTACCCTTTATATTAAAAAGAAAAAATCAATCGAGTAAAGTTACTGCAATGTTGTCAAAACATAGAAAGTTGTATAAATTCTAATATGTTCATAACATGAATTTCATATACACAGGGCCGAAACTAAGGGGAAGTGAGCAAGGCATATGCCTCCCAGAGTAGAAGGGGGGCGCCAAAAGAAAATTTGGTTTGTCGTTCGTACAAACAACAAATAAAGAAATTTTGCTAAAAAATGGCATGTATGCCTTAATTTTATACTCTTTGATTTGAACAGGCACGGTTTTTCCATTAGGTGACAACCTAAGGCTCCAAAACAATACTTGATCAACGAATTCATCCAAGATACTTGGAAGATCAATACGCTGACCCAATTAAGTTGGAACTGGTTCAATATTTCGAGCATTATCGTGATAACAGGTTTTTGCATGTTTTACTTTTGTTTCTTCCTGTAAACAAACTATAAGATCTAGATACTTAATTAATGAACTCATCCAAGATACTTGTGACACTGTCCTAATTAGGTTCAAATTGGTTCAGTATTTAGGACATTATCGTGCATTATGCATAGATAGAGAGATAGATAGATATAAACAAAGTCATTTCAATAGGTCGATTTCTAAAGAAATCAATCAAAAATCTTAAGATTAATATATTTCCTAACCAGGGATGTAGTGTAGGGTATGCGGGAGTATACGCCGTATGCCTTCTGGATTTTTTAAAGAAACTCCGTATATTCCCTGTAGCTACAGCGTATACTCTCTACTGTACACCCTCTACCTATAGCGTATATCTTCTAATTTTTTTACGACTACAGCACTATTCCTAACAATTATTTCATATTTAAAATAAAAATTAAGGAAATGGATTGAAAACTTCTTTTTATAAATTTACTTTGGAAAAAAAGGGCAAGTGCACCAAAATTCATGCTTTCCCCGGGTGAAAAAAATCATAGTTTCGGCCCTGCATATACATTCAGGAATAGATTGCTCTGTCATCTATCTATGGGTACTTAACTGCGCTAAAACGTCTGAAACATAAGGTGTCTCAAGGTGACATATTTTCTCTTACTAATAAAATTAACAAGTGCAAAACAATCAACATACTTTTTTTTTTCTTTCATTTCAAAACCTTATCAAAATCGGCCGTACTTATGCGAAGATAACTGGGAACCCCTAGCAATAACTAATTTCTAACTCTGTAACAATTAACTAATTAAACTCGTTTTATCTCACATAAGAAGAACTCAGCATCAAAAACAGTCGTGATCAAAAGGAATCATTCACATGATTCATAAGTACTCAAGCCAGACATTATGAGCTTTTACCTTCAACTGACCACTGGTCAATTGCGAAATTCTCTCTGACCGTTCTACCGTGGTCATTCAGCTTCTGAAGTTCAAAGAGGTAAAAGCTGCCTCCTGACCTCTATGTTAATTCTCTAATCTCCTCTATCAGACTGCATTCAGATTCTCAGTGTATGATCAAGCAGAATTGCCGCAGTTCTGTATTTAGAAGGTAACTATTTCAACGTAATGCATTTGAAGTTAATCACATAGTCTATCAAATTAGTAAGTGATTGACTCTTAATTGAATGGTTCGTTTTTTTGCATACGAGCGTGAAATTACTTTGAATGTTTTTATTATTATTATTATTATTATTATTATTAAAATGTAATACATTTTCCACAGAAATATGCCTATGCTTTTTTTTAATACATAAGAATAAATTTATGAAATAATTTTTAAAAAATACTTTCTTACTAACAGATTTTACTTATGTGCCACAATAAATAAAAGTAATAAATATATTAACATCAAACATTTGCTTCCAACGTAAATTTCGCTTAATTTAATATGAGTTACTTTAAAACTACATATATAAACAATTCTCGACGTTTCGGTTATTCTTTATAACCATCTTCAGGAGAAAACTTTCATAAATAATCACTCCTGAAGATTGTTATAAAGAATAACCGAAACGTCGAGAATTGTTTATATATGTAGTTTTAAAGTAACTCATATTAAATTAAACAAAATTTACGTTGGAAGCAAATGTTTGATGTTAATATTTATATGTGCAACGTAAAGTCCTTATTAATTAGTAATGAATATGTTTTACATTTTAAAGAACTTTCTTTCTCGTTAAATATATCATACTTAATACTCTTATCTCCATGCTTAATTACCTTCTCTCTTTACTTACATGCTTATATACTTGAGTCTTACATGCTTTCATCCATCTTAAATACTTGCTTACATCTTGTATATAGTTACATACATCATACATACAACATTACATTATAACATACATTCCGGCTGCGTCAAAAAATCGTTACACATTTAAGAATTCGTAAAATACTACCAAACTGTCGTATTGCAGTGCAATTTGCACCATAAGACTTGTCAAAATGTTGAATGTTTTGTGTCAGAACAAACAAGAACGAAAAATCATGCTTCAAGCATAGATTAGAATCACTTTCCAACGCATTCAGAATACTTTAACAAAACTTCACAGTTTAATAAGATGAAAGAATGATATCTATGTAAACAATTTGGAGAACGAATAACACATTTGGGTATAGAATTTCAGCAATTAACCATATATAGTCGTAACAATATCCGATTTTGTTTTTCCACCCTGTATATGATCTATAGGTTTGTATTACATACTACACAGTATGCTAATATTTAGTTCAGTTGGAAATGCATAGCTCGTTTGAAAATTCCCCTTCAGCAATTTCCGTCAATAAATTGAAATGTACACTGAGAAAAATGACACTTTCAGATCTGAGTAAATCGATGTTTTCATTTTGTTATGAAACTTCTTGTTTCAAATAGGTTGGTTGGTTGGTTGATTTACGACGGCCAATTATCAACACGAGAGATGTGGGCCCTGAGGGTCTTTCTAAGGGATCCTAACCCGTATTTACGGCAAGGTTAGAAGAAAACCACGGAAAACTCCGAACGGTTAGGTCGACGAGCGTGACAGGGGTTTGAACCAGCACCTCCCGTCTACCAGCTTTGAGAGCAGAACCTCTCAGCCACTGGTGGAGCGTTTCAAATAGGACGACCCGATGCTTTCAATTCTGAAATACCAGAAATACTCAGAATATTGAAACATGGACATACTCAAAACTGAGCACAAAAAGGTCAATTCATACTCCTTTTTGAAACAATGACATACTCAAATATGAGCACATGGTGTTTTATTCTTGAGTGTGTGCATGTTTTCAGAAATGAGTATATACATGTTTCAAACTTGATAATTTTGATTCGGAGCCATTTTGACTATACGGAAGTACACAGAATATTGAAACATGGACATACTCAAAATTGAGCACATAAAGGTCAAGTTCATACTCATTTTTGAAACATGGACATACTCAAATATGATGCCCATGATGTTTTATTCTTGAGTGTGTGCATGGTTTCAGAAATGAGTATATACATGCTTCAAACTTGATAATTTTGATTCGGAGCCATTTTGACTATACGGAAGTACACAGAATATTGAAACATGGACATACTCAAAATTGAGCACATAAAGGTCAAGTTCATACTCATTTTTGAAACATGGACATACTCAAATATGATGCCCATGATGTTTTATTCTTGAGTGTGTGCATGGTTTCAGAAATGAGTATACTATGCATGTTTAAAACTTGAGTAATTTTGATTCGGAGCCCTTTTGACTATGCGACATACTCAGATTTGAGTATTTTTTGCTCAGTTTTAAAAATGTCGTTTTTAGAGTGTACTCAAGATCTTTTGTGCAGCCTTGTTTATGATCTATAGACATTATACACACCAAGTAATATGCAAAAAATTAGATAAATTTTAAAACGCGTGCCACAACTAGAAACGCACTTCTAGCTATTATTGTTCATAAGACAGTTCTGTAACCGAATTATTTTGTGTTTCCCTGTAAATTGTAAATGGACAATGAATGCTATGATATGCCCACCCTATTCTATAGTAAGTGTCTTGTAGTGCACCTCAAGGATATATATCACTTTAGATATGTTTGAAATAGTGTATCATCATTAAAATGCACCGCAAACGATTTTTTCCCCATAGACCGTAATGTAACGAAATTCTTTTGCGTATCCCTATAAACGAACTATAAATTCTAAAAACTTCATTTTCAATACCGCAAACATACCCTAGTAAACCTCAATAACATATAGTCCAGGCATTTAGTAGAAAATAAAGGAAAGTTTTGGTGTAGTTTTTTGGGGGGGGGGGTCCCTTTATGTTTTTTGGGTCGCTGAACACGAATCCGAGGTTTTCCAACAAAAATTTTTTCGGGAAATATGTTTTTTTTACAAAAAACGTGTAAAAAAACAGACTTTTTTCCGTTTTTTCAAAATAATTCCAAAATTATGCATTTTACGTGAAAGTCGGCAGTATATGAATTAAAGAAAATAAATTTTTTTACATTTTATGTATTGAAAGTTTTTTTCTCTGATCAATAGTTTAGCCGTGAGAGTGCCTCAAAAAGGGGTGGAAAAAACAAAAAACTGTAAAAAAACGGGAATTACGGTACTGTATGTCAATGTAACATAGAAACTAATCCTTTTACGCAAATGTTAACTATTAATGTTACTAAAGATTATATGTTTGACTATATTTCATGCATTTGAGGTAGAGGAAAAGCGCGGATCCGACACCAGGAGAAGGTGGGAGTAGTGGGGCAAATCCTGCTACTCCTCCGGCGAGCTCGTATTCTAAGAGGCGGTAACATTGTAGTCCAGTAGAAATAGCATTTTACCTTACAAAAACTCGGGTAGTTCTGATTTTTGGGTATATTGTAAAGGTTGACCCTCTAATAAAAAAAAAAAAACAAGTTTTCCTTCAACAACCTTCTAGACCTTGTGCGTTTTTCACAATATTGAAAAAAACAATATTTTTCGGCACTTTTTTCGATTTTTCTTAAATAACTCAATTTTAGTGCATCTTACAGAAAAAAGCACTTTTACCATTTTGTAGAGCATAAAATTTTCTACAACATGCAGTATTCAGGTTTGTAAATTGTCCAAACAGGGGGTAAGATACGGAGCCGGAAAAATAGGGTAAAATTTGCAAAAAATGCAAAAATCCACTAAAGACGTTAGTTTTTGCTTAATAACCTACTTTTAGTGCGTTTTAGAGACAAAAGCACTTTCAAAATTTTGTAGAGCATAAAATTCTCTACAACATGCAGTATTCATATTTGTAAATTGTCCAAATAGGGGGTAAGATACGGAGCCGGGAAAATAGGGTTAAATTTGGAAAAAATGTAAAAATCCACAAATGACGGTAGTTTTTGCTTAATAACCTACTTTTAGTGCGTTTTAGAGACAAAAGAACTTTTAACATTTTGTAGAGCATAAAATTCTCTACAACATGCAGTATTCATGTTTGTAAATTGTCCAAATAGGGGGTAAGATACGGCAAAAACTAACGTCATTTGTGGATTTTTACATTTTTTCCAAATTTAACCCTATATTCCCGACTCCGTATCTTACCTCTTATTTGGACAATTTACAAACATGAATACTGCATGTTGTAGAAAATTTTATGCTCTACAAAATGGTGAAAGTGCTTTTGTCTCTAAAACGTATTAAAAGTAGGTTATTAAGCAAAAACTAACGTCTTTAGTGGATTTTTGCAAATTTTACCCTATTTTCCCGGCTCCGTATCTTACCCCCTATTTGAACAATTTACAAACATGAATACTGCATGCTGTAGAGAATTTTATGCTCTCCAAAATGGTAACAGGGCTTTTTTCTGTAAAATGCACTAAAATTGAGTTATTTAAGAAAAATCGAAAAAAGTGCCGAAAAATATTGTTTTTTTCAATATTGTGAAAAACGCACAAGGTCTAGAAGGTCGAAAACTTGGTTTTTTTATTAGAGGGTCAACCTTTACAGCATACCCAAAAATCAGAACTACCCGAATTTTTGTAAGGCAAGGCCCTTTTTTGCGCTATTTCTACTGGACTATTGGAACTGCTCCCACCTTCCCCTGGCGCAAGATCCGCACTTTTCCTCTACCTCAAATGCATAAAATACAGTCAAACATATAATCTTTAGTATCATTAATGGTTACCGTTTGCGTAAAATGGTTAGTTTTTATGTTACATCGACATACACTACCGTAATTCCCGTTTTTTTTTACAGTTTTTTGTTTTTAACACCCTTTTTTGCGGCACTCTCACGGCTAAACCATTGATCAGAGAAAAAACTTTCATTACATAAAATATAGGAAATTTTATTTTCTTTAATTCATATATTGCCGACTTTCACGTAAAATGCACAATTTTGGAATTATTTTGAAAAAACGGGAAAAAATCCGTTTTTTTTACACGTTTTTTGTAAAAAAAACATATTTCCCGAAACAAATTTTGTTGGAAAACCTCGGATTCGTGTTCAGCGACCCAAAAAACATAAAGGGACCCCCCAAAAAAAACTACACCAAAACTTTCCTTTATTTGCTCTTTTTTATCCCCTAATGCCTGGACTAATATATCAATCGCATGGCAATGCGAGTATATTTATGCTAGTTGGAACACTGACTGACATACAGACAAACCGAATTGATAAGCATATTTCAACTATGTTGGAAAGTGTTAAAAATAATTGTTCAAAATTTTTCAAACTAAATTTTGCTGCAGAAATCCCAACTATTTGCCAAGTCCTATGGTTAAACCGCATTCCGATACGACAGTTTGTTTAAATTTACATGATTTTCTTTTTTAATCTGAACTTACTTTTGATCCCTTTGATTTTTCTCTATTGCCACAAAAATCCGATTCTTTGGCAAGTATTATGGTGCAATCCGCACTTCTATAGAGCAATTTGTTAATTTGTTGTGATTTTTTAAATTTATAATAAACTTTTGACGCAACCAGTACTTACAGTCAAGTCTCTCTATAACGAACTTCCATATAACAAATTTCTCTATATAACGAATTTTTAGCAGGAACGGTCACTTTTCTCCATGATTATATTAAAAACTAGTCGGATGTGCCAATCCCAAAATTTTCTTCTATCTTACACAGATTTCGCATACACTAAAAATGAATCTCAACACCAATTTATATCAAGGTCTAACTGATTCTAAAAGCTTATTAAATTCCGTGCGTTAGATCCTGAGATATGACTATCGCTAAAATCGTGTAAATCTTGAAAAATGCAGCATAGCAGCACCACCTGTTAGGAGATTTACACCAAAACCTAATCAACAACAACTTATGTCAACGTCTAACTGAACCTGAAGTTTGATGAAAATCCGTGCATTCGTTCTTGCGATATAGTTATCGTGAAAATCATGAAAAAAGTAGCATAACAGCGCCACCTGTTGGGCTATTTACACCAAAACGTAACCAGCATCTATTTATGTCAAGGTCTAACAGAATCTGAAGTTTTATGAAATTCAGTCCATTAATTCTTGCGATAGAGGTATTGCGTAAATCGCGAAAAATGCAGCATAGCAGCGCCACCTGTTGCGCGATTTACACCAAAAACTAATCAGCACCAATTTATATAAAGAGACTAACTGAATCTAAAGTTTTATTAAATTTCGTGCATTAGTTCCTGAGATAGAGCGGCCACAAAATTTGTGTCACAGACAGACAGACATTTTCTAAAAATGGTCAAATCGTGTTCAGGACTTTCTAAAACGTATAAATCCGTCGGAAACCGGAAGTCGAAAATTTTCATGAATCCATTACTTTCTTCTTGTAAAGATAGAAGAAAGTAATAATCCACATATAGCGAAAGATCTATCTCCATATAACGAATTTTTTAAATTTTTTTTTCTTCATTTGTTTAAAAAAGCTTCAAAACCAACTAGAATCAATTTTCGTTCCACTGATTCCTTGTTCATGTTTAAAACTGGCTTCCTTTACCCTAGTCTTTTTAGGATTTCATTCATCTCACGAAACCCTATTACTCCCTCTCCGTTGTCTGTCCGTCACAGAGCCACTCTCAGAAACTATGTAACTTACAGAGTTGAAACTTTGTATATATATAACTGAATACCAGCTATGAAGCTCAAAATATTAAAATTAAAAAAAATCGTATTATTTTAATAAATAGAGATAAAAAACCAAAATTCTAACAGCCTTTTCCTATTAAATTTAAACATTTTTCGTTATAGCAGTTGCCAAAAATGAAAAATCCACAATGAAATTCTTTCTACAATAATTAATTTTCTATTGAACGATTTCCACGTGAAAAATGAAAATGAAATAAAAAGTTTCACCAATTGAAAAAAAGATTAATATGAAATAAAAATGATTGACGTCTTATTGATAATAAAACGGAAATTTTCAAAGATTTCTCAATAATACAAGGAATATGAGTATATGTGTATGTACACAAAGCATATTAATATCACGTCATTAGAGAATTAAAAAGATAGGGGAAGACGGGGTACAATGAAACAAGGGGTACAATGAAACATTACTTGTAAAATCAGTAAAATTTGTCACAGAATATTGCAATTTATATATATGTTATACAACTGTATATCTCAGTTACTGATGTGATTGGGATACATTCACACTTCTACAACATTAGCAATAAAATATTATTGATTTTTCACCGTTGGAAGTAAGTTTCTTTACTAAAAGTAATTTTGTTTCTTTTTCGTTGTTGTTATAAGTAATAATTATTTTTTTTATACATTGTTATCTTTGGGTTGTTGGCTTCATACCTCCAAAAGCAAAATAAAAAAAATAAATATTAGAAGTTTGTAAATAATTTTTTACTTAGCAACCTCAGTGCGGGGTACAATGTAACACTTGCAGACGGGGTACAATGAAACATTTTGGAATATGGCCTTTCAATAAAAAAATTTTTTGTGAAGAAGATTATTTGTGTTTGTAATGTGTCAGATAGGCCTTGTCCTTCTGAAAATTATTTCCATAGTCAGATTAATGAAACTGAAGAGCTGACTAATGAAGCTGCAGAGCAGACTAATGAAGCTGAAGACCAGACTGACAAAACCCAAGAATCAGAAGCGATGGACCTTGCCATAAGTTAATTGGATCATTGCAGGTTGTTCAGCAACTGTTTGTACACCATGCACAAACTCTAATCTTGTGAGGAAATACATTTCTCCTCAAGAGATAAAACCTTACCCCTAGGCTGGTCCCAGAAAGGAAATAAAAGTAGTAAAACAGAAAAAAAAAAAAAGAGTTTTTTTCTAACCCCACCAGTAAAAAATGCTCGTTAGGCGCAATTAAAAAGTAAAAAAATGGTAAAAAGTTAAGAAGGGATTGTTTTCAAAACAAATTCTGCCTGCTACACTCTGAAACTGACGATGATACAGATTATTTTCCAGCTCAAGCTGATCATCAAAGTGCTAAGAATGAGATATCCACACAACATGTGTGACACAAGCAATATCTGTATAAATGATTATGTTTTAATCAAGGGGGGTGAACTCTGAAACATAAGGAAATATATTTTGTTGGAGAAATCATAAATTTAAATGAAGTCGAATGTGAAGTATACTTCACATAAAAATACTTCAACCCTTACTTTAAATTTGAGCATTCTGCAGAAACTAACATTTTTGAAAAAACTCAGATTGTGCTGAAACTTTTACCCCCTATCCCTTCAGGAGCACCTAAAAGAGGACCAGAAATGCTAATTTTTAAAACTGACTTGAGTCAATTTAATATAAAATGAAAGATATTTCTTAAACTAATAGAATTTTCTTCCTTTTCAGCTAGGACTGTAATATTTATATCAAGTTCCTTTTTTGTCTTTTAAAAAAGTTCCTGTTTTGTATGTTAATCAATTTTTTTTTTTTAAATCACATTTCTTTTCCCGGCATACGGGGTACAATGAAACACTGTAAGACATTTACTTTTTGTTATTTTTCAAGCATAAAAATATTGTTCAGAACGTAATAAAAATTTATGCAGATGGGGAAAATATAAGATTAAAAGTATGCATTAATTATATTTTTGTGCATGCAAAATTGTGGATAGGAAAAAAAAAATAGTGAATTTTGTTTCATTGTACCCCGTCTTCCCCTAATCTGACGTCCTATTGGAAGTTTGACAATTTTTTCAAATGTTTGATAATAATACAAAGCGAGTATCAATATGAGTAATAGATAATAGTAAACATATGAGTTTGAGAAAGATATTGAGTCATGATAAAAATCCGATTATGGAAATATTCGCATATTTTAACATTTTGAAGGTGTACAACATGTTTAATTTTGAAATTATTTTTTTAAATATCGCATTCAGTCCGCATGACAGATACTGTTATGACAGCATATAATAGCGGGCTGGCTTAGATATTCGAAAAAACAAAAAAATAGACCGGTAAATTTTGACTTTATAAAAGACATGACTTTTTTTTTTTTTTTTTTTTTTTTTTTTTTTTTTTTTTTGGTTGCTAAATGAAATTTATTAAAGAAAGGATAAAGTGTTTTGAAAGGAATATTAAACGAAACCCTTTGAGCCATCTTCGATCACACTTACCCACTTGTTTTTGTTTATCAAGTTCATTTTCACAAAAGTTTTGCGAAATTAGTTTATTTATCATTATTGATATTGAGAATGTCGCCGACTGAGCGTACGAAACTCGTTGATCTGTTTATTAAAAGGTATTTATTAACCTTTATGTCTACTGTTGTCACTTTAAGCATGTACTTTCTCACTTTACTGATAATAAGTGATTATAAATATGCATTCCTTGTTAATGTGGGGAAAATTTTACGAAGATGTAACTGTAATGAAATCAAAACAACCAAAAATTACATCTTTCTTCGTCTAAAACAAATGTAAGTTGCCCTTATGCGTTTGTATTTTTACTATGCTTTGTTTATTTTCCGTTTTGAAACTGTTTAAATAATTAAAAAATACAATATCAAGTTAATATTTAGCGTTAGACATTTCAAAATCTAGTAATACACTGCCGCGCATGCACGGTAGTGTATTACTGCTTATTTTACTGTTTATTACTGTTAATTTTACGGTATAATACTGGCAGCTGGGATGCCAGTATTATACTGTAAAATCAACACTTTTTTTTTTTTTTTGCAGTGTATGAAACCAATGAATATTTAAGGTACTCAAATATCAATCTACATACCGATACTTTTTGTATAGCTATTATTTTATAAATCGTTAAACAGATATGCAGAAATGCTAATTATTTTGTGCTCCTTTGAAAGCATGTTGTAGTCTACCTCAGTGATCAGTGCTTGACAAATGAGGTTTTTCTATCTGGCGACCAAATTATTTAATCTGTTTTTTTTTTTTTTTTTTTTTACAAAAAATGACCTAAGAGATGAGCACAATTTTAATTTGTCAAAAATAAGTTCATCAAATGCAAATTTTAAAATAATAAAATCAGTATTATTTGTTTGACCTCGACAGGAAAATAGGCAAAAAATTGTTTTCCTGCTTTACTATATCATCGATGCCTCCCTCATCAGATATAGATTTTGTAGCACTCAACTATCCGAACATTTGAAGCATTCGGCAATCAGCATTTCCCGAACATGCCGGTTAATTCAGCCTTTACAGTATTTCCTCTTTCTTTTTTTTGAGAGGTAGATAATTTTGATAAGTTTCATTAGAAAACTTAGTTTATATTACCTTTCTAAATTATGTAGAATTCTAAAATATGTAACTAAACTAGTAATTTTAAGCTATGCTTATTATTACACTGAGAAAAATGACACTTTCAAATCTGAGTAAATCGATGTTTTCATTTTGTTATGAAACTTTTTGTTTCAAATAGGACGATCCAATGCTTTCAGTTCTGAAATACCAGAAATACTCAGAATATTGAAACATGGACATACTCAAAACTGAGCACATAGAGGTCAGTTCATACTCATTTTTGAAACATGGACGTAGGCAAAAATGATTAGAATCCGTTCATACTTATTTTTGAAACATGGACATACTCAAATATGAGCGCAAAATGTTTTATTCTTCAGTGTGTGCATGTTTTCAGAAATGAGTATATAGATGTTTCAAACGTGAGTAATTTTGATTCGGAGCCATTTTGGCTAAGGCGACATACTGAGATTTGAGTATTTTTTGCTCAGTTTTGAAAATGTCGTTTTTAGAGTGTATTTTTTCTCAATTACTAAAATACTTTTGTTCCTTTTGAAAATCAATGACGGGGGAAGGAGGGGGGAAATATTTTTTTACTGGCGCTTACAATTTTTTTGCTGGCTACCCGATTTTATCAAATTCGTAAAGCCCTGTCAGTGATGCATATCAATCTTAATATATGTTTCAAATATCGTAACATCAATAAAAATGCACCGTAAACGATTTTTCTCCATAGACCATAATGTAACGGAATTCTTTTGTGAGTCCCTGTAAACGAACTATAAATGCTACTCACTTCATTTTCAATACCGAAAATTGTATAGTAAACTGCAAAAACCTATAAAAATTACATGGCCATCCAAGCATATTTACGAGAGTTAGATAATGGACAGACAGACAAACCGAAATCATAAACATTTTTCCACTTTGTTGGAACTTGTTAAAAATGGTTTACTGTTGCATATGAAGCATTATGGTAATGCAGAAATTTATATTTTTAAAACGCCTAAATCAACGAATGATTATAGTTTATTCGGAATACAATCCCGAATATAATTTCTGCACTATAAAAGGATTCAGGAACGCTTCTGGGATATAAATGTTGTGGGTTTGGGGTTCTTTCTAGAATAATTTATTTAAATTTAAAAAGCACATTTATTATTCAATCTTCACTTGACAATTAAATATTTAAAAAAAAATAAGTATACCCTGATTAGCTCCACTGAAATCTGTTGCCATGGAAAAGGGAGCAAATTATATTAAACTAATCAAAATATCAAAACTTAAGAATCCGAATAGGTTAATACAACAATGATAATTTTGAACTCATCATTTTAAGACAATGTTAAATGTAGTAAGGGGCAACAGATTTCTAAATCAAGTAGCATACTGAATTGCATAAAGAACACCCAACTCCACTCCAACCCGATCAAGCTCAAATCTCCATACACATTAAATTAACAAAAGTGTAATCATCATATAATTTGGAAAAATGCAGACAACCTGAAATTCCTCCAATATGAGGACCAAAAGGAGAAAGAGTTAAATCCGTTAATAGAGTAGGGATATGATGATGTACTAAATTTTAGAACAACTATGGAGATTGTGAACAAGATCAGATCGGTTAACCAAGGATCGTATAGTGGCTATAAAATAACTGAAAACTTTTTTTTTTTTTTTTTTTTTTTTTTTACTTTGTTAAAAAACAACCATTTTGTTGTTTGTTTTGAATAATACTTCAAAGAAAGGATAATTAAAAATTAAATTAATCAATTAGACTTAATTTTACTTTAGCATCAATTCTCAGTATATCCATTACTGAGATAGGAACAATAATTACATCTAATAACCTTGCGTAAACCTCAATTAATTTTCAAATAAATTATTACCATGAATTAAAAATTTAAGAAATAAAAAAAAATATTAATTTAGCAAAATTATAGCTTTCATATTTTTAATCACACTTACTGAGAGGTTAATTCCTTCTTATAGGTATGTTGTAATTATAGAAATATTAATTATTTAAAAATTATATATAAAGAAAAACATACCATATTTGAGAATAAACAAAAACTTTCTTTATTTGAATAATTAAAAATTATAAAAGTAAGGTAGTTCTCAAACAAAATATAATAATAACATAATAACAAAGTTGATCAAAAAAAAAAAATACTGAAATTACTTATTACAACACTTTACATTAAGCAGCAAAGTCCCTAAAATTACCACAATACCATGATTTAAAGATGGATCAACTTTTCAAAATTTAGTTATTGATTAATTTTCAATTAAATATCATAAATCTTAAACTATTAACAAACCAACAATTCAAATGTCGTTCAATCATAAACAAAAAGGTTACATGTTAATCATCTTAAAATACCAATAATTATATTTTTTTGTTTCTCCAGGTATTTATAAATATCACAACAGTAGACAACATGTAATAAAGAAGAAATATGGGTTACTTACAATATACTTTGATATTTACTACCGTCAATGTGGGCACACTTCATTGCAGATATGTTAATCTGCCATAATCTCCCTTTTTTTTTTTTTCAACCTATTCTTTTCAGCTGCCTCTACGAGTCAACACCGTTACTCCATACATCACTTGGAGATTTTGATTTATTCCCGATTCAAAACGTCGTCACATCACCGATACCTTGTAAAGCGGGCAAGTCTACTCAGCTAGTCACGTCAGCCTTCTTAGTCTAGGATTGATAATGCCCCATCTCCAAAAATGATGCTCGTCTAATCATTAATTCATTTTTCGTCAAGGTATCATTAACAACCGCCGCTTAAGAAGTCAACACAAGACAACACTTTTTCTAGGAACGCCGCTACTACATGATGGGTCAAACATATTTTCTTTTCATTCGCCCTCTATCAGATACAGATCCTTACTTCGAAAATGCCCTTATAGCCTCTTTTCATCATAACCTCATGATTTAGGATAATTAAAGTAGGCCATCAATGCCCCACTCTCAAAACAAAATCTTCCAGAAACCTGTCCGCCTTCAACAACTTCGCGATCCAGCCCACAGGCCAGTCTTCGAGCCCCGTAATAAGTCGAATTTTTTTTTTTACGAGTCAAACGACAGGTCTCTTGGCCAAGCAACAAGTGTCGTAAACATTCATTCTCCCGCGCTGCTTGAAAAACGGGACCGAACCACTCCGCCAGGGGTACGGGAATGGAAACAAAAGGGAAAATGGACTCTCCTTGAAGGCACCAGCCTGTCGTTCCACCCTGCCAGCCGCTTCATGGGGGAAGGCAGCCATGTTTCACCCCCATGGCGTGTGCTGAAGGGGGTCCTGTGAGCCTCTGTTGACCTGGGCGCCAGCTATCCGCCTGATAGCAGAGCTCATTGAAGCCTGTCGTAAGCTTACAAAGCCTAATTGCGTATATAGTACACTCATAAGATAACGTAATTCCTATACAGGGCGGTCGGTCATTCTTATATCAAAGTCAGACTAGATGACTCCAAATTTTCCACCTGTGCGGTCTTTAACTGACAAAACATCCCTCCCTTGCTGTCTTATCTTTCGTATTTGAAAACAGGAAGCTATGCTAGACTAAAAACGTTGAATTTACTTTGCCAAAAGAAAGAAGAAAAAATAAAAACTGATTTTATTATTATTATTACAATTACTTTTATTTATTTAAATTTTTATTAGAAACAGAAAAAAAAAAGAGTGCTTTTAAATAAATGTAGAGAAAGTGATTTAAATAATTAATGTAGATTAAAAAAAAATTGGTTGAAACCAACCGTAACAAGATTGCTCCCCCCGGCTAATTAAAAAAAATTTTTTGAGAAAACAAATTATTTTTTTTTTTTGAAAGGTAACTGGGTACCACATGGCATGCTGGGACCTCAACACTGAAAAAACTGACCCACAAACACAGATCATACATCGATCCGGGACGGGATCCAGAGAGTTCACCGCTGAAATACCACCCTGACAATATATTCCGGATATATACAACCAGAGCTCGCACATCCGTAGAAACCATTACCTAAAATATTACCTGAAACATGACCATAAAAGAGTACTACCAGAGGAGGGACCACAAGGCTGATTTTACCACTAAAATGACCAAGATATTCTCTGCACCTGTAAAAGAACACATGTTCCACCTGACTGTGAAACCTCACTTCCCTACTACTGTCATTCCTACGCATAACTGCATCCTACCTGAAATTTCTGGTAACAGAACTGTAAAAAATACATAAATTGAATTTTGAAAAAAAAATTAGCCGAAAAAGAAGAGAAGTGCCCACTGATTAATTGTCATTATACTGCTTATATACATAACTTCAATAATTGGCATCACAGTATATTACAACACTATCTATTAATGTAAATAAGTACTAGTAATATCAATATTAATGTAATATCATAGTTACAACACTGTAAATGTCAATGAAATTTGTAAAACACATATTAATTCTATTATACAAAAATACACAAGAGCAACTGGTGACACACAAAAAAAAAATATATACATATACATCTGTAAGACACAAATTATGGTATCACAGACCATGTTAGGGAGTTACGCACACATTTATAACATTTTTCTACAAGAAGCCATGTTGTTTTTGAGAAAAGTCCAATGATTCGGTTCACTGTGTAGATTTTACAAATGCACTTACAAGTAATGTGCATGGGAAAGAGTATCTCTGCCTCTGTGCTACTTATAGCACAAGCAGTTTCGGGCCTTTTGGGCACTACAGGGAAAACATTCCACAAAATAAAATAAAAAACAGGGGTGGTGACATATATCACCAGGAAGGAAAACACACATTCCACAAAAATAGGAAGTAGAATAAATAAAATAGTTAATTTTAGCACTTTTAGCCACACACAACAACATACAGGCATGTACATGAGACAGTATGTACTAGAAAAAGAAAAAGGGCCCACACTCCTTAAAGTTTAAGCTCAAATAAAACCACAAACTGTATAGTAAATAATAAATCTATCTAGTTAAAATGTAGAAATTAAAGTAAACACATACTTAAAAAGTTATATACAAAACACTGATGCATTAAAAAAAACTGAACTAAACAGATCTACCTCGGCAAAATTTATGATCACTTCTGATGGTTAAGAAGTCATAATCTTGGAGCGCCACTACGCCAAAAAAAAAAACGGGCTACACATATCTAAAGGCATACAAAACACAACATCCTAAAAAAATTTTAAAGTAACAAAAATTACATTCGTTTCTTTTTTTTTTTTTTTTGTAAAAATATACCCAAAATCTACGAAAACGGGGTGCGGACGGGTATATACCACATAATCTACCATAAAACAGACAAAAACCTTAAGTATAAGCATAAAAAGGGTTAAAAATGCCTACATGAAAGTATCAAAACACAACCAAAACAAACCTTTAATACGCTAGAAAAACTAAGTTCCGTTTTAAAATGCCCAAGAAAATAATTAAATATGCATACACATTAACTAAACTATAAATAAATACAAATAAACAAGGTAAAATTGATAAAAATGCCTGAATAACGAAAAAAAATAGTTAGTATTTATAACTCGGACGGTCTCTTCTATCCCGTAGCGAATAGTCGGTTCTAGAAATCGATATTGAACGACTACTTCTATTCGATTTAGCAGCTGGACGAATCGATGAACGAGACCTGCGCGAATCGCTGTGCGCAGCAGCTGAACTGCTTTCTGCCGTGGCTGAATTTTTACCTACGCGCATCTCGCTGCCTTCTGCCGTTGCTAAATTTTTATTTACGCACATCTCGTTATTCTCTGCCGCTGCAACCTCCGGAGAAATGGGAGGTGGGGGAGAGGGATTTATGATTTCCGTCGCGTCGCTGTCTGTTTCCTCCACTTCTGGCGCTACCGGAGTTTCGCTATTGTTGACGTTCACTACTGCTGGTGCGCGGTTACTATCATATGGTGCCCAGGGAATGAATCGGTTACGCTTGCATCTGCGTACAGGAGGAGAATCGCGCGGTTGGTGTGGTGAATCGATGGTCACGTTTTCAGTCGATCCCAGGCCAATTGTTTGTTTTGGTTCACTGGGCCAGATGGGGAGTCTGTCTTTGAAGGAAGACAACCTGTCAACATGGACAACCTGACAATTTTTGGGATTAGCAACTAGCGCTATTTTAAAATTAACTTCATTTAGCTTCTCAATTATAGTAAAAGGACCATTATTTTGCTTGCTTAATTTTTTTTGTATTACCAGGGGCGACTGTGGGTGTAAATAACCACACAAGATCTCCTATTTTAAAATTTTTATCAACAGCTGTCTTTTCACGGTATTTTTCCTGCTGCTCAGAAACTTTAATTAAATTACTATGTACTTCAGTGTATACTTTTTGAAGAGCTGGGATTAAGAGTTCACAAAAAGAGGGTGCATCATTATAATTAAAAGAAGGTGGTTGAGAAAAGAGACTATATGGTAGATTCATATTTCTGCCATACATAACTGCAGCTGGGCTAAGTTTAGTTGATGAGTGGACAGCTGAACGCATAGCTAGTAGCGCAAATTTTAGTTTAGTGTCCCAGTCAGATTGATTTTGGTTGACTATGTGACAAAGTGCATTTTTAAGAGTACGATTCTGTCTCTCCACTTGCGAGTTGCCAGCCGGGTGGTAAGATGAGGTCTTAATATGTTTAATACCAAACATTTTATATACGTGCTCTATCGCATCTGAAATTAGATTCTTCGCATTGTCCGTCGTAATAAAACAGGGCGCACCGTAGCGTGATATGAAATCAGCTAAAGTGTCCGCAATGACATCTGAAGTGGTTGAACTAACCGCATATGCTTCTGGCCACTTAGTAAATGAATCTATATATGCGACAATATACTTATTTCCCGAAAAAGTTTGTGGTAAGGGTCCAATGAGATCCAAATGAACCTTGTTCATGGGAAACTGGGGGGTCGGCATACGTTGCAGAGGGGCGAGCTGGTTCGCTCTATAAGCTCTCTTCTGCTGGCAACTAATACATGACTCCACTAGATGCTTGACATCTGACGACATTCCTGGCCAATAGAAGTGCTCACGAATGCGATCAATGGTCTTTTGAAAGGCTTGATGACAAGCCGCTAGGGACTCATGTGTTAGTGCAAAAACTTGAGTAACCAATTCTCTTGGCACGACTAACTTTACAGGTTTATTCAAAATAGCTGACTCCCTCGTATCCTCACAAACTAAAATGTCATCTCTAAAAAAAAATTTCATGTATTTAGGAGCAATTTCTACACCTTGGTCTAGTTTTCTTGCAATCTCGCAGCATTTCTTGTCTGATTTTTGTAATTCACCAATTTTTTCAAGTAGATTGGAATGAGGCATAAAAGTAACTTCCTTTTCGACTTGTATACAAAAATTACAATTAACAGTATCATTGGAGTTATCATTGTTGACATACCTCGAAAGGAAGTCTGCGACACTGTTACACTTACCTTTAACAAACTTGATTGTAAAATTAAAGTCTGAGAGAGTGCAGATCCATTTAGCCATGCGAGATGTAGGGTCGTGAATTTTTAACATAAATGTTAGAGGTGCATGGTCTGTATAGATGAAAAAATGGGTATTAGCAATGTAACATTTAAAGTGGGCAGTAGCCCAAACTAAAGCTAGTAATTCCCTTTCAGTGGTGGAGTAGCGGGTCTCAGCATCTTTCAATTTTCTGCTGGCAAAGGCAACAGGATGGAGCATGTTATTTTCATCTAATTGTGATAACACTGCCCCTAATGCTTCGCCACTGGCATCAGTATATAAATGGAATTCTTTCTCAAAATCAGGGAGTGCAAGACATGGTTTTGAAATAAGAGCCATTTTAAGGTCTTCAAATTCTTTCTGTGCATCTTCATTCCACGAAAATTTTCCTGTCTCTTTCGTTAAGTTGATTAGATTTTTGGCTCTCTTAGTAAAATCTGGTATAAATCTCCTATAGAAAGATAGAGTTCCAATAAATGACCTAACAGCCTTTCGGGTAGTTGGAGGTTTAAAATTTTCTATTACGGCAATATTTTTATTGATAGGTGATACTTGGCCACTACAAATCTCAAAACCTAGATATTGTATTTTATTCGAAAGGAAAGTGCATTTACTGGGCTTAAGTTTAAGTTTATGCAGTCTTAACCTTTCAAAGACCATGCTAAGCTTCTCAAAATGAGAATTAACATCACTGGAGGCAATTACAATGTCGTCGATATAAACAAGAATTCCAAGATTGCCTAAATCACCGAAAATAGCATTCATAAGTCTTTGGAAACTGTTACCTGAATTTGAGAGCCCAAAACAGTTACGGGTCCACTCAAAAAGTCCTTTGTGGGTGATTATAGCAGTTTTATGCCTATCCTCTGGGCGAATAACCTGTTGAAAAAACCCACTAGTTAAATCTAGCGTTGAAAAAAATTTAGCCCCACTTAAAGCATCAACAGAGTCGGTAATGTTAGGTATTGGGTAAGCATCTTTAACAAGATTTTTATTTAATCTTCTGTAGTCAACAGCAAGTCGATAGGAACCATCTGATTTCCGAACCAGAATAACCGGAGAAGCAAATTCAGACATGGAAGGGGAAATTATGTCCGCCTGTAACAAAGTATTAAGTTGGTCTTCCATTTCTTGACGTAATTTGTAGGGGACTCTATAAGCTTTGCCTTTAACTGGTTTATTTGAAGTTAAGTTAATTTCATGCGGGATTGTATCACAGCCGGGTAAATCTAAGACCGATGCTGCAAATACATCTTTGTTTTTGTCTAGAAAATTTTGCATTTTAAGTTTTAATGGGGGTTCTAAATGATCTAAATTAATTTCAGAGCTCCAAGTGAGATCAGCGTGATCAAAGTCACCAATTGGAGGGGCCAAATTTACATTGCAAGTAAGGTTATTTTTAGTTACGGGTATATTTGACTGGTCTACACATTTTTGAATTTTGGCAACAAAGGTTCCTTTATTTAAATGAATACTATTGTCTGAAAAATTTGCAAATGAGATATATAGGCCATGTTCTTTAGTGCAAATGGCTCTGGAGGTAAGGAGACCTTGATTTAAATTTTTCGCCAAAGGTTCTAACATAACAATATCATTCTCCTTAATAAAATTTTCCTTATAGCTTTTAACCTGAGCTAACATTTTTGACTGCGGGGGAATTGAAATTTTGCTACATAACACAGCGAAACTTATATTTTTATTTTTATTGGTTTTATCACTACTGCTATCTTCATTGCTCTCCTCCTCGACTTCAGGTACCTTATCCTCTATACTTACCAAATCTTCACTTTCATCAATATTACAAATTTCAGTAGTCTCTTCAGCTAAATTACCCTGAGTTACCTGACTCGCTGCTGAAAGAATGTTGTCGACACTTTGAATACTTGAAAAATTTTCAGTGTTATTACCCTCAGAGCTACCGCCTGATGTTGTTTGCATGCAAAAGTTCTGCGCAACACTTTCAACTTCCTTATCTGACTCAGTTTGAATGACTATCTCAACATCTTTTCCCATATTACTCAACTGCGGGTCCTGAACTACCATATTTTCACTACTATGATTCCCATTTTCAATATTAACTGAGTCATGAACTTTCTCACATGCACAATTTTCAGGAGGGCTATTTGCATGACTACTTTTTGAATTCTCCCCTACTTTGTTGACACATTTTATATTTACAGAATTATTTTTAACACAATCATTATTTATACAATTATTATTAGAATTTACACTATATACAGAGTTAGAAATATTTACAGAATTAGTAGCAAGACAAGTATTACACCCTGAAGTATTACTTGGGGTTTCTACGCTTTGTTTACATTGGCCTGAAACTGGCACTTTAAGAGCGACAGCATTTGTATCACAATTTATACTTGCCCGGTACTCTTTCAAAAATGGCATTCCCAAAATCATATTAAATTCCTCTGCTAATTTACCTTCCACTACATAGAATTCAGCTTGACATTGAACATTATCAAAAACAAATTTTAAAAATACTTTCTTATTTAGGTGAACTTTCTCACCGGTGACAGTCATAATGGGGATATTGCAATTCTCCATTTCAAAATTCTCTAAACAGTTACAATCAGTACCACTCAGGAGATTAATTGCAGAACCCGTGTCACATAATGCATTTAGGCAAACTTTATTTATGTAAATTCTTGCAGTTGGTAATGTATATGATTGGGGCTGAAACATACTATACACAGTTGGGGGGTCCAGGGGCCTGTGGGGGATCGAGTTGACCACATTTGATCCGGCCACTAATAGTTTAAAGCCTCACTTTCACTGTTAGCTACTGGGGTGTTATTTACCGCCTGCACTTCATTTCTGTTCGCAGCTGTGCTCCTATTGTTTTGGTAATAACCACCTCTTCTTCCCCTATATCCGCCTCGCTGATTGTGGTTCCCTCTAGGATTTTCACCTCTGTTTCTATAATTTTGCCCACGGCTCCTGAAATTTTGACCACCTCCCCTTCTAAAATTATAGTCGACAAAATTTAGTGGACAATCTCTGGCATAGTGGCCTTGTACGGAACACCTATAGCAGGTTACGGGTCTTACTTCCTGGTTATTTTCCTGCATATCCCTAGCCCTAAGATCAACTAAACTGTCTATCTTAGCTGCTAAAACATCAATTTGAGATTTTAGTTGGTCTATCTCCTTCTTTTGTGATCTATCTTGCTGAAAAACAGCAGCACAGGGTAGGTTTTGGGTCAAATTTGGGTTGAGAATTTCCTCGCGGTGGTTGTAGAAAGGGTTAATGCTCCTATAAGCCTTTTCCTCAAGAAGCGCAATTTTGAGGACCTCTTCTGGGGATTGTGGATTTCTCGCAATTACCCCCTTTCGCACTTCTGGTGTAAGATTGCTCAACAGCATGGAGTGTAGTAGAGCCGTTCGGCTTTTATCGACTACTTCACCCTGGATACCTTCAATTACAAGGGCTCTTAATGACATATCATATGCCTTGTCATAAAACTCCTGAACACTCATATTGGGTGGCTGTTTAAAATTTAAAAAATGACTGAGGGCAACATCTGGTGTGGTCTGTGAAGTATAACTCTCTTTTAAGATTTTTAATAGCTCATCAGATGTTTTTGCTTTGTGAATTTTTATTCGCCTAGAAGCAGCTCCTGAAAGTCTAGCAAGTAAAACAAACTTCTTTTCCTCCTCAGTCCAGTCGAATAATTTTGAAAAACTCTCAAATTTCTCAGAAAAATCTGAGAAGCAGACTGAGCTGGCCTCTCCATTGAATGGGGGAATATTAGACAAATTATCCACTAAAGCATTTTTTCGCTGAATAGTGGCAATTGCTTCCGAGTGCTTATCAGCCATAGTTAGAGTTAGAAAATGACAAACAAACCAAAAAAAAATGAAAAAAGGGGGGGGAACAACTTAAAAATGAGAAAAAGAGAGGGGAAAGGAAAACCTTATAAATACATAAAACTTAAGTACAGGACTATGCTTTTTGTAAATAAGAAAAGGTTATGCTCACAAGACATAATTTTGACTGGGAATTGTCGCTTACTAGCACAGAGAGAGAGCCTAGACCTCTTTTTACACTTGAACATATAAATAAAATTTTAATTGCAAAAACACCCAGTTGCTCTTTGATACATAAATACATACAAGTAAAAAAAAATCAATAACCCAGAGACCGAATTGTTACGGCTCCATTAGTTGTGGGTTTGGGGTTCTTTCTAGAATAATTTATTTAAATTTAAAAAGCACATTTATTATTCAATCTTCACTTGACAATTAAATATTTAAAAAAAAATAAGTATACCCTGATTAGCTCCACTGAAATCTGTTGCCATGGAAAAGGGAGCAAATTATATTAAACTAATCAAAATATCAAAACTTAAGAATCCGAATAGGTTAATACAACAATGATAATTTTGAACTCATCATTTTAAGACAATGTTAAATGTAGTAAGGGGCAACAGATTTCTAAATCAAGTAGCATACTGAATTGCATAAAGAACACCCAACTCCACTCCAACCCGATCAAGCTCAAATCTCCATACACATTAAATTAACAAAAGTGTAATCATCATATAATTTGGAAAAATGCAGACAACCTGAAATTCCTCCAATATGAGGACCAAAAGGAGAAAGAGTTAAATCCGTTAATAGAGTAGGGATATGATGATGTACTAAATTTTAGAACAACTATGGAGATTGTGAACAAGATCAGATCGGTTAACCAAGGATCGTATAGTGGCTATAAAATAACTGAAAACTTTTTTTTTTTTTTTTTTTTTTTTTTACTTTGTTAAAAAACAACCATTTTGTTGTTTGTTTTGAATAATACTTCAAAGAAAGGATAATTAAAAATTAAATTAATCAATTAGACTTAATTTTACTTTAGCATCAATTCTCAGTATATCCATTACTGAGATAGGAACAATAATTACATCTAATAACCTTGCGTAAACCTCAATTAATTTTCAAATAAATTATTACCATGAATTAAAAATTTAAGAAATAAAAAAAAATATTAATTTAGCAAAATTATAGCTTTCATATTTTTAATCACACTTACTGAGAGGTTAATTCCTTCTTATAGGTATGTTGTAATTATAGAAATATTAATTATTTAAAAATTATATATAAAGAAAAACATACCATATTTGAGAATAAACAAAAACTTTCTTTATTTGAATAATTAAAAATTATAAAAGTAAGGTAGTTCTCAAACAAAATATAATAATAACATAATAACAAAGTTGATCAAAAAAAAAAAATACTGAAATTACTTATTACAACACTTTACATTAAGCAGCAAAGTCCCTAAAATTACCACAATACCATGATTTAAAGATGGATCAACTTTTCAAAATTTAGTTATTGATTAATTTTCAATTAAATATCATAAATCTTAAACTATTAACAAACCAACAATTCAAATGTCGTTCAATCATAAACAAAAAGGTTACATGTTAATCATCTTAAAATACCAATAATTATATTTTTTTGTTTCTCCAGGTATTTATAAATATCACAACAGTAGACAACATGTAATAAAGAAGAAATATGGGTTACTTACAATATACTTTGATATTTACTACCGTCAATGTGGGCACACTTCATTGCAGATATGTTAATCTGCCATAATCTCCCTTTTTTTTTTTTTCAACCTATTCTTTTCAGCTGCCTCTACGAGTCAACACCGTTACTCCATACATCACTTGGAGATTTTGATTTATTCCCGATTCAAAACGTCGTCACATCACCGATACCTTGTAAAGCGGGCAAGTCTACTCAGCTAGTCACGTCAGCCTTCTTAGTCTAGGATTGATAATGCCCCATCTCCAAAAATGATGCTCGTCTAATCATTAATTCATTTTTCGTCAAGGTATCATTAACAACCGCCGCTTAAGAAGTCAACACAAGACAACACTTTTTCTAGGAACGCCGCTACTACATGATGGGTCAAACATATTTTCTTTTCATTCGCCCTCTATCAGATACAGATCCTTACTTCGAAAATGCCCTTATAGCCTCTTTTCATCATAACCTCATGATTTAGGATAATTAAAGTAGGCCATCAATGCCCCACTCTCAAAACAAAATCTTCCAGAAACCTGTCCGCCTTCAACAACTTCGCGATCCAGCCCACAGGCCAGTCTTCGAGCCCCGTAATAAGTCGAATTTTTTTTTTTACGAGTCAAACGACAGGTCTCTTGGCCAAGCAACAAGTGTCGTAAACATTCATTCTCCCGCGCTGCTTGAAAAACGGGACCGAACCACTCCGCCAGGGGTACGGGAATGGAAACAAAAGGGAAAATGGACTCTCCTTGAAGGCACCAGCCTGTCGTTCCACCCTGCCAGCCGCTTCATGGGGGAAGGCAGCCATGTTTCACCCCCATGGCGTGTGCTGAAGGGGGTCCTGTGAGCCTCTGTTGACCTGGGCGCCAGCTATCCGCCTGATAGCAGAGCTCATTGAAGCCTGTCGTAAGCTTACAAAGCCTAATTGCGTATATAGTACACTCATAAGATAACGTAATTCCTATACAGGGCGGTCGGTCATTCTTATATCAAAGTCAGACTAGATGACTCCAAATTTTCCACCTGTGCGGTCTTTAACTGACAAAACATCCCTCCCTTGCTGTCTTATCTTTCGTATTTGAAAACAGGAAGCTATGCTAGACTAAAAACGTTGAATTTACTTTGCCAAAAGAAAGAAGAAAAAATAAAAACTGATTTTATTATTATTATTACAATTACTTTTATTTATTTAAATTTTTATTAGAAACAGAAAAAAAAAAGAGTGCTTTTAAATAAATGTAGAGAAAGTGATTTAAATAATTAATGTAGATTAAAAAAAAAATTGGTTGAAACCAACCGTAACATAAAGGCAGCTCGCAGTTAATTGCCCAAATTTTTTTAAGAACGTTGTAAATATCATATATTTATAGGAAACTCATCCCCATACTTTTGTGGTCAAGTATCAGGAATGTTCCAGAAATCAGAAAGTTCCAGGAAATTGTTTTGGGGAAGCCAGGTATCCATTATTTCTCAGGCGTGTTTCTGAATTTCTTTAGGTTGTTAGTTCCCAGAGCCCGATTAAGATTGTACGGGGCCCAGGGCCTAGCAGCTGTTCAAGTCCCCCCCCCCCCCCTCACGAAACCAAAATATGTTTTAGAGAAAACTAGAAATGTTTTTTGGAAAGTATTCGAAAATTTTCCCGCATTTTATAAAAATGCTCATGAAACTCAGGTTAACGTAAATTTTCTTTTGCTGTTTGATACTATACTACTTTAATGTTAAATATGTCTTTAAAAAAATGTCCTAGAAAAAATATTTTGTCTACAGCGTTCCTAATTTAAGCTGATTTTAGAGAACAGAAAAGTACAGGCAAGACATATGTTTCTTAGATATCGATGATTGAAATAAAAAAATTTGTAGAAGAATTTTTTCTACATCATTTTACTTATTTTGCGGCCCCCGTCTCTAATGGGCCAAGGCCGCGACCTAGTTGGCCTGTGCGATAATCAGGCCCTGGAGTCCCAGGATTTTGGGATTGCTTACAATCAATTGTGGTATACCAAAACGAGTCCCAAGAATCGTAGTGCGAGAATTTCTTTGATGTACTGTCTATTTTTTATTTATTTTTTTTTTTTCAAAAATAAAATATTATAATCTTAAAGAAATGACAATTACTTTTAAAATTTGTTTTAGTTTTCACATGACAACATTTTTCCTTTTAAAGTGTTATATAAAACTGAAAAGATCATTTTATTTGATTCACGAAAATTATGATAAAATACCGATAAAATAACTACCGAAAGGCAATCATCTATACGCTGGTGAATTTTGAAAAAATGTATCTTAATAAAAATTTAAATATATTTTTTAAAAACACTCTTTTATTTGTTTACCTTAAAAATCACGCCGTGACTGCAATTCATGTAGTTCCAAGCAATTGGGTTTACAATACGTAAATTTAGCGTGGCTCTAGTTACTCAAAATTCAATATTTTAATTTACGCTTGATAGAAAGCAGAAACTAAAGGATTTTTTTTTTTATCTTTTTTTTTTAATCATAAAATTTTGATCCTTTTTTAAATTTTTTTTAAAAATATGGCAATAGCTATAAAAAATAAATAATAAAAACTTAAACTATCTATTGAGGATTTCTAACTTGTTTTCTAAATGTATAATCAAAATTTCATTAATATTAAAATATTAAATCGTAAAAGAGTATAATGAATAGAGGAAAGTATATTAAACTAGGTAAATTATATCCAATGTTTGGAGTATCATAGTTTTTTCCAACAGAGAGAAAATATGCCGGGACCAGGACTCGAACCTGGGTACTTTGGTTTGCCGTACCAACGCTCGCCAACGGGATAGCACTGTAGGAAGAGCGTTGGTACGGCAAACCAAAGTACCCAGGTTCGAGTCCTGGTCCCGGCATATTTTCTCTCTGTTGGAAAAAATCTCAACTATGATACTCCAAACATTGAACGTAAAAGAGTATTTACTTTTTTTTTAAATTACATTCTTTATTTTTTTTTATTTATATTTTCAACTTTTTTGTGTTTAAAATATTCCGTGATTGCAGTTTCACAGCAATTTGGCATGCTTTGGCGGGAGTGGTTTGGCACATCATTAACTCCATTATTTCTGTAACTCGTAAAGAGTTGTAACCATAAAGATTATTTGGCGATTTATCACCTGCAGCAGGTTAGGGGGGAATACCATAAAATAAATGTATTTATAATTAATTTTTAAAAATATTAAAATGTTGCATTGACATCGAAAACACACCTATGTACATAATTTTTATAATTCTAGCATATCAAAGAGAGAGTGAAAAATCAACTACAAGATTCCATCTTTACATACAAAAACCAAGTTAAATAAAGGAGTCTAAAAATATCACTTTATTTGATTCGCGAAAATGATGATAAATTACAACTACTGACGATCAATCAACTACGTTGTTGAATTTTGAAAATATGTAGCTTAAAAATAAACGCATCTATTCTTAATGTCAGTTCGAATTTATTGTTTTAAATCTATTGTTTCATTCAGTATTTCCGAAATTCGAGAATGTTGATATAAAATATCTAGCATATTTTACTTGTATAAAGAAAAACAAGAAATGAAAATTTATGTGTAGCATAAGTCAACCGTAATAATATAATATACACAGAGAAAAGAAAAACTGCTCCACCTTTAATAATTGAAGACCTGTAGAAGATGCTACACAACAAAAATTAAATTTCAAGAGAATTGAAAATGAAAGTTTTTTTGTTGTAAATTGTATTATTTTTTTTTTTTTTCTCGGCAGCATATGCTTAAAATGTTAACAGATGATATGATACTAAACTCTCTCAGTAAAACTTAACATTCAATTTTTAAATATCAAAAACTATTGATATTATTTAAACTATTAAATAAAAAGTATTAAATATTTAAAAGAAAAGAAAAGAAAAGAAAAAAAGGAAATACCCTTGGTTTTGCACGCGTTACATAAATATGTCAAGTGGTATTTGTCTGACTACTAATATTAGAGGGAAATTATACTGCTGCAAATAATTTAAATATTACTTCTTTTTAACGCTTTCGAACAAAGCTGAAAAGTGTTTGTGAATTCACTTTGTCTCTCTGTCTGACCGTGCTCTAACTCGCGTAAATATACTCGGATTGCCATGAAATTAATATATACTAGTCGATCCCGCGCAGAGCATCTGCGCTCTAGTGTCTACTCTTTTAAATATAAGCATATTAGAATACGAATTTCAGCATTATATGTATATATAATACGCATAAAAACTTCTTCACTTAGGACTGGATACTTTGAAATTAAAAAATATATACACATCATAAGATACGGACGCCATTTAGAAATATGAAAACAGAGGTACTTTTTCAGCATCATGCATATAAAAACCTTTGTATGCACACAATAGTTACTGGATACTCTTTAAAATTAAAAAAGTGTATACATATTATATTGAAAGTATCTACACCATTCACAATTATCAAAATATTTTTATCTTTTTTTTCAGCATCGAAAACTTCTTTATGCACACAATTGTAAATTTCAAAGCTCACATATACTTACAATAACTGAATCAAAAGATCTAACTCTTGAAAGACCAACATACAACTGACCATTAGCTAAAAACTGGATTTGACAAATCTAAGCAATTTCTTCCAAAAGTTTGACCCTGGGATTTATTGAAAAAGCTAATCGGATACTAAATTGTATACGCTTAAATGTAAAAGGCATATTATTCTCTGATGGAATAAGTGGTATTCGAGGGGTAAGAAAAGTTTCATTAATATTGAAATCAAGTTATTTTGCTTCAATATAATTATTCTGTAAGTTACTAACTATAAGTCTTGCACAGACCTTTAGAAGGTACTAAATTTCTTGATAACATTATGATGGCCCCTGGCCTTCATTTCAGTTTATGAGGTGGCATTCCAATTGGTGTTAAACTGTTTAAAAATTCTCCAGTATATGCAAGTTGATCTTGTGGATCATAATTTATGATCATATCAATGCTTTCATAAACCCTTTCCGTTCCTAGCATACATTGCAAAGCACGATTTTTAATTTCAAGTGACAAATTGTTTGTCGCTGTTAGTATGGCTCTTCCTTTAAGCTTTTGAGGTGTCACTGTCCTAAAACCGATGTCACTGAAAAGTTGATGCACTGGATCATGTATATCTGGATAGCAAATTGAGGGCAACTTAATAGTTTCCCCACCCTCTTTGGCATTCGCCAAACTGTAACAGCCACCTTGCTAACCCTCTCTCTGTTTTAAGGGTACGTATATTTTCTGTAAGATTTAAAATTTAGAACAAAGGCTATGCATCTTTATGCAACGCTAAACTGTTAGCGATCTTGAATCTCTAAAACTGAGAGGTAGGACATGACGGAAATCTCCACCCTATAAGATTATTTTATTCATTTATTATTATCGATTCTATATTATAAATCACAAATATGTGCATCAGTAACATTGACGTCATAAAGATGCGGACAACAATGAGGTTAAATTGCATAAGGTAAACAATGAAGCTAATGTTTAAATTGTAACAAAATGGCGCGTTTTTTGGTTTGACTTCGCACTTTATTTTCTTTCCTTTTTAGAAAGTAGCTAGTTTTTTGCAAAAAATAAGAAAAAATACAGCCCCATTTTTACAAAAATCGCATTTTCGATGCAGACAATTTTTCTACATATTGTGTGATGAGTTTTAAATCGATACCTCAAATACTTTTCTTAATATTTGCAAATTAGTGAAAACAAAACACCTGTTGCCACCGGCAAAAAAGAAATAATCGCGATTTCTGTGCCACGTACGATAGCGTAATATATATATAGATTATTGAGGTTTACTATGGCATGTTCGGTACCGGGCTCGAAATGGAAAAATCCACGAACCGAAACTTATTTCAAAATTATTGCTGACTAAACATTTTTTTTAAGTATAGACAATTTTATTTCCAACCATAGAAAACAATGTTAAAATCGCATTCAAGACTATAAACAATTTTAAAAAGTTACAGAGAATACAATAAGCTATATATATATGTATAACGCTATGTTTACGTGGCGGAAAACGGCGGAAATTTCTCTCTTGCGAATAGCAGCAAGCGGCGTGTAAACGAACTCCGTGTCTCCGGGATAGACTAAATTTAGCCTTCTTCCATTTTCGTTATACAAAAAGATAAAAATGAAAAAGCTTGGATGTGTGGCCTGTTATATTTATTTAGTCACTAAAATTTTAAAAGATTGTATGTAGGATAGTGGCTAATCATTGTCGTGTTAAGTGCATCACCGCACGTTCTATCCATTTTTTCGGATGAACCTGAACCGGAACGGAAATGTTTTTCAGGAACTGTAATAATATATTTTAATAATTGCAAGAACCGAAATTATATTTACCATAATTTCACGAACCGGAATATCGTCCCGGTTTGCTCCAGTACATTTCGAGCCCTGGTTCGGTATTGAAAATGAAGTATGTGGGCGATTCTACCGTTACGTGTGTTTCTGTTAGAGAGTGTTTTTCTTTTTTTGCAAATTGAGGCAAATTTGGAAGTGAAATTATTTAGATAACGTTTTACTTTTTTAATTGCTATTACAGGACACATACAGAATCATTTTTGTAGTGACACCTTTAGTCTAAAGTAATAAGATTTTTTTTTTTTTATTGTTATTACTTTAGACTAAAGGTGTCAGTACAAAAATGATTCTGTATCTGTAATAGCAATTAAAAAAGTAAAACGTTATCTAAATAATTTCACTTCCAAATTTGCCTCAATTTGCAAAAAAAAGAAAAAAAAACACTCTCTAAAAGTCACACACGTAACGGTGGAATCGCCCATGTATCATTTATAGTTCATTTACAGGGACACTCGAAAAATTCTTTTACTATCTTCTTATCTATTCTTTTACTGTCTATAGGGAAAAATCGTTTGCGGTGTATTTTAATGATGTTAAACTATTTCAAGCATATTATAATTCATATATATCACTGGAGTGCACTACATGAGGCTTAATAATAGAATACGGTGTGTATACCATTCATTTACAGGTACGTCAGGGACGCACAAAAAAGTTCGATTACAGTACTGTCTATTAACAATAATTGCTGGAAATGCGCTTTAAGTTGTGGTACGCGTTTTTAAATTAAACTAATTTTTTGTCTATTACTAGGTGTGTATAAATTCTATAGATGATATACACAATGCTACACAAAAAAATTCGGATGCTTTTCCGACTTTAGAAGGTAATTGCTGAAATGGTGTTTTGAAATGTGTTATGCATTTTCCAAATTGTTTACATAGATATCAAATTTCACCTAAATAAAAGGTGAAGTTTTGTTAAGGTATTCTGGAAGTGATGGGAAGTGTTTCATAATCTATGCTTTACGCATGATTTTTCTTTTTTTTTTCTTTTTGAGGAAACTTTATTCTTGTTCTGCTTTAGGTTAACGTAAATTAATGAGAAAACCTTCATTCCAACCCATTTGCAGTCATCTACTTCCAAAAATACGATACAATGCAGTCTACTTGAGAACACTGCTTTTCAGTTATCGTACAGTAGGAGAATTTTAAAAATCGTTTCAGTGTCTATTTCCTACTAACAAAAACAAATGTTTCTTTTTTACAGTATTAATATACCTTGATTCACCATAAAAATCAAAATACTATTAAGTAATGTTGGAAAACATTGGTTTACATTTAACCATCATTTTTGTACGGCTAAAGGCTAAATATGATGTACTTCCTTACCTAGTTGGCAATCATGTTTCTTTATTACTATCACTTTCATTAATTATAGCGGTTACTGGTACTTACGTTTCATGCGATTGCTCGGAAAACTTATATCTAACACTGGCGTGACAAATAATTTATTTTTCTTCTCTTCTCAGTTTTATAAAATTCAAATTAAAAAAAAAACATTTACGTTTCAGTTATCTAAATACCAAATTTAAAATTTAAATTTTAAAAAAAACATTGTTCGTGCACATCTACGTCTTAGTTATCTAAATACCAAATTTAAAATTAAAATAAAAAAAAATAAAAAAAACATTGTTCGTGCACATCTACGTCTTAGTTATCTAAGTACCAAATTTAAAATTTATTATTTTTTTTTAAATTGTTCGTGCACATCTACGTCTTAGTTATCTAAATACTAAATTTAAAATTTCTAGGTTGACAGTTTCAGAGAAATCATAGTGAAAATCACGGAATCTAGAATACCGTATATTCTAGATTTGAAATTATCTTTATTTATGTTATTTATTTATTTTTACTTTTCTTTAGGAGCATTACTTTCCAGTTGAAACCTTCATGTCAAATTTAAAATTTCTAGTACCATAGTTTCAAAGTAACCATAATTGTAGAGCATTTGCCAATCATTTCATCCTTTAAAATCTGAAATATTTTAACAAACATTCTTAGCGAGTATTTACGTCTTAACCCCTTCGCGTCGAGCGTCTTTTACAGAATTTTTAATCCTTTACCACCGGTTTTTCAAAACAGAAATTTACGCCTAATTGAATCGCCAAAATGCTAAGATTTAATAAGGCAAACCTTACAATAAAAAATAACTGGTGGGAATAATCGTGGATTCTGAGCACCTTATGCGTCACGTGTACGTGTCGCTCGTCCTCAAGGGGTTAAAAGTAACCCCCATATCAAATTCCGTGTTGTTAGCCTCAATAGATCCAAAGAAATCTGAATTTTGAAACATTTTTTCTCTTGCACACCTTTTAGGGCAGTTTGTATACACACATAAAATATAGCCTATGTTTAAACTGAAATTGTCATCATTATTATTCTGGGAGAAGATTTGAAATCGCCTTATTAGTTCCAAAGTAATCATAATTTTAGAACTTTTCTGCTTATTTCACTCTTTTAAATTTCGATTTTTTGGGGAAAATGCTTTGTGGGAGCATTTACGTCTTAAATGTGACAGTTATATCAAATTTCAAGTTTCTTGCCTTGATAATTCCAAATTAGTAATTTAGAATATTTTACGGACATTTTTCGTTCAGTTCACACTTTTAAATATCTATTTTTTTTTTTTTTTTTTTTTTTTTTTTTTTTTAATAAACCGTTCTGAATGAGCATTTATATTTTTAAACTAACCACCATGCCAAATTTCAAGTTTCTAGCCCCTAAAGCATCACAGATATCGCAATTTTACAAGTTTTTTTGCTCTTGCGCTCATTTAAATTTCAATTGAAGTTTTCTTTCAAAACTATTCTGTGCGAACATTTACGTCTTAAACGTAACAGCTGTATCAAATTTCCAGTTTCTATCCCTAATAGTTTCAAATAAATCGTAGTTTAGAACGTTTTTCTCTGATTTCACCGTTTTAAATTTCGATTTTTTAGAAACCGTTCTTAACGATAATTTACATCTTAAAAGTAACCTCCATAATCACATAATAAGATCACTAATTATAGTTAAAATATAGATAAAATGCTTATGCAAAGAGAAACACAAAAAGCTTATAAAAACCTTTTAATATAAAGATCTATATGTTTCAACGCTCCCGTTTACAGTTGACTATTTTAAGCATCTGCTTTTTAGGTAGATTTCGTAAGAAATACTACCTATTACATTCTCACCTAAGTTGGAAATTTTGAAAAATTTATATATATATGTCACTTTTTTATGACCACGATAACTGGAAAAATTCTGCATACATCTCTTCCAAACTGATACATAAAATCAAGGGACATAAAATCTCGGTCAAGTTCGTTAATGGGCAAAATCGAACCAGGGGGGGGGGGGGGAATGGGAGGGCTTTTTTGTGAAAACAGAACCCCCCCCCCATAATTTCTTAATTATTATACGTATCGAATCCGTTTAAAGTTATTATTACTTCTAGGAAAAGGGCTGAAAATTTATGTATGACAGATTTTTGATATAATTAAAAATGGCCCCAAGGGGGGGGGGTGGAAAGGGGGGGGTTTAGAAGAAAAAAAAATCATAGCTTCGTCAATTCACAAGATATCAAATCCGCGTAAATTTATTATTAATCTTCTTAATATTTTCTAAAACTTTTATATTGACAAGTTTTTTATAGGACCAACCGTTATAGCAAAAAAAAAAAAAATAAAAACAAAAAAAATCCCTGCCGGCTCCGCCTGCAAACAAGTTATTTTTCGAAGTAGGCGGTTCCAACTCCCGCATCTTTTCGAAACTGATACATAAAATCAAGAGGCATAAAATCTCGGTCAAATTCGTTAATGGGCAAAATCGAACCAAGGGGGGGGGATGGGGGGGGCTTTTTGTGAAAACAGAAAAAACCCCATAATTTCTTAATTATGATACGTATCGAATCCGTTTGAAGTTATTATTACTTCTAGGAGAAGGGCCGAAAATTTATGTATGACAGATTTTTGATATAATTAAAAATTGCCCTAAGGGGGGGGGAAGGGGTTTAGAAGAAAAAAATTCATATCTTCGTCAATTCCCAAGATTTCAAATCCGCTTAAATTTATTATAAATCCTCTTAATATTATCTAAAACTTTTATATTGACAAGTTTTTTATAAGACCAACCGTTATAGCAAAAAAAATTAAAAACCAAAAAATCCCTGCCGGCTCCACCTGTAAACAAGTTATTTTTCGAAGTAGGCGGTTTCAACTCCCGTATCTTTTCGAATCTGATACATAAAATCAAGGGACACAAAATCTCGGTCAAGTTCGTTAATGGGCAAAATCGAACCAGGGGGGGGGGGGGGGGGCTTTTTGTGAAAATAGAAAAAAACTCATAATTTCTTAATTATGATACGTATCGAATCCGTTTGAAGTTATTATTACTTCTAGGAGAAGGGCCGAAAATTTATGTATGACAGATTTTTTATATAATTAAAAATTGCCTTAAGGGTGGGGAAGGGGGGGTTAGAAGAAAAAATTCATAACTTCGTCATTTCCCAAGATTTCAAATCCGCTTAAATTTATTATAAATCCTCTTAATATAATCTAAAACATTTATACTGACAAGTTTTTTATAGGACCAATTCTTATAGCATAAAAAAAAAATTCCTGCTGGCTCCGCCTGCAAACAAGTTAGGTTTCAAAGTAGGCGGTTCCAACTGCCGCATCATCGCAAAAAGGTCATTTCTTCCGCAATTCCCGACAAACAGGCGCCCCACGGTCTGCGTCTTCGAAATCTACCTGTGCCTGGAGGCCGAGCCGTCAGGGATTTTTTTACATATATGATCTCGTAATTTATAGTTTTCAAGTTTATTTTCAAGAATTTGCGAGATTATTTTGTCTATCGTTGTATATCTTGATAATGACGCCGTGGGAGCGTTGAAACATATGTCGATCTTTATATTAAAAGGTTTTTATAAGCCCTTTTGTATTTCTTTTTGTATCACTTAAACATTTTATCTATATTTTAGTAACCTTCATGCCCAAATTTCAGATTTATATCTCCCACAGTATCACACAAATCGCAATTTTAAAATTTTTTTGCTCCTGCACTCCCTTGGAGGTAGTGGTACCGATATAAAATATAGCTTATGTTGGAGCAAATACAGTCACCATCATTTTTCCACTATTATTTTTTATTTTGAATCGGTAGTATGATGTCAATTTCATATATTAATATCCCTTTTCTTTAATTTAATTTCTCAAAATTTCCCCTTTTCAGTTATCTTAATACTTTTTTTTTTTTTTTTTTTAAATAATAATATTAATTTACTGGTAAATTATATTCACTAAAAGCAATTTTATTTCATATATGCTCTATTTTTAAAGCGATTTACTCAAACAAATAAATGTTTTTTTTTTTTTTTTCATATAATATTAGTATAGATAATGCATCATATCTTCGAAACTAGTTAGTATTAGACTTACCTTTGCTTAGTGATAATAGATTATCTCATAAAATAAAACAATTATTGATGAAAATGTGGCATACCTTTTTCTTCCACTCAAGTCTTCAATTTTTATGTTATTTCAAAAATTTTATAAATTTTTATCAATATTTATAGAAAAAAAATAGCGAAAACCATCGTTGACCGAAATGACCATCTTTGTTCTTTATCATATTCTAACAAACATTAATCACAAAGAAACAGACCTCAGCACTCCCTAAATAAACTCTCTACCGCGTAAATGCCTTAAATAAACTTCCTACGTAATATTTCCTACTCTATAACAAATTTCACGTCACAAATTAAACGGAAATTGACCATTACTGAGAAAGCAAAATATAGATCACTAGCATACACACACAAAGAGGCGATGTTTGGAAAGCGTGTGTGATATATTAATCTTGAAGCATTATCAGGAAATAAAAAGTGGCCAAAAGGTGGAATTTCAATGCATGTTTATCATTATTTTTCTTCCTATTATTAATATTAAATATACATATTGAATAAACTAAATGAATAAATGTGTATGTATTTAATGATTTATGTACTGGAAAAAAAATGTTGATTTTATGGTATAATACTGGCACCCCAGCTGCTAGTATTATACCGTAAAATTCACAGTAATAAACAGCAAAATGAGCAGTAATACACTGTCGGGCAGGCGCGGTAGAGTATTACTGCTTATTTTACTGTTTATTACTGGTAATTTTGCTGTATAATACTGGCAGCTGAGGTGCCAGTATTATGCCGTAAAATAAACATTTTTTTTTTTAATTGTTTACCGCAAATATTCGTAACAAACTTTCAATTAGAACAACACAAACCTATGTATAGTACGCAAGTACAAAATCATGTGCGGTAGTGAATAATTGCTTAAAAACTTCATAAGAAGATTCTAATTGAACTCGACTTCCAACTGATCCATGGTCAAGAAGACATCCCCCAGAAATACACTTAATTTAGTCCTCCTAATGGAATTGATATTATCAGAATAACATTCCTATTATCACCGTTAATCCAATAATCCACCCATTCAGATCTCTGAAAATTTCTAATGAGTAGTATCCTCTGTAAAGGTGCCAGAGATGAGAAACCTCACGTCCGTCTTTCGATTAATTCACCCCCGTTTAGAAATGACGACAGGAGTCTGCGACACCGAAAAAGACACTTCTAATTGGATTCGCGCAATATTACGTATGAAACCAGTAAGTTACAAATCTATAGAGAGATATATTCGAACATTAGTATATGTTAGTATAGGAGAACAGGACTATCATCATATATAAGTATATGCGCAAGTGTAATACTTTTGCAGTTTTTTAATTAACTAAAGTTACAATTAAAAAAAAAACTAATGTTTGCTTCAAATAATAAATAACTTTTTATCGAAGAATAATTACAGATTAAATTAAATTTATGTTCTGATGATAACTTCTTAATATTTTTACTTAATGAAAAGTTTTAATGTCTAGAAATTCGACAATGCCAGTTCTATTTCACTAAATCGTATCATACACTGTAAAAAGCAGAATTTTCTCCTAATATGTCAAAAAGGTTTACGAAAATATGTTTAAAACGTAAAATATATTTATACAAATATAAAGGCATGTGTATAGTAATAGATATAGATAAATCAAAACTTTATCTGAGATTGTAATTAAATTCGGCTTCTAGCTAGTCCGTGGTCAAGAGGCCATCTCCAAGAAATACACTGAAATAAGTTCTTCTAATGAAATGGAGATTATTACAATATCATTCCTGTTATCGCCGTTAATACGTTAATCCGTCTATTCAGAGCTCTGAAAATTCTAATGAGTAAATTTTCTCCGTAAAGGTATAAAAGATTAGAAACCGCACGTCTGTCGTACGACAAATTCACCCCCACCTCTCCCATTTAGAAATGACCACAGGAATCTACGACACTTAAAAAGCCACTTCTAATTAAATTAAATTTGTGATATTTAATAAGCAATTTTTAACACTTTTCAATATAGTTGAAAAGTGTTTATTAATTCGGTTTGTCAGTCCATCTGTCCGTGCTCTCTCGGAAATATACTCGGATTGTCATTAAATTTTTATACATTATGGAATTTCACTATAGAATGTTCGGTATTGAAAATGAAGTGTGTAGCATTAATAATTGAGCTACAGGGAAACACAAAAGAATTCTATTACATTATGGTCTATGGGGGAAAATCGTTTATGGCGCATTTTATTGATGTTACGATATTTCAAACGTAATGAAATAAATATACATTATTGAGGTGCACTACAGCATCCCTGAGTATACAATTAGTATCATTTATAGTTCAATTACAGGAACATACAAAATATCCCTTCGCATTATGATCTATGGGGTGAAATTGTTTGTGGTGCATTTTGAACATTTTGTTACACTTGATATTGAATAATGAAATTTAAAAAGATCATTTTTAAGGTTTAAGACTGAATACAGCTTATTTTCTATATAGGCTATGGAGTGCGTAGGATTTATCGTTCATGTACAGAGACGCACAAGAGAATTCGGTTAAAGGACTGACTATGATCGGTAATTGCTAGAAGTGTTCTTTCCTCTGTGATAGGCAATTTTAAGTAATTTTTAGTGTATTACGTGTTGATTACAAACTCTGTAGATCCTATACAGAGCTGAACGAACTTCGAATATGGGCAGAGCAGTTGCTGAAAAAAAGAGTTTTACTGGGTTATGTATTTTTAAATTGCTTATGTAGATAACACATTTCATTGTATGAAAAAATTAATTTTTTAATAATTTTTTGTTAGTGTTGGAAAGTGTTTCATAATCTATGCCGCATGCATGATTTTTCGTTCTCGTTTTTAAATTAATCGGATCAAAAATTTACGTTCCACAGGAAACCATGACTTAATATTCAATTATACTCAACTCCAAAGTGGATACTTTCTGTCCCATTGGCGGAGTAATTTTTAATCTTACACATGTTATATCAGCAAGTGCTTGTATTCAGAAATTATGCAGTTGAATAGCGCCTTCCTTTCTTCGAGAAGCGCAAAGAATATTTCAGAAAGTGCAGTCAAAGTTTACATTTTGAACAGAATTTATGGACGCGATAACTCGAAAACACTAATATATAAGAGAGCAATCACTTATAACTATGTAATGCAGCCATACTCAACCTGCGGCCCGCGGTCCGCATGTGGCCCGGCGACCTTTTCAATGTGGCCCGAGACACATAATCATTAATCCCTATTTATAAAATTAATTGAGATGTGTATAAAAAGTTTTTAATATTTTCTCTATTCTGTTATATATTTTCATGGGTAGACAATTTTTTGTTATTTATAATTACTAATTTAAAATTACCTTAAAATATTTTAAATGACGTTTCCTTAGTCAAATTTCTTTTTACATGTAGTTTTACTTGGGCTATACTAGTGTGTACATTTCTTAATCCTGAACACTAAACAAACATTATTCCAAATTAATTTAATTTGCACTAAATATTTCTACATTATAGGCTTATTATGGTTAAATGTTTGTCGCAGAAAAAATTGGCATTAAAAAGTTTTATACCAGTATTTCAAAACAACAATCTTCGCGGCATTTGCAATAGAAATCTATATTTTTTTACATTATTATACAAGCGCGTTGCGGCCCGCCTACGTCGCAAATATATGTTTACGGCCCGCGAGAAAAAAAGGTTGAGTACGGCTGATGTAATGCATTAATCGAAATATAAAAAACGCTATTCGATTACGATTCACTTCAACGGTCATGCTTGCCATTATTTTTTTCTTTTATGAATAAAAATGACTGCGTGAATGCGTCAGAAAGTTTCACATTTGGGGGAAAATATTTTGTGGGAATCATTTTAATGAAATGTTTTACGTTCCAGAAATTAAGTCCTAATATGAAAGAAGTGTTTACAGAAATTTGTACAGAAATATAAAAGCGTGTGTAGCAATAAATATATACTTCAAAATTTTATCTGAGATAAAATTCAGTTTCCAACTGACCCATGGTCAAGAGGACGAACCCATAAATACGCTAAATTTAGTTCTCCTAATGAAAGTGAGATTATCCGAGTAACAATCCTATTATCACCGTTAACACTATAATCCATCTATTTAGAGCTCTGAAAATTTCTAATGAGCAATTTCCTCTGCAAAGGTGCCTATTATTAGAATCCTCACGTCCGTTGTTCGATTAATATTCACCATTTAGAAATGGTCACAGAAATCTGCGACACCGAAAAAGACACTTCTAACTGGATTTGGCTAATATCATATACTACTATGAAGCCAGAAAAGCACAAAGCTATTGAGAGAGAATTTCGAATATTAGTATATACAGTTTGCAGATAGAAATATCTTCAAATTTAGATATACAGGGTGTCCCAAAAACAGTGACCTCAAATATTGATCAGGCATACATTGTAAATTACAAAAAGTTACGAAAAAAGGGTACAGAATTTTATGAAATCGATTAAAGTTTTCAGGGGATTAAATTTGAAGAAATACAAAATATAAATTTTTATACGGCACCCGTAAAAAAAATTTTTGCCCCATACACTCATAAGGTCATGTACAAAATTTCAGCATTTTATTATAAAAAGTCGCACAGATATGAAAATAGATAAATGCGAACTTAAACCACTTTTCGATGCCTGGATATGAATTCGCAAAGGGGAAAAATCATGTCGGGTGATAGCAATTCAGGGGTCGTACAGAAATTACGAAAGAAAACAATGATTGCTTAAATAAATAATAATTGTGATGATGTTAGTTATGATTAACCCTCTCCAACTTTGTTTAAACATGTCTCTGCGACCTTTTATGATAAAATGTTGAAATTTTGTACATGACCTTATTACTGTATGGGGCACATTTTATTCACTGGAAATTTTTTTGTACTGGGGCTGTATAAAATTTTAAATTTTGTATTTTTTCAAATTTAATCTCCTGAAAATTTTAATCGATTTCATAAAATTCTGTACATTTTTTTATGTAACTTTGTAATTCATAATATATGTCTATGATCAATATTTAAGGAATAAAAGTCGAGGTCAATGTTTTTGGGACACTCTGTATGTTTAAGTGCAATACTTTTGTAGAAGAACCTAAAGTTCCTCATAAATATACTAACATTTGTTAAATAAAATAGTTACAGATTAACCTAAATTTATGATAATCAGGGGATTTTTTTTTCAACTATTTGGATCCAAATTTTTCTCCCTCAAAATGTTGTGAAATCGTACGGAAAATAGGTGATATTGATGTACCATGTTGTCGGGAATTACTGAACCTAATGAAAAAAATAGGTTCTCAAAATTGAGTAAAAAGTACTCAATTTTAAATACGTCACATACTCAAAATAGCTCCGATCAAATGTTCTCAAAATTGAGAAATACATGTACCCATTTTTAATTCCATGGATGTGTTCAAATATTAACCGTTATGTATTACTTTTTAATCCCATGGATGTATTCAAATATAAACTCTATGTGCTCTCTTTTAAATATTCAATACATTTGTTTCTTATTTTATGTAATTAGCAGTACTTTCTGTAAATATTAAATTAATGTAAATATTTAATTATGCAAAATATTTTTAAATTATTTATAAGTTCTTGAAAGCAATTCTCTTGATCATAAAAATATGAAGTAAAACAAGGTGGCGTCCAAGATGGCCGATTAGTAACACGTGAAAAACCAAAATTTAGATAAAAACATGTGCTAAACGACATTTAATAAAACACTTTCAAAAGTAAAATAAGTTAAATGGAAAGAAATAATTTTCTTGTCGAGGGGGCTCTATTTAAATGTGTGTGTGTGTTACAATTAGCCATATTTCGACTGTTTTGTATTTCTAGAACACCGTTTCCTTTCTATTAATATTAATTTTTACTTTCTTCTATCTATAATAGAAGAAAGTAGTGTAATCGAAAATTTTTCGACTTCCGGATTTCGACGGATTTACACGTTTTAGGGGGCAAAAATCCCCAAAAATTTGTTTATACAAAATGTCTGTCTGTGTGTCCGTGTATCCGTCATCTTCGTATCATCAAAAAGTGTACGAAGTTATGCATAGAATTGAACAAAATTTTATATATATGTTTCTGGCTATGGCCAGCAGGTCCCAGTTGAATTTACGGATATTCTGCCGAGAGGGAACGCTGTGTTAGCGATTTTTGTCTATTTTCAGTATTGTATCATCGGAAAATATACGAAGTTGTGCATAGAATTGAACTAAATTTCATATAATATATTTCTGGCTATAGCCAACAGACCCCAGTTGAATTTAGTGATATTCCTTTGGAAGGGGGCGCTGTGATAGCGATTGTTGCGCCATTTTCTCGATTTTTTGCAGTTTAAATGAAGAATTTATGAGTATTTTTCGACGAAATTTTATATTTAGATGTAATGTAACAAGTCGAGGGGTTTATATAAAATTTTGGAGAAAATCGACCGGAAGGTGGCGTTGTAATAGCGAATTTGATCGATATTCGGAACGAGCGCGGTGCCTGTTGAAAAAATTCATACCGAATCACCCAATTGTCAAATCTAGGTTTAATTTCCATATTTGCAATAAACAAAAATTTTCACTTTTTTTTTGTGTCCTAATAAAGCAGAAGTGTTTAAAAAAATATGTACACAAATGTAAAGACGTGTGCAGCAATAAATAAATACCTAAAAACTTTATCTGAGATTCTAATTGAGTCCATTTTCTACCCTTTGATTAAACTTCATTAAAAAAAAATCTCCCCCCCACTTCTTGAAATATTTATTGACAAAAAAAAACTTGGAATGTAAAAATAATAATAATAATAATAATAATAATAAAATTTTAAAAAATCTATGAAATTATGAGATAGAAGAAGGTCTTGAGATTAGCACATCCAATTAGTTAAAAGAAAATCTCTAAAATTAAAGACGCGTAACTACTACATTTTTTTTTAATTATTATTATTTCTTGTCGAACAATTACATCTTATAATTTAGTTACTGACAAACTATTTTTTTTTTTAAATAAATAAATTGCTCTAGCAGTTTACGAGAAAAAATGCATTTCAATATGAGCTGTTTTCCATAATATTTTTCAAGTGTTGTTTCCCCTTAATATAAAGATTTAATTGCAGGTATTTTTGCCTTATTAGTTCTGCTTCTCTAGAGTCTAGATCGTATTTTACACTGTAAAAAAGCAAAAATTTGTCCTAATAAAGCAGAAGTGTTTACAAAAATATGAACACAAATGTAAAGACATGTGCAGCAATAAATAAATACCAAAAAGCTTTACCTGAGATTTCAATTGAATTCAGCTTCCAGTTGACCAGTGGTCAAGAGGACATCCCCTAGAAATGCTTTGAATTTAGGTCTCCTAATGAAATTGATTTTATAATATTCCTACTATCACCGTTAATACTATAATCCATCTATTGAGGGCTTGGGAAATTTCTAATGAGCAATTACCTCTGTAAAGATGCCTTAGATTAGAAACCTCACGTTCGTCGTTCAATTAATTCGCCCCTCCCCCACCCCCTTTATAAATGACCACAGGAGTCTGCTACACTGAAAAAGGCACTTTCTAATTGGATTCAGTTAATATCACGTATAGAATCAGCAAGTTAGAAATATATTGAGAAGGATTTTTGAACATTAGTATGTAGAAGGTAACAAGAATATCATCATATGTAAATAAATACAGTGGACAAAAAAGCATTTGCACATATGAAATATTTTGCATGCATAAGCACCGAAAGTAGTTGTGACGAAATTGTTTTAACTGTTACTGAATTTACATAATAAACACATATGAGTCATTCTCAGAAAATTGGCAATTTCATGTCACTTGGGTCTTGTGGATGTATTTTTAAAATTACAAAAAGAAAATATATATATATATATTTAAACTATCAATATTAATTAGTTATACATATAAACTGTGATTATTTGTTTAGTGAAATTGAAATATAATATTAAAACTATTTTTTTATGCAAATGTCATTCCCTCACTGTTCCCACATTCACACATGTATGAAACAGAGTTGTTTCTCTGTCATTGTAACATGTATGTTCATAATGTTTTTTTTTTTCTTTTAATAAAACGCATTAAATATACTAAAATAAATATTTAGCTAGTTAATTATATTTATAATTTTATACAATGAAGGAAATTATGATACTTTTTATTGTTGTCCCTAGTAATTGACATCATTCCCTTACATTACTACAAATCTGCTCCTATTTACTCAGTAAATGACAGCACATGCATTATACAGGTCTAGGATAGTCTGTATAGGAATAAAGTAAAGAAACATCTTGTTTTTTGCTCAACAACATTCTTCAATAGCTAGGCTTTCAAGTATTAAATCAAAGTAAATATTTTTTATTTTATCCATTATTCCCTCATCTATTATATTTTTAATATAAGTAAATAAAATTTCTTTTTTCTGTTATTATATTATTGTAAATGTGTTTCAAAAGATATTTAGCAACTGAAAATATACCTAAGCCTAAGCATTTTTGTACAAAGTGATTTTCAAAAGTATTTCATCATTCCCTCGTAATTTTAATATATGAGGAAATGACTTAAATTGCGAGGGAATGATCTGAATTACTTATATGTTTTCTGTTATTATATTATTGGAAATATGTTTCAAAAGATATTTAGCAACTGAAAATATACCTAAGCCTAAGCATTTTTGTACAAAGTGATTTTCAAAAGTATTTCATCATTCCCTCGTAATTTTAATATATGAGAAAATGACTTAAATTGGGAGGGAATGATCTGAATTACTTATATGTTTTCTGTTATTATATTATTAGAAATGTGTTTAAAAAGATATTTAGCAACTGAAAATATACCTAAGCCTGAGCATTTTTGTACAAAGTGATTTTCAAAAGTATTTCATCATTCCCTCGTAAATTTAATATATGAGGAAATGACTTAAATTGCGAGGGAATGATCTGAATTACTTATATGTTTTCTGTTATTATATTATTAGAAATGTGTTTAAAAAGATATTTAGCAACTGAAAATATACCTAAGCCTGAGCATTTTTGTACAAAGTGATTTTCAAAAGTATTTCATCATTCCCTCGTAAATTTAATATATGAGGAAATGACTTAAATTGCGAGGGAATGATCTGAATTACTTATATGTTTTCTGTTATTATATTATTGGAAATATGTTTCAAAAGATATTTAGCAACTGAAAATATACCTAAGCCTAAGCATTTTTGTACAAAGTGATTTTCAAAAGTATTTCATCATTCCCTCGTAATTTTAATATATGAGAAAATGACTTAAATTGGGAGGGAATGATCTGAATTACTTATATGTTTTCTGTTATTATATTATTAGAAATGTGTTTAAAAAGATATTTAGCAACTGAAAATATACCTAAGCCTGAGCATTTTTGTACAAAGTGATTTTCAAAAGTATTTCATCATTCCCTCGTAATTTTAATATATGAGGAAATGACTTAAATTGCGAGGGAATGATCTGAATTACTTATATGTTTTCTGTTATTATATTATTGGAAATATGTTTCAAAAGATATTTAGCAACTGAAAATATACCTAAGCCTAAGCATTTTTGTACAAAGTGATTTTCAAAAGTATTTCATCATTCCCTCGTAATTTTAATATATGAGAAAATGACTTAAATTGGGAGGGAATGATCTGAATTACTTATATGTTTTCTGTTATTATATTATTAGAAATGTGTTTAAAAAGATATTTAGCAACTGAAAATATACCTAAGCCTGAGCATTTTTGTACAAAGTGATTTTCAAAAGTATTTCATCATTCCCTCGTAAATTTAATATATGAGGAAATGACTTAAATTGGGAGGGAATGATCTGAATTACTTATATGTTTTCTGTTATTATATTATTGGAAATATGTTTCAAAAGATATTTAGCAACTGAAAATATACCTAAGCCTAAGCATTTTTGTACAAAGTGATTTTCAAAAGTATTTCATCATTCCCTCGTAATTTTAATATATGAGAAAATGACTTAAATTGGGAGGGAATGATCTGAATTACTTATATGTTTTCTGTTATTATATTATTAGAAATGTGTTTAAAAAGATATTTAGCAACTGAAAATATACCTAAGCCTGAGCATTTTTGTACAAAGTGATTTTCAAAAGTATTTCATCATTCCCTCGTAAATTTAATATATGAGGAAATGACTTAAATTGCGAGGGAATGATCTGAATTACTTATATGTTTTCTGTTATTATATTATTGGAAATATGTTTCAAAAGATATTTAGCAACTGAAAATATACCTAAGCCTAAGCATTTTTGTACAAAGTGATTTTCAAAAGTATTTCATCATTCCCTCGTAATTTTAATATATGAGAAAATGACTTAAATTGGGAGGGAATGATCTGAATTACTTATATGTTTTCTGTTATTATATTATTAGAAATGTGTTTAAAAAGATATTTAGCAACTGAAAATATACCTAAGCCTGAGCATTTTTGTACAAAGTGATTTTCAAAAGTATTTCATCATTCCCTCGTAATTTTAATATATGAGGAAATGACTTAAATTGCGAGGGAATGATCTGAATTACTTATATGTTTTCTGTTATTATATTATTGGAAATGTGTTTAAAAAGATATTTAACAACTGAAAATATACCTAAGCCTAAGCATTTTTGTACAAAGTGATTTTCAAAAGTATTTCATCATTCCTACTGGCACCCCCAGCTGCCAGTATTATACCGTAAAATTAACAGTAATAAACAGTAAAATAAGCAGTAATAAGCAGTAAAATAAGCAGTGGTCAAACGCACGGTGCGCGGTAGTGTATTCAAGGTAGAGCATCTAAGGTTCGTAAATATCATAATATTTTCGAAAAAATTAAAAATGATCAATATTTTCGATATTTTGATATATATCCGATATTTTACATATACAATATCCGATATTTTCAAAATAACCTACTTACTGCTGATTTTAAATATTTTCAGACTTGATATAAATTAGAAAAGAAAACATATTGCACTTAACATGAAAATTTAATAAAGCAAGATTCTAAATGAATTTTTCTTTTTTTCACTTACAACAAAACTGAAGATCGACTATTTAAAAGCAGGAACAATTTTCGGAAGAGTTTAAACAATTTGCTTTTAACACTCATCAAAAGACAAACTGTAGGAATCAGTATCAAGTTACCAAAAAATTTTATGTTTTATACAATAAAATTTTAAATACAAAATATTTTTTAACTGAAAACTTTTCACATAAATGTAAACTTTTACTTTTTTTTCCCCTTAACCTGTTGTGCAGTTTAAACTGAACTCTAAAGTTCTTTGTCTACAGAGCGATACAGTACACTGAAAAAAAAATCTGTAAGGTTACTAAGAATTTTCTAGGGAACTGGGATGCCTAGAACTTTTCATGTAACTGTAACAAAAAAAATTCATGTAAAATTACTAAAGTTGTTTTAGTAACTGTTACTAAATAATGTTCAGTAAACTTACTAACGATTTTTTAGGGAGTTTCCTAAAGAATTTTTAGTAAATTTACTAAGGATTATTTAGTAAACTTACTAACGATTTTTTAGGGAGTTTCCTAAAGAGTTTTTAGTAAATTTACTAAGGATTATTTAGTAAACTTACTAACGATTTTTTAGGGAGTTTCCTAAAGTGTTTTTAGTAAATTTACTAAGGATTATTTAGTAAACGTACTAACGTTTTTTAAGGAGTTTCCTAAAGATTTTTTAGTAAATTTACTAAGGATTATTTAGTAAACGTACTAACGTTTTTTCAGGAAGTTTCCTAAAGAATTTTTAGTAAATTTACTAAGGATTATTTAGTAAACGTACTAACGTTTTTTCAGGAAGTTTCCTAAAGAATTTTTAGTAAATTTACTAAGGATTATTTAGTAAACGTACTAACCTTTTTTAAAGTGTTTTCTAAAGAATTTTTAGTAAATTTACTAAGGATTATTTAGTACACTTACAAAAGATTTTTTTGTACATTTACTAAGAATTGTTTTGTAAATTTGTGAGGAACTTTACAGTACATTTACTACGATTTTTTTAGTATTGTACTTAAGGGTGAAGTTCAGGTTGAGCAGCCGGAAAATGTCATTAATTTGATCATTACTAAAAGCTCTGTAGTTTCAAAACCAATTAATGAAATATAATTTTTTTTTATACTTTCATAAAATACTAATGGTTTTCAAAAACATTCAAATATCTATAAATTTAGCAATATTAATTAGTTAAATTTTAATGACAAAATTAACGTTTTTAAAATATGAATTTTCAAATATGCATTTTGCGCACAAGATTTTAAAAATTCTACTGCAGATATATATTTAATATTGCATTTATATTTACTTATACTACTATATTTTACACTGAACCTAAATTTAAAAGTACATTCAAATTCATTTGCATAATTAATGGCTTTAAAAATCATATTTATTAAATTTAGTAAAAAAAAAAAAAAAAAAAAAAAAAAAAAGTGCTTATTTATTCAATAAAAAATTTTCTATGACAAAACTCAGGCTAAATTGAGGTTCAGTGTAAAATATAGTAGTATAAGTAAATATAAATACAATATTAAATATGTATCTGCAGTAGAATTTTTAAAATCTTGCGCGCAAAATGCATATCTGAAAATATATTTTTAAAACATTAATTTTGTCATTAAAATTTAACTAATTAATGTTGCTAAATATATATATTTGAATGTTTTTTAAAAACCATTAGTATTTTATGAAAGTATAGAAAAAAATTGTTGTATTTCATTAATTGGTTTTGAAACTACAGAACTTTTAGTAATGGTCAAATTATTGTCATTTTCCGGCTGCTCAACCTGAACTTCCCCCTTAAGTACAATACTAAATAAATCGTAGTAAATTTACTATAAAGTCCCTCACAAATTTACAAAACAATTCTTATTAAATGTACAAAAAAATCTTTTGTAAGTGTACCTCCCCCCCCCCCCCTTAAAACATTTAATGTACTTTAGCAAAACAGTTTTTGGTAATTTTATTAAAAGTAATGTCAGAAAAATTACCAGTGATTTTGTAGTATTGTATCTGAAACAGTTTTTGTATTCTCGCCAGAAAGTTCATTGCCACTTTAGAAGAATTATTATTGTAAATTTGCTAATAATTTTTTAGTATTGTATCGAAAATATTTTATTTACACTCACCAAAAAGTATTTGTAACTGTACAAAATTTTTGCAGTAGTTTACTAATGGCTTTTCAATATTATACAGAAAAAATTTTACGTAAATATTTTTGTATATTGGAGTTTTTGTAATGGTATTCTTTTAATATGAAATCGAATTTTTCAGTTTTAAATATCTAGAATGGAGTTTTCCTCACATATATCAAAATACTTGGATTCAAAATAAGCAATAAGTCCTAACGTGTTTCAATATTACCACAGCAATCGCCATAAGTCTTTGTATGTTATGGATAAGAAAATTGACTTAAGTTTTACTATAGATATTTAAATATGTAGAAATTCAATTCGATATTAAATGAGCATTATAACAACAGCACTAAATGAGCAGAAGCTGATTTTACGATTTTTAGGTAAACTAAAAAAAAGATTTTAATACAGCAATATAAATAAAATATCCTTACTGAGTTTATAAATAAAACAACTGGTGATATGTGCCTTGTGAAAAAATGGATATGGCCTATAAAATTAGCTTAATATGTTAAAAAGTATAATTCCCCGTAAAATTAGAAATCTGTTTAATATGTTAAAAAAGTACGATTGCCCGTAAATTTTAAACTGGTGTCTTCAGGCAATATTACTTTTATGGGTTCATTCTGTGAGGAAGAAAAAGGGGATAATTGCAGTGTTATCATATGGGAAGGGAAGGATTTTTTTTTTTTCTGATTGCTACCACTATTTTCAAATAGCAATATTTGACGCATTTGATCTGTCATTATTATATATTATTTCTACTATCATTTATCTGGCAAATATTGCTGTTTGGAAACGCAGTAGCATTTTAAATAAAAAAAACTGCCTAACTGGCAATCATAATATTAAATGTGCTTATCCTTACAAAATGATTTAATATTTTATTGACCTGCAATCTTAAATAAAATATATATTTTTTAATAATGCTTTTATGTAACCATTATATTTTAAAAATAATCTTCACTTTATTTAGTTGCAGATTTCTGCAAATAAATAAGGTGATTTTTTTTTTTCAACGTGTTTTGTAGCTATATGAAAACATAGGTATACTCACAACTAAATGTAACAACAATCCTTTTGACTATGAATGATGCTCTGTAAAACTTGCCCTTTTTTTACATTAATAAAGTATGTTTATGTAACATTTAACATTTTGGTCAAAATGTTCACTAGTCCTTATTCAGTTTTCACCTAAATTTGTAAACTCAGAAAATATAGGTTTCTGATGCTGCAAAAATCTAGGATACTGTGATTTCATAAAATCTGTTCAAACATAAAATAAACAGTCAAATATCAGTGATAATAGAATTTGACGGAAAAAATTCTTGAATGTTATTTCTATAATAAACTAGGTACAGCAACAATGAGAAAATAATTTTTTTTTAGAAATTCTTCATCAGAAATAAGTTTTTTTTAAGGGCTGTACACACCCTGCATTTGTTATTATTACTGCGATATCATTAAAAAAAAAAAGAAAGAAAAAGAAAAAAGAATATTAGAATCTTAATATACATTTATTAAACATATTTTTACAAACAATATTTATTTTTATATACATATTTAGTAAAATTATTGAAGGTATATAAACATGTACAATAAAAATTTGCATTAGTATCAATCAGGCTCTGAATATTTAGTTTGCACATCTGCTTCTTGTGGGGAGGGGCTTTGATCTTTTGTATTACATATAACCAAGTATTGCCTATTAAAAGATAAAACACATATTACATAAATATTTTAAATATTATAAAAAAATAAACACACAAACTGAGTGAAAAAAAAAAATATTTTGATTTATTTGTAATTTTCACCGAGTAACCCCTTTTAACTGATAAAATTAATTTTGACTCTCCTCCTGCATGCCTGTCAACGTCTATTACCAAAAAAAGCAGGAGATTTACAAAATAAATTAGAAGATTTTATGAGACACTATTTTATCATGATATAAAAACTAAAATTACTAAGTAAATTGAAAAAAAAAAAAAAAAAAAAAAAAATTTGTTATCTAAATCATTACCTATATAAAATGAAAACAGAGCAAGAACTATTTAAATCCGAATATATATATATATATATATATCTTCACAACCAGGTTTCTTTTTTGTGGGGGAGGACAATACCAGCCAACTTTATGAAATGCCAGAATTACATAATAAAATGAGTACAGAATGATAAAAATAAAAAAGCTTGAATTTCCTCCCTATATCTTAACTGTAAGTTTCACTGTTTACATCTGAAACAATGTGTGGATTTTAGGGTTGTGGATTTTGAGAGTCTACTGTATTTTATTTGTTATTTATCCTGAATAAAATTAACTTAAGGAATTTAATACTATTAAAAAGCCTCAGAATATGTAACGAAATGCGTTTGCCAGTTAAAACTGGTTATAACGACTTTCTACCAATGACACAGAAGAAACCCCTTTCTGCCGACAAAAATCCAGCCCTGGGTAGAAAGGTTTTTTTTTTTTTTTTAAATAAAAGGGTAGGCAGTGTGCAGCACTCTTCTGAAACTTCCTTGGGAAAACTCTGAATAAACCACAAAATTTTTAAAACCATGACAAAATTTAATTTATATAATATAAATATTTATTTAGATTGGATTTATCCATGGTATCCAGGTCTAATATATCAAGTTGAAGGATGCAGAATCAGGAAGACAAAATTTTGCTTTAACTAGATAAAAAAAAAAACAAGTCTTTAGAGTCTTACTACTATGCAAAATTATCAGTATCAGCTAATTTTCAGAAAATACACAAGCTTTTTTTATGAATTATGACATAATTTAAGATGCATTTTATTTAAACATATGAAAATTTTAAAACACAGTGAAGCAAACACACTTTTCCTAAGGTATTTACAATAATAAAAGAAATGCCTTATCTCTTGAAAATGTAGAACGATTGGTGTTCTTACAGTCGAACAAATAGGTTTTAAATAGATTTAAAATTAACACCGGAAATCGTATTTATCTATTGGCTTAAATCGATTTAAAGCAAACATCGTAAAACATATTTAACTAAATCGATTTCAAGCTATCATCGAAAATTCTGATTTAACTAAATCAGTTTAAGGTAAAGGTGGACTTAAAAAAAAAAAAAAAAAAAAAAAATTAACCGATTTGCTTGAAAATTAAATATGTGATTTCAAATGTAGTTATGTAAAAATAACTAAAATTTTAAGGAAAAATATTAATTATTTTGGTAATTATTAATTATTGAAATAATTAATTGAAAATGCTCTATGCGCAGTTCTTTTACATATAATACACTGATTTTTATTTATGAGATACCTTTCATATCTAAGATTAAAACTTAGTTGGAATCGTAAAAATGAATAGAAAATATAATTAATAAAATAATAAGTGTAAAAACCAATTTTTAGCGTGCAAAAATACTGTTAATTATTCTTCCAATAAAGAATTTACAGCCTATGAGTTCTAAAGTACTATTTATTTATCTAATATCCATTTTATGTACCTTAAAGTAAATACATAACAAATTTTGAAGAACTCTGAAAATTAGGAAGGCGCATGGAACATTTTGAAAATTGACGTTATTCGAAAATTTTCATTTTGAGAAAATCAACTTTTAAGTCAGAAACATTAGTATTTCAATATTAATGAACATTAAATAACATAAAATAAATGAATATTACTTATAATATATATGTATATATGCATACAATAAAATTTTAACAATAAATATGTAAAAAACCTACATTTTTACTAAAATAATATCCACCGTTTTACGAGATACTTTCGCAGTAACGCTGCGCTTTGGTTGATCAAAAAGCAAAAATGCTCCATGCGTATGTTTTTCACATATAATATGGTAATTTTTATTCATGAGATACCTTTCAGACCTAATTGTAAAACTTAGTTGAAATTGCAAACATGAATAGAAAATAAAAATTAATACAAATAATATGCATAAAAACCAATTTTTATCATGCAAAAACACTGTTAGTTATTCTTTCAATAAAGAATTTACAGTCTATGAGTTCTAAAGTACGATTTATTTATCTAATACCCATCCCAATTTTAAATTTTACAACATAAAAACATGTGTATATATATATATATACTTTCATATGCAATTTCTTTGTCGATGATTTACTGAATAGTTCTTCACTAACATAGTTCTAGTACTATTAATTTAGGCGTTAAAACCAAAACCAGTATTATTTCAGTCCACACCAATTTCCTTTATTTATACTATATTATGAGTTCAAGCACATCCTTGTGTTAAATTTTCTGTACTATATTAGCAGATACTCAAACTGAAGCAAACATTGCAGCAACAAAATGCATTAAAGCAAAAATCAGAGATAATGTCATAAAATGTACATGTGCAGGCATTAGGAGCACAAAATGCAGGTAACTTTTAAATATATATATAAATGTCTAAAAAAAATACAACATACATTTTAACTTTCAGTTCACAGCATATCTATATCTATCTATCTATATATATATATATATGTAAAAAAAAATTCATAAAAATATCTGTAAAACTTTTGAAGCACTGAAATTTACCGCAAACCGAATTCAGAGATCTTAAGAAAATTCGTTTACGTTTTTAAGTCCCAATTCTTTCTCTAACAATTCCGCAAATGATAATCATACAATTAGAAATTAAGCATTCTGATGCAACACATCTTTTACCCAATTTAGCTTTATATAATTTGTATGTTCAACATATGAAAATCTGTCTTTCTGTTGATATATTTCAATTCAATTTTTGATTCAATGTCAGAAAATGTGTAAACACCCTCTCTCTTTCACATCCCTCGCCTGCTCCTCTTGAAATGTGATATACTTAATGATATATAACCTTTCAATACTGATAAAAACAGACATTTGAATACCTATTGCCAGGGATCTGTTTAGGAAAAAATTGGGTCCTTTAAAGGACTCTTCACAAAATTTTTCATTTCAAAACAGGACCCTTCACAAAATTCTTTGTCTTAAAAATAGGCTTTTCACAAAATTTTTCCATCTTTAAACCAAACATTTCCAAAATTAATCATTTAAAAATAAAATCTGACATGTCACTTTTACATATATAAAGAAAATACATGTATTTTACATCCATATATCTCTGTAAAAATGTATAAACAAGAACCTGAATATAATGATCATTTCAAATTCACAAAATTAGGATTAGATTTTTCACGAATATAAAAAGTTGTTTCCAATTTCACAAAAACAGGACCCAGGGGAAAAAGTCTGGACAGACCCTTGATTGCTATGAAAACTTCAACTCATATAAATTAATTTAACTATTTATAAATAGACAGAATTAGCAGGTAAGTGCACCCTGTCATAATACATTTTATTAATTAAGTGCCTAAGATTGTGGTATTATATTATTTAAACTAAAGCTATTAATACTGAACAAAAAGTAATTTTAGAGATCTTGAATGATATATGAAATGAGAATGTTACATTAAAAACAAATTTCCTTTTTCTGCTTTTTTGTCGTTTGGAAATATTTTGAATAATTTAAAAAACAAGTACTCACAAAAGAATGTAAACAGCTTACAGACCAGGGTTGTATTGGTTTCAACTATGTAAAAAAGGTAGTTTTAAACATCCTGATAAATATGAAGATATGTTTTGACCAAGCGGTCAAAACAATTATTAAAATATTTAAATAATTTAATTTTACATAGAAAGTGAATGAAAACAAATCCCAATAAACAGAAGAAACATTTTAATTTTAAATTTAATTTGGAATTCAAAAGTAACAAGTTTGCCGAATTTTCTAAATTAAGAATCTATATTATAAACTAAAAACATGTAACGCTGACATCATATCAACAGTGGCAATGACCTGGGCGAACAATTTCATTTTTATCAAACTTATTAACTTTTAAACACCACTCAATTTCAAATTTTACACTGTCAAAAATAAATATATATATATATATATATACTTTCATATGCAATTTCTTTGTCGATTTACTGAGCAGTTCTTCACTAACATAGTTCTAGTATTAATTTAGGTGTTAAAACCAGTATTATATCTGTCCACGCTACAACATGCAGCAAACATGCATTAAAAAAAAAATCAGAGATAATGTCATAAAATTTACATGTGCAGGCATTAGGAGCACAAAATAGAGGTAATTTATTATGTATTTTAGTTTAGTGCTTTTTAAAGAAATATATTTTTTTAAAATCTAGTTCTTTTTTTTTCTTTAGTCCCCACCGCTTCATTTTACATTTCAAAGAATATTTTGTGAAACTGGGAAAACTAGAAAAAAAAAATTAAGCTTATATTGTTACTCATACATTTACAATGTTGAAAATGTTACAAGGAAAACTTAAAAGCATAGAATTTGTACACCATTATAATTTTATCCATTTACCTCCCCCTCCCCCCCTATTTTAGATCATGATTTTTTTCATGATTTTGTATGTCTCAGAAAGAGACAAAATGACATTAAGATTAAGAAAAATCTGATTTCAGTGAAAAAGCTAAAAACTTTCAATGCCTGTGTTTTAAAAGAAATTTTGTAGTTTTTAATGTTTTAAAACTCAAATTTGCTAGATCTAACACTTAATATTTACCTCAAAAGCAATTACTATTTATTTTAAAGCTTTTAATGCAGAAAAAAATCCATATTAATTTTTTTTTTTTTTTAAACATGTTGATGATGATATTTCTACACGTATACATTTTTTTTTATTATTAGCGTGTAAAATTGTTTAATAAAAGAAAAAATCTATAAATAGCCTACTTTTCACACTCCGATGGTTAAATAAGAGACGCGGATTTTTCTTTCTCCATTGCAGACATCTTTGTAAAGACGAAACGACGAGTCTGTTGAAATTTTCTACTTATTTCAGCGGCATCGAGATCTTTCTGGCTCGTTTAGAAAACATTTTTTCAGAACTGAAAAAAATATAACAAATACTAGTACAAAAAATTTATAAACATTGAAATTGAAAGAGAAATAATACAATAAATAAGAGAAAATAACTTACCTTTCAAAAACTTAGGACATTACAAACACGTGCTGAAACCTGATTTCTTCACGCCGCAAGCTTGTCTGTTACGATTCTATTGTCTGTGGGTATTGCTGCCTGGGCTTTTACGCTTCTGCGACTGCGTCAATAGTCGCTACGTCACCACAGAAAGCATTCTAATTGGCTGATATGAGAAACATGAATATTTCATGTACGTTTACAAAGCGATGGATAACATTTTACCCGCGTTACAAATAAAATGTTAGTAAGCATACAGATTTCTGTAGCTTTACAAAAACTAGTTTTGTAGACTTCCAGATTTTTTTTTACAGTGTAAAAAATATTATGCACAATATTTTGAAAATATCGAATGTATGAAAATATCAAAAATATCAAACATACATAATGATATTTTGAGAAAAATATCGGATATACCATGATATATTTCACGATATATATATCCATTGCTATGTATCACTGAAGCTTGGTAGCATTTATAGTTCGTTTTAAGATATTCACAGTTTTTCATATTTGCATTTACATTTTATTGTGTTTAATTTTTGTAATGTCTTTTTCTTTGATTTTTTATGCTATTTATTCCTTTGATTTTCACGCATGTGTTTTCATTTTTACTATATATATGTATATCATTTCCTCCTTTTTTTCATTCTGTAAATATTTTAATTTCAAAATTCCTTTCATTATTATCATCATTATTAAGATTGAATATTGTTTTAAAATAAGATAAAAGTAACTTATAGGTGTATATGAATTATTATTAAATTTGTAAAAATAGTTTATTTTACTAACTGTCAATGTAACGGTTATATGCAACGTGCATTTCTAACGGATAACGTGGTTTTTGATAGCTAAAATGTTGCTGGTTTGGTATGCTTTACTGCTATTTCTCTTTTTTTAACAATTCCTTATTAAATACGTTTTTGTATTTAATAATGCTTCCTATTCATTGATTTTTGTACATATCATGTTCGGTATGTTTTACTGCTATTTCTCTTTTTGTCTTACAGTTCCTTATTAAATTACGTTTTTGTATTTAATAATGCTTCCTATTCATTGATTTTTGCACATATCATGTTCAGTTACTCAATATTTGTCCATTTTTATTAAATTTTCTTTACATTTGACTCTGTGATTGAACGGACAATTTGAGTTAATAAATTTGGCTCATGGCTATTAACTCAAACAGAAATCAATTACATTTTACTTATATTAGTGGAATATTGCCCTTGAAAAGTGCTCAACTATATAAGTTTCCAATTACTTCTTGTAATAACTTTTGCTTTCTGCATCACATTGGATTTTTTCTCTCCATACCTTTAAGTATTTTTCCCGCTTATTTTAATTTTGATAATCTTAAATTTTTAGATATTTTATATATGATAATTATCGATTTATCTATTGTCGATTATTTGTATAGTTTAATGGTTATTATTTACAAAAGTTTTATTATATATATATATAATAATTCAAAATGTAGCAAACAAGTTCTAGCATCAAAACAGACCAAATCTTCATTTTTGCTCAATTCAGAGACAGTATGCTGCCAAACATACATAATAGTTTTAAAGAAAAATTAGAAAATAAATATTTAAAATGATAAAAGGTGCCATTTAAATAGAACAAATGTAACTCAATCATATAATAACAACAACAAACAATGGAATTTATATATCAAATTTCAGGGAATTCGAGAGGGGAAAAAAGTAGACATGTGCAATTCATAATCATCAGTTTGACAGTACATTGCACATGTCAGAAAATAATGGAATATTTCATAAAATATACTAGCAAATTTGCTAAGGATAGTATATTTCTGCCAAAAATATTGCCCTAATAGAAGGAAACTAAAGAAAATAAAAAAGAAAACTGTCCAGTTAAACTCAGGGCATTGAGCTCACAGGATATTCACACTAATTGTATATTATACACTTATTTCAAAGAATGCCCCTCGAAAAATACAGAAATCGACAATATATTAAGGGCGATCATCCCCCCGTTCCCCCACCCCCTTATAGTTAACAATTGAACCCCCAAACCTAATCAGGGAAGCCCTTTATTACAATGAACATATATACTAAATTCGAAGCAAATCGGATAATTCTGCATGAAAAACCCATTTATCTAAATTAAGGGGACCCCCCGTATCCCCCTTTATACTTAACCAATGAACCCCAAGACTAACCAGGGAAGCTCCTTACCACAATGAGCCTATATACAAAATTTGAAGAAAATCGGATAATTCTCCATGAAAATCGCAGTTATCTAAATTAAGGGGGGGGGGGCAGCCCTCCGTTACCCTCTTTATACTTAAACAATGAATCCCCAAAACCAATCAGGAAAACGCTTTATCACCATTAACCTATATACAAAATTTGAAGAAAATCGGATAATTCTCCATGAAAAACACATTCATCTAAATTAAGGGGGGAGGATAAGCCCCCCCCCCTTTCTCCCTTTATACTTAACCAATGAGCCCCCAAAACTCTTCAGAGAAGCGCATTATCACAATGAACCTATATACAAAATTTGAAGAAAATCGAATAATTCTGCATAAAAACTCATTTATCTAAATTAGGGGGGGGGGGGTATCCCCCCTTTCCCCCTTTATACTTAACCAATGAACCCCCAAAACTATTGACAGAAGCGCATTATCAAAATGAACCTATATACAAAATTTGAAAAAAATGAGATAATTCTGCATGAAAAACCTATTTATCTAAATTATGAGGGGTTAACCCCCCATTTCCCCCCTTTATGCTTAACGAATGAACCTCCAAAACTAATCAGGGAAGCGCCTTATCACAAGGAACCTATAAACAAAATTTAAAGTAAAACGGTTAGTTCTATCAAGAGTTATCGCATTACGTACATACATACATACATACATACGTACGTACGTACATACAGAACCGGCGGGCACATAAGCTCTCAGGCTTTGATAGCCTGTGAGCTAATAACCGAGGAAAAATAGATAATAATAAAACACAATTACTCACAAACCATACATTCTATAGCACACGATACAAAAACAGCATCTTAACTACATTTGAATTGAGCACATATATGAGATAGCAAAAAAGTTGAAAAACCACGGTTACAGTAATTTAAATTGAAACATTAATATATGAAAGAAAATACATAAAATATATTGGACAAAAATGATTAGAAGTAAAAACACAGAAATCTATAATAAAACCATTTATAATTTTGAGAAAAACAGTTATTTGAAAAAATTGTATAAATATTATCTGCAAAAAATACAACAGAACATGACCACTATCTGTAGCCCAATGAAATATTATTAGCTAAAATTATATATATATATATATATATATATATATATTATACACTGTAAAACACAGAAATCTGTCTCAATATGGCAGATGTATTTATGGAAATACAGAAAATATATGTATGGCAATATAAAGACATGTATATATTAATACATAAATAGTTCGAAACTTTATCTGAGATTCTAATTGAATTGCTTATTAAATATAAACATTTGTCAATGATGGGCCTTTGCAACATTCTGTATGAAATTATACACATCGAGTGCTGGTGCATCATTTATGTTCCCAGAATATAGAAAACTTGTTGTAATTGAGCTGACATACGTCATCCTATTACATCGTGGGACAGGGGCTTTTCAACTCAAAAATTAGAAAAGAAGGAAATAAAATAAATGATCATATGGACGTTAATTATAAAGAGTACTAAAAAACCCTTGTAAAAGCGTTTGGCCTCAATTGGCGGAAGTTCTTTTCGTTTGCAATTGCAAAGTTGTTCATTGCATTGTTGGTTCTTTTGCTTGGCGAGAAACTCTGTCGAGCTTGTATGATAATATGCAAATATACAAAGGCAAGTGTGGTAGTAAATAAATACTGAAAATAATTACCAGAGTTTCTAATTGGATTCAGTTTCCGCAGCTGATCCATGGTCAAGAGAACATCCCCCAGAAATACACTGAATTCAGTTAAACTAATGAAATGGGGATTATCAGAATAACATTCCCATTATCAATAATAATACTATAGTCCATCTATTCAGATCTCTGAAAATTTCTAATGAGCAATTTCCTTTGTAAAGGTGCCAGAGATTAGAAACCTCGTGTCCGTCGTTCGATTAATTCCCTCCCCGTTTAGAAATGACCACAGGAGTCTGCAACACCGAGCAAGACACTTCTAATTGGATTCGGTTAATATCACGTATGGAACCAGTAAGTTACAAATCTATGGAGAGATATTTTCGAATTTTAGTACATGGAGTAGGGAAACATGAATATCTTGACATGTAGATGCAGAGTGTACTAAAAAGAGCTGGATGTTTTAAAATTGAATAATAAGTGAATGGTCAAGTTATCCTTGCAAGAGATTAATATATGAGGTCATTAATGTCTGGGTTACGCTTCTTTGTTTTATTTCTAAACTAGCTGTTACCCGTGACTTCGTTCACGTAACATTAAAAAAAGAATAAATGCATTAATTTAGCAAAACATTTCACTTGATAATTAACAATATATATAATTAACCAAAGCTTTATCACATTTTATAGGAGACCATACGGTATTTGTTTGCTATAGGGGCCTTGACATAACCCAGTCTTAAAAAAGTGAAATTTCATGCCAAATAATATATACAATCGCGAAAATGAAACTGCAACTAATGAAAAAAGGAGGACCCAGTAAAATCGTGAAAATCGAGGAATTCCTTTTCGTAAAACGAAAAACAACACTGGCAGAATTCTTCTATACAACAGTGCATTTTAGGTGGTATTTGGTGTACAATTTGTATATGTGTGCATTGCTAAATGGGCTTTATTATATTGTTTATGTATATATTAAATTAAGTGTTTCACGCTAAGTGGTGTAAATAGTGAACAAACTTCTTGTGGATTTTATACATTGATAGATATTTCACAAAGATATAACAATCTGATGCGATTCTAAAATGTAAATAAAGGTTGCTAGAAAGTACTTTAAATTCTGCCCAATTTAACCTCGATATTTTCTCTATCGCGTTAAGAACACTATTAGCAAATAGCGGCACAAATCTGATTATCTAAATTTACATAATTTTGTTAGTATATATAGGATTATTTTAATTTATTTCATGCGCTTGAAATTTTTTACGCTTTCTCTCGGGTTAGGTGTCGAATAAATGTACTTTCTTGTTATTTTATTTTGCCATTTCTATTTATTCTATTTTCCATTCATTCCATTTATGGATATTGATTTAATTTACATATTCGTGTCAAAGAATATTCTTTAAAGTTATTATCAGGATTAGGATAGGATACGATTAGGGTTAGGATTAGGAATAAAAATTGAACTACAATGGCATGACCGATTCAGGTTTAAATTATGAACCATCATGAAGCAATAAGAAAATTAGAAAATTATCGGCTAATAGTTTTTAATATGTTTTACAGTGATAGTTGGCATCAAAGGTGAGCAGGGAAATGATCATCTAAAATACCATTAAGTGTTTACCACGCAAAAAACAATGAATCTTTTCTTAAAGCCGAATTGTGTAAACTTGAACAAGCCGATCGTGCCAATTCATAACATTATAAACGTGAAAGCGCGTTCTATATAGTAGAATTTTTTTTACATATAGGTAGAAAATATCCGAGAATAACAAGGTTAGGGGTCAGTCAATCTGCTTTTTTTTTGTTATCAAGTGAAATTTAGCGCAAAATTAAATACATTGTTGCAACAAAATTTTTTTTTTTTTTTTTTTTTTTTTGTGCGGGTAGGTTTTGGGTCGGTTTGACTTTAAATGTCTGAGGTTCGAGTCGATTTCGTGTCGAGTTTTGATTCTTTCGATTTGGGTTCGGGTTAACCCGACTTTTCAAAAGGAAGTGCTGAATATTTTTTTAATGAAAAACTATATATCAATATTAATCGGAATGGATAATTCGATTTTACTTGAACCCAACCCTTTCCGTGGTTCGGGTCGGGTTGAGTTGACGTTAATTTTTTTTTTCCTTACGGGTTGGGTTAAGTTGACGCTAATTTTTTTTTTCCTTACGGGTTGGGTTCGGATCGGGTTCACTTTAAATGTTTCGTGCTCCAGTCGATTTTGGGTTAAATTTTTTACTCTTTTAGGTCGGGCTTAGGCTGACCCGATTTTTGAAAAGAAAAGTCCTGAATATTTTTTTTAATGAAAAAACTACATTATCTGAATATTAATGAGTGTATATGGGTTCATTTTTATGCAAAAAGGAGAAAATTAATATTAGAGATATAATTGTAGCTACTTTTCCATAATTGTATTAAAATATGGATTTTTTTTTTTCACTTCGGATTAGGGTTGGGATCGGGTTTGAATATTTCGGTTTCGGGTTGACTTTAAAGCGAATTTTTGGGTTCGGTGCGGATACAACTCGAAATGTGCAGGACTCTAATGTACAGCTATCAGGGAAATCGAAAGAAACACAGCACAGCCGCACCACCTGTTGAGCAATTTACAGTGCAAAATATGACCAGCACCAATTTATATCAAAGTCTAATTTTTGTGAAATTTCATGCATTAGTTTTTGAGATATAGCTATCGCGGAAAATCGTGAAAAACACATCACAGCTCCGTCAAATGTTGAACAATATACGCCAAAATTGTAATCAGCCAGCACCAATTAAGTCCTGGTCTCATTGAATATGAATTTCGGTTAATGTCTGTGCATTAGTTCTTGGGTTAGAGGCGGCCACGAAATTTCGGTCAAATGCAGACAGATAGACAGTAATTTTCCAAAAATACTCAAAGTATTTTGAATATTCCCAAAATGTGTAAATATATCAAAAAACGGAAGTTGAAATTTTCCACGATTTCAATACAGTAAAGCATCGTTTATACGACGATCGTTTTTACGACGTTTACATTTATACGACGCTTTAGTGTGGCTCCAATTCATTCCTATTCGTTGTAATCTAAAAATATATCAAGCAGGGCGGTCGCTCTGCCAAGCCAAGCTTAAAAAAAAAACGACACACAAACAACGCCAAGAACTGAACTAGACCGCTACTGCTTATTTACAGAAATCAACTTCGCAATGTTAAATCGACAAAACATGCCAGATTAAAATATCAGATAACAAATAAACCAAGCGTCGCAGAAAAAAAAAACGAAAACTAGAAGAATCTAATGAAGAATTTCTTCAATTTAAGACCAAACTCATCTTCATATGTGATTTATAAACAGAGATATAGATTTTTTTTAAAAACGTCGAGTTACTTAAAATGATCACTTTTTTCTTCGTCAAACTTTTTTTTTTTCAAACAACCTACAGACCTTAATATTCGGCAGAATAAAAAAAGGATTGCATTTTTGGACAAGTAATTACGTAATCTATGTGCTTTTATAAAATTCAGTGTAAAAAAAATATTATTTTCTATCCTTAATTAGCAAAAAACTGTTAATTAACTTGGCGATTAATAAATTATGCCAAAACAGAGATAAAACATGCCAACGACCATGTACCATCTCTATAATAAAACCGTAAGTCATGTGACTGTCATCAACAGTTCCGGAATGTCCGTTTCACTTTTTCATATGCCAGGCGGCCATTTTTATTAAAAATTATTTTTTCGAATAAAACTTCATAAATGTGACATTTTTAGAAAGATCATTCAAAATAAATTAATATTTGAGGGATGACCTACGTTCAATTATGTATATTTTCTCCAATAACTTCAGTTGAAATTAGTTTCGCAGTTCAAATTCTCTATCCATGAAAGTAAACAAAAAAAAAACATTCATTCGTCGTGAAGGTTTAAAATATTAAACCATTAAACCATGGAGATAATCGTTCGTAAAGTTAGTTTTCCATGAAAGATTTTTTGGAGCGCTGTCTGGTGTCAAAAAAATAATTCGTATCAGTGACACAATCAAAGTTTACCATAATTATGTGCTATACAACTCAACTTCATTCTTTATCTTTTCTTGATGCAAGCTGAATGTAAACAAATACAACTCATGTAATGATATTTAATGAATCAAATTTCGAAACAAATTGTCAGTTAATTTGGTATTTATGTATTATATGTGAAAGGAAGAGAGACCACCGAAAATGATTGTTAATCACCAATCATATTTACCATTATTAATCACCAATCGCTTTCAAAACAGTAATTTAATATACATTTACAAAATACATAACATAATTAAGTACTTTTGTGTTATTTGGGCGCAAATCTCGCCAATAGAATTTTTAAAATCGCCAATACCAGCTTTTATTTTTCGCGTGTGCAAATTAGAAACGATACTTTTATTTTGAAATCAAATGTTCTGATGGAACAGCTGTCGTAGACGCACCGGGGCACTATATTAACTATAGAGTTGCAATATAGAGAGAAAAAACGGGTTGCTGTAATTAGAATTATAGGCGGTAATGTTGGTGTGACATATTTACGTGATTATCAAAACTGGCTTCCAAAAGTTCAATGTTTCACCAAACCATACTCGAAAATTACGTGTTATAATATGCACTCCGATTATGTCACATTATTCAAGACGTTTTAAATGAGAATAATGATAGATTTTCTTCGTGATTCTCCCGTAATCAAGTCTACAGCCAAAGTTAGCGAGAAACAGACAAACAAACAAACAAATATTGGCAACAATATGGTTCAGTGTAAATGGTGGATATCATTAAAGACTTTCACAAAATAGACTTCATTGCACCAAATCGTATTAACTAAAATACGCCATTTGGCAATAGATCCAATTACGGAAAACTACTTAATATGTTTAAGAATCTCATCATTAGCAAGCATATTGCAACTGATAAGCAAACGGATATGAAGCATAAATGCTTGTTGGTTAAGCGGTTTTTGTCAAGAAAGATGAAATACATAACAACAAAAAATATGCGAAATGCTACCATGATCGAAAAAGTTTTTGATTTGTCTATTAGAATCTTCCGGTTTGGCGAAGGATTACGGAAAAAAAATAAATTATGAATAAAAGTAACGTGTTACAGTGCTTAACATACATTTAAGGGAGACCAAACTGGTCGCCAGTGGCGGCTAGTCTGTATTATAATAGCACAAATCAGTTACAAGTTATAACAACATCAAATTTCATCTGCAAGTCAGGCATTTTCTTCTGAAGATATTTTTTTTTTTAAATAAAACTTCATAATTATAAGAACACACATTTTATCAAACAATTAAATATGACTGCAAACTGTGGCAGATGACTGTTTCCAACATGAATAAGTATGAGAAATTCCCGTCAAGCGTATCGATCTGGGTGGCTCAGTCGCAGAGCGTCGGCATGGTATGCGTAAGGTTCGAGTCCTGGCCCAGGTCAATTTTTCACTCGTGTTTGTTTAGTGCATTTAATTGTCTGATAAAATGCGTGTTCTTAAAATATTGTAAAATAAAGTAATCAGACGTAGTGTTTATGCTTTAAAAAATATTTTAAATATATAATATACGTTTTTGAAAGATCTTTAAAAATAAATTAGTTTTTGAGGGAAGATGTACCTTCTAAAATGTATACATTAAGAGTTATCGGCATTTAAAATTTCTTTCCAAACGTAAACAAAATTTTTGAAATGAATTAAAGGTGATTCATTTATTTCTAAAAAAAAAAACGGTAAAGGACAGGCATTTCGTTCGCAGGAATATCTTTCACGTCATTTTTCTATAAATTAATGAAATCCAGTTGTTAAATTATTTTTGTTTTAGAAGTGAAGTTTCCATTTAAATTTATTGTAACAGTACAATGTTTAATTGAATAAAATAATGTAAATCTAAGAAATTGCTAAGAAATTCCAAACATGCACAGGGCAGTGCAAAAAAAATAAATAAATAAACAAAAAATAAATAATTAGATAAATAAATAAATAAATAAAAATCAGCTTTCATAAATTCTAAAAATTGTTCATATATCTCAATTACAATCTAAAGGAGGGTTTATTTCTATATTATTCTACATATAATAGTAATTTCAGCAAATATATTAAATTCCAATGCGATCTGTTTTAAACTTTAAGATGGTTTATAACACATGATAAAAAAATTATAAAACAGAATGGCGCGTAACAGTTCAGGGAGAGGATGGGGAGGAGCGTGAACAAAATTAGGAAGTATAATAAGGCTATCTGTTTGAAACTTTACGATATTTTATAACACATAACATAAATTTTAAAAATAAAGCTGCGTCAAAAATTATAGGGAGGGGCGGAGCGCGTTTTGCCTACACAAGGGGGGGGACACTTTTCTAAATTTTAACTATATCCGTCATGTATAACTAACTATATACGTCATGTCAAAGGGCTGTGACCACTTATTCATGTTATGCAGCACAGGTGAACCCCCCACATTTTGCGCCCCCCCCCCCCCCGACACTACTCATGTGATATATTGTTCGAAAGGCCTGTGGCCGCTTATTCATATTATGTATCTTCGGGGTCCATCCTCCCGCTTTCACCCCCCCCCCCAAATTGGGCACTTTTCTAAATTTTGCCGACACTTCTCATGTGATATATCATTGGAAAGGTCTGTGAACGCTTAATCAAATTATGCAGGTGGGGGGGGGGGTATTTTCTGAATTTTGCACATATCCCTCATGTGATACATCGTTGGAAAAGTCTGTGACCGCCTAATCTTATTATGCATCTCCGGTGTTCATCCCCCCACTTTGCCCCCCAAACGCGATTAGCTTTCACCACCAGTGGGCGCTTTCCTATCTCTGTTTCTATGGATCGGATCACGACGGGGTATGGCTCATTCGACTCGACATCTATAAAGCTTTCCGATTTTAGTTCGTTTTTTCACCACCAGGGGGCACTTTCTTATCTCTGGGCTAGATCACGACGGGGTATAGCTCATTCCTTAACGATTTCAGTGCCCGAGGTTCGTGGTTTATCTTATTCGAGGTTTTAAAAGGATTGAGGCTCCGGTGTAAATTAGGGGCCCGCTAGCGGCGAAGCCAGCTAGTGCTAATAATAAAAGAGCGTGATATCACGTTTGATTTCAAATGCAGCGCTGACACGCTATGTACATATTCCATTTTTATTCATTTAATGGATTAGTCAGTGATATTTTTTAACGGAGGATAACAAGTATTATAACAAGCCACATTTAGTATGTTGTTTTTAAGAGTGTAATTAATTTAATTGAAAAATCTACTGGTATTTCTAGTTAACCCTTTAAACAATGACTGAAAGTAAAATGTATTTTTAAATTATATCTCATGTTTAGATTATTTAAATTATGTTCAATATATTTAAAAAAAAGAAATGATATCTACAAAAACAACTTTTCAAAAGTAAAAAAAGGCCAAGCGTAAAAAAAAAAAAAAAAAAAAAAAAAAAAAAAAAATGTGGCTAAAAAATGGTGTGATATCAAATTTCCAAGCTATTATATTGCTTATTTAACTTTTTTCTATTAAATAAGTTATCATATATATAAGTTGAGTGCCTACGTATATGTTAATAGAAATCGTTTTCTCCTGTTCTAAATACATCCTAATGAGTTTCTGAAAATTCAATTTTTTTCAAATTATGCATGATGGGCTTGGCGGCCATCTTTGCATATTATTCACAAAATTCTAACCACCCAAATCCGTAGTTAAAATCCGAAGTTCAAAATTGTTATTTAAGCAAATATTTAAGAGTTTCAGTTATATTGTATGCTCTGAAAATTGTGTCTTAAGATAATGATGACTTATCTTAAAGATTCATCTTATGATTTATTTTTTAGAGTAATTATTAATTTCAAACTAGTAAAAATCAATTTATCAAAATATCAGTCTTATCTAATTTATCTGTCCGTAGTTAGAATCTGAAGTTCGAAATTTTTATAAACATATTACATTGCAAACATATTACGCTTTTACTTTAGAAATTTGGGTGCTTAGAAATATGGAAAGATGGCCGCCAAGCCCATCATGCATAATTTGAAAAAAATTGAATTTTCAGAAACTCATTAGGATGTATTTAGTACAGGAGAAAACGATTTCTATTAACATATACGTAGGCACTCGACTTATATATATGATAACTTATTTAATGGAAAAAAGTTAAATAAGCAATATAATAGCTTGGAAATTTGATATCACACCATTTTTTAGCCACATTTTTTTTTTTTTTTTTTTTTTTTTTTTTTTACGCTTGGCCTTTTTTTACTTTTGAAAAGTTGTTTTTGTAGATCTTTTATACGACGCACAAAATCGTTTATACGTCGGTTTTTCGATTTTGTACACTTTTATTTTTGTTTATTTTTCTTGTGTATTTTAAGAACGGGCGGAATTTACCAGCTATGAATGACAACAAAGCAGGTGTTTAAATATACCCCTCATGAGTCATGATAACAACGTGGACTGGTGTGGGATTTTAGTCGGAAAAACCAGTTTACGCGTAATGGATTACACTGGGAGGGGTCATTCTTTTTGCGGGGATGGTCAGCTTTCCCGACCTATTTTATTGTTACACAGCATATTCTTTGCTTATCAGTTCACTAACAGTACAGATCGTTTTTTTTTTCATTCTTCACTTTTCGTACTGTATTGGCCACAGCTCTTTTCAGACATGTCTCGAAAACGCAAGTCTATCTCGGTAAAAGAAAAAATTGAAATTTTGAAAGAATTCGATAGTAAAAATTTACTGGGAAGGTCAAAAGTTGACCTTGCTAAAATGATGGGTAATCCAGTTTCTACCTTAAAGACTATTATTCACGATCATAATTCACGTGCACAAATCATTAATTACAACTCAGCGTCAGTCATCACGTCAAACAACCATAGACAATTATTTTTGTAATACTACGTAAAATGGTCAAAAGAAAAAATAAAGTTACGTACATTTAAATTGCTTACTGTATTTTCTCCTTTTTTTGTTATTTGTTTGTTTTGGTGTGTTTAATTTATAAATTTATGTAAATCAACACGTTAAACATTAAAATTAAGCGAAATCAAAATTTATTCTAGAAAATCGATTATACGACATTATCGTTTATGCGACGTTGTTTGGTAGTCCCTTCGGCGTCGTATAAACGATGCTCCACTGTACCTTCTTCTTGCGCCAAAAGTTCGTTAACACATTAAAAATTCTTTAAAAAGAAACAAATTATGCTAAAAATTTGCGGTTTCCAGGAATGGGATTAGAGGGAGATCAGATTTTTTTTAATAACAAAAAAAGTTGTGATTTAAAAAATTACCGATAGACGGCGCTGGCATGCATAGATGTATGCAAATTAGGCTTATAGTAAAAGACCCATTTCTGTGAAGTGTCCGACAAGCTTCAGGATCCCAGCACATGAAACAGGCCCTTTTCTCGTCTTCAGTCAATTTGCCTTGCAGAATTTTCGCAATGCTCCAGTTGCCGATTCCCCGTTCTTGTAAAAGAGTTTAACCAACAGCGCTTGATATGGTCACAATAACATACTGCTGGCATCGAAAGAAAAATCTGTGTACATTGAGTGGTTTTATTGACAAACTGATTTGCATGAAACTGCTACTTATTATGCATGCAGCGCCATCTATCGGTAATTTTTTAACATTTTTTATGTTGTTATTAAAAAAAATCCGATCTCCCCCTAATCCCATTCCTAAAAACTGTAAGTTTTTAGAATCATCTGTTTCTTTTTAATGAATTTTTAAAGTTTTAATAAACTTTGGGCGCAGTCGGTATATTAACCCCTTCTGGACCGGCGGCTTTTACACAAATTTTATTCGGTTGGCACCACTTTTTTTTAAAAAGCTACCTTTACTCAAACTATCACAAATATGCTCTAATTAGAGAAAGTAAATATTACTTTTATTTTTTACTGGTACCTAAAACAGATTCTGTATGCTCTGTTTGAGGGTGCATATATGCACCCATGGTCCCGAATGGGTTAATAAAAATAAATAAAGAAAGAAAAGGAAATACCAAAAAAAAAAAAAAATGCTACTTTGTAAAATACATAAAAAATAAAAAGTAATTACATCACTTTATTTTAAAAAGAATTTTTTTTAATAGGGATTATATTTAGATTTTCCTTTTATAATTCCTTTTTTGTTATGGCTCAATCTGTAATATATCAAAGCCTATTTGACTTCATCCTAACACTACAATATAGGAAATGAAGCCCTTTTCCAATAATCATCGTGTATTAACACATAAGTAATTCACAAATAAGATGCTTTTTCGGACCTGGCATCACAAATGGAGATCTCTCTCTATGCATTCCCCTAAAACAAGCCAATATTCCCTCACAGCATTACTGTCTCTTTCATCTCCAATTCTGAAGTGATTAATTTCGAAAGTCAGGCAGAATAAATTCCGCCCATTCCCTAAACTCTACAGCCCCCATCATCACGAGTTAATCGTGCATTTCAAATCTGAAGAGGGTTGACCAAACTGATAATAGTATTAGTAGCAGCAAATAGGATGTCATCTCAATAAGCCCTGCTTTATGATCGATCTTTCGTTCGTACATGGTCAGTTGTCACAGGACAACTATTTCGTTTTTACCAGCGAGTATATCCTTTCGTGGCGGCACAAAGTTCAGAGAGAGAGAGAGCATGTATATATTGTGTGCCCGTATTTCATGTATGCCTCTGAGTTACGATAGTTCAACTTTTCACGCTAATATGCTTGCTAATGCTCATAAAAATTTTTTTATAAAATCAAGTGATAATAAAGTATTTAATTGAATAGGCATAATTAATAACTCGGATAGAAATTAATACATAAAGGAATTAATTCGCATCTGAAGAAAAACATATTAAGGCAGTATTCAAAAAAAATATTTTTCCACGCTCAACAACTCAAAATTTTGAGACACATTTTCAGACTCATTTTTAAAAGTAACAACATGAAACTTGGCGGCATGATTTATGAAGAGATTTACAAGGGCCGCATGTTTTTATTTTTCGTTCAATTAATTAGAAATTGATTTACAGATAATTATTTTCAGAGGACGATCATTTTTTTTTTTTCCAGCGCTATTGCTTCGGGAAATTCGGTTCAAAATGTCCACTTTGACAGCATTTTTTTAAATATATTCTGCCTTTATCAAAAAATCGAGACAATACGGACATTATAAAGTTTCTGAATAAGAGAACCTACCAATTGGATGCATTTTAGAGCAAAAATGAATTTATCAATGTGTCTCAAAATAAACAGTTTGGATTTGAATACACCCTTAAGGGAAATTTTTTAATTACATTATGCGTATTTAAAATATGTGTTTATACATTATACATAATTTAGGCATATTTTTTACTATTTTAAAAACATATGTTCAGTTTAGTGAAAGAGAAATACGTTTGTAATTATGATTATCTCTAAGTTACAATAGTTCGCATTACTCTAGTATGCTCATTAATTCCCAATTTTTTAATTAATTCAAGTGATAATACATTATTTAATGGAATGAATATCATCAATAATGCGAATAAAAATTAATGGATAAAGGAATATAGTTCTCGTGTTAACAAAAATACATTCTTGTAGATGCCACATACATGCACGGAAAATCAGAAATGTGGAGAGTCCTCTCCACTGAACTCCATAATAAAACGGAACACTAAAAGTTCCTACTCTGTTGCATTGAATCCAGCGATCCAGCCTATGAATACAAAATGCCATACAATTCGAAGGAAAAAATATGACAAAACACTGATTTTCTCTCATAGGGAAGTATGGAGTAGATATTTCCAAATTCGATTTTCTTTTCAAAATATGACGATAATGTTACAATCTGCATTGAATTATATTATTTATTTTTAGAAAAACTACATATTTATATTTAATTTCATCATACCAGGCATATTCTCTGTCTCATCTGTGCATATTTCATAACGAGGAATCTAAATATCTAATTTTCATTGAGATATTATTATTAGAACCGGAATTAATAATTAATTTTCCTTTAATGATATTTTTTTTAAAGGTTTTTGATACTGGAAGTAACGTTACCAGATGCGAATAGGGATGTTTGTATATTTTTTTATTATTATTCGTGGGAATGGAGAGGGGGTTGAGGGCTACTTTTTAATGAATATCGCTTTTAGTGAACCATGCCCTCTAGCGTCGGATTTATTGTTATTTAACACCATTTTTAATATATACATGCATATCTAATGCCCCGATTCCAACAGAGCTATTTCCATTTAACAAATTTAACTTTTTTAGGTTTAATTACTGTGATGTATAGATAATTACCACTTTTCGAAGAATAACTTCAGCGAGTTTTTTTTTTTTCTTTTTTTTTCTAATTTTTTGAGGCTTTATTTAAATTTTTTTATTCAAATTTTCATTATTTTGATGATTTAATTCATATTTCAAAAAGTACATTATTTGAATTGTTGCCAATTTGTAAAATAATGGACATAATAATATTCCCTTTCAATTAAAAAATGTATTTACGCGTGACTATTAAAAATAGAAATAAAACTTTAAAATAATAATAATTAAGTTTCGGAAGTTTGCGGTGCCAGAACGGGGTTTGCCGAGCGTAGCTCGTAGAGGGCAGTGCCCCCTAACCCCTAGTATTTTAAAATTATGAACAAATTGTAATTTAAAATTATGCAACCAAAAAATCATATACTATGTTAGTGATGGCGAGCGTGTAGCATGCGTGCACGAGATAGCGCGTACGAAAATTTTACGCATTTAAATAAAATCTTTTTTTTTTTTTTTTTTTTTTTTTTTTCTTACTGTTGTGCTATACAGTACTTTTCATTCTCAAAGCATTCATCCTGTAAACATTTTGCTTTTCTATATATTTTTATTATTGTTATTATTATTATTATTATTATTATTACTTCAAATGAATTTCAAAGAAGGAGTGATTTCCTTAAGTATCAGACAGTGTTGGCCAGCCAAATTGCTGTAGCAGAAGAGGCTTCAGGGAGGAGGTTGAAGGGTAAGTTGAATTACACGGAAACACCTGAAGACCTTGGATAGTTAGCCCACCCAGACTGCGCTGGTATCGAACTTGTGAATTTCGGCCCAAGCTCCTCATTTTAAAGCCAGCATGCTAAACACTGGGTTGAGTAATGCCCCAGAAATCTTTAAAAGAAGGACAAATCAGGAAACAATATAGCTTTCCGAAATTATGGAAACGTGTTTCCTGAAGTTTACGAACAACATTGTTGCCCTTAATTTCAGAAGCATTTCTGTAAACAATGGAAACCTATACTTTTCTGAGGTTTATGATTGATCCTTTTTATTGGACTTCTCAGTACGGCTGTTCCTCTAAGTGGGCTTATGTGCGGGAGGAGGACCAGGAGCTCGGCCGAGGACGCCGCGACGATCCCTTCCAGTTTCAGAAGAAGACTAAAGCGGTGTCCCAGACGGGGGTAGGTATCATTGACTAGAAATATAAATGGACAGCGGACTAGCAACCCTCTCTTGAAGAAAACATGTCCTTTCCTCCAGCAGGTGTGGAGGAAGAATATTCTGCTAAACAGGTTTTTTTTCGCGCCAAACTGTCACGGAAATTCCACAGCTCCCGAGAAGAAACAGAGATTTTTCACTTGCGTTTGAGTTTGTCGTGATATTTTAAAGTTGTATAGTTTCAATCTAACCAACAACCTATCCACTCCTGAATTCAACACTGTATGAAATGATTTTGTCAATTTTTTGTTTTTCAAACAGAAATCTTAAACCATTTTGGACTATGTTACTAATATTTTTTAAAAAGTAATTTGCATTAGATGGGGGGGGGGGGAGATGTATATAATGCATCCGGTCCCAGGGTCTGCTTACCGACGGCGACAGGGCACTATTCCACCAGTAAAATTTAATAGAATTTTTCGTCTTATCAAAATACCCTATTCGTGCAAAATACATTTACGTTACAATTATACGAAACATCTAAATGCATTTTAAAGAAAAAAACAGGAAAATTCTTTGAGCACAACTAGATCAAGGTAAAATATGTAAGATAAAATAAAAGTAAGAAATGATAGAAGATAAAATGAAAGAATGAAGATAAAATAAAAGTGATGAATGAAGTAAAAAAAAAATAATAATAAAAGTAATAATGTAATGAAAATAAAAGTAATAATGTAATGAAAATAAAAGTAATAATGTAATGAAAATAAAAGTAATAATGTAAGATAAAATAAGTAAAAAAATAAAATTAAAAAAAACTTGTTTTACTGGTGGAAGTGTGCCCCGTTAGTAGTCAGGTCCGATCCCAGGTCCTTTTTTTATCATTTGGAAAAAAAAAAAAAAAAAAAAGATCAGCAAAAATATTGCCACCCAATAGGTAAAACTATCTTTTTTTTTTCTATTTTTTTTTTTTTTTTTTTTTTTTACAAAATAAATTAGGGCCTGCCCATTGGATAATTTTGAAATAACAAATCATAAAGTAAAATAAAAAATGTATTTAATATAAATTAAATTATTATACAAGTTAAATTGGTTATTCCAATTTTATCTTTCGATTGGGTGTTGATTTGACTCAAAAACACTCGTAGACTAGTTGAAATAAAATACTAAAACTGTTTTTTCCCTTGTGAATGCGACAACTTGCTTTTCTAGTTAAGTTTCAGTTTCGTTTTCAGACTTGTTTTTTTTATTACGAGAACGGAAACAGAAAGTTGCCAAGAAAGGGATTACCGCCAGAAAGCGGCACCCTTTCGCCTATTTTTGGCGATGAAAGGGGAAAGATATATTCTTCAAGTCTGTCGGAAGAAAAGAAAGGAGTCCGCTGTCCATTTATATTTCTAGTCAATGGTAGGTATAGATGAACCACCACTTCCTGTCCTACGACTACGTTGTGGGGACAACTGAACATAGGGTTTCTAATCCATTACAGAATCGTGCGGACTCCGCTACTCACTCAGGGCCGGCAGTGGGATATCACTTCGTCGTGCGGGTATGAAGCAGGTGTCTGTAGAGAATGAAGATGAGCGAACGCTGACAGACGGTACCAAGGTCGGGGGACTAATTTAGTTTTTTGTGTCTAACTTTTCTTTTGTCTTACTAATTTTTTATGTTTGTGTGTTGTTTTATCCGCCAGAAAGGTTCTAGTGGTAATCTTTATAGAAGTTCCATGATCCGATCCGGCGGTAGAGCAATTCTCGGGTGAGGGTCCCTCGCTAGTTCTTAGGGCTATGGTTTGTTCTTATGGGCTGCATAGGAAGGGATGATGTGGCGGCCTTAGCCCGGGGACCGGCCTTGTCCTGGCCCCTCCCATGAGTATTGCGTTAGGTTCTGTCGCAGCGTCTGGATGCCATTTACGAGGCCAAGTAATGGATATATATAGTACCTTAGTTTTATTGGAATTTCGAAGTCGGTTTTGAAATTAAATGTGCCGTCAGAAAAAAATCGACCTCAAATATCCTATGGGGGAAAAAATCATTTTAAAATATTGAAATGCAAACGATAAATTTGTAAAGAACGCTGCCCTTCGTTTAACAATAGCTTGCAAGTGTTTTCGCGTTAGTAACGCATTCTGCACACGTCCGTCCAGACCGCCTCAACATACACCGTGAGGTGATTTTCTTTTTTTTTTTTTCTTTGGTGTGTGTATGTGTGTGGGAGAGCGGGGGTAGTATGTAAAGTACATTGTCTACAAATCACCTCTTTCTCAAAATATAATGAGATAATGCACGTTTTCCTGTTTTTAGTACACCAAACATAGCAAAACATTCCTCATTAAATTACCTTTCTAAAAACGCAAATAGTTTTGTAATCTGTTCTCTAGAATTTGGTTATACATTCTGTCTCTTTTTTCATGATCAAGGATTCAATGAATGCAATAGATACAACAACTTTTATTTTTCACAAATGAAAGTAATTAGGGCTAATATAGAATCATCTTCCATGCAACATCCATTATACATGAACAATTCTTCCCACCATTTGATACTTTTATCATAAACGACACGACACGACATTTTTGTCGCGATTGAAAACAATAAGCAATTCTGTCGCTTAAAAAATGAAAATATTTAAAAAAGAGCAGTTTCCTGAGAGATCGAAAGATCGAATTGTCCTTTGCGCCTCAGTTTAGGCTGATTTGTATGCATCATGTATGCATAAACTTTTCACGGGAATTACAGATCACTGTCACTTGAATGGCGATTCCTCCATTCAATTCTGAAAGAGCAAAAGAGCTCTTTACTGTCTCTTTCATCTCCGATTCCAGGATGATTAACTTTAAAAGCCGGGCAGTTCCGTCCACTCCCTATCTCAGCAATCCCATCCTTATCCTGCATTTCTAGTCTGAAGTGGGTTCACCAAATAGGGGTTCAATAGGCGATAGTGTTAGGGCCAGAAAATATGAAATGTCATCTCAATAACTTTTGCCTTATGATAGATCTTTATACGTGCGTGACCGTTCATCGAATGAAAGCGCCATCTTTTACTTCTATATACATTAGTTAGAATAATTCACATAAAAATAAAACCTTGTTACGACAGTATTTCATATGTGGCCGAGTAAATTGAACTAAAACGAGAGGAGCTTTTAAGGCGCTTCTCAAACTAGCTAATTTCTGATACATTCAATGAGCTAATTTTATTCTTAAATGCATAAATTATGAAGCTATTCTTATTTAGGTAATAATAAATCGAATAGCAATTTCCATTTTTCTATAAAGGCAAAAGGGGGGGGGTGTCTTTTCAAAACTTTCTTTGGAAGGAAGGCGAAGTTTTCATTGAGGGGTGGGGGGAAGGGGGCAAAAATTCCTCTTGATCTTGTTGTGCCCAGATGAGAAAAAATTAATACAGCTTTATTCTAACATACATTTTTTAAATTAGCCGAAGTACTCATTAATGATAAATGTGTCTCGCTTAAAAAATATTGCAATAGCAAGTTTTTGGCAAATATTATTTATACTTATTAATTTATGCCTTTAAAGTGTTTATTTAATGCAAATTTTATTCAAAACTGACAAGTTATTTCTGCTTTGGTGCAATTTCTCAGTCTGATTTTTGAAAAATTTTTAAGTCTCATCTATAAAGACCGATACATTCTGAAATATCAAATTCCTTGAGGCAGGCAACCACCCTCCTCCCCCCCCCCCCCCCCCGAGCTTCCCCTAATTGGAGACCCTGAGTAAAGGATCTATCCAAAAATGTTGTCAAAGTTGGCATTTAAGCACATTGTTGGACCCCGACAAATATCGGAGCATATTCGATTATAATTCAATATGTATTATGTATCCTATACACGATAAAATGAAAAACGCTAATCTATTCGTCGTCACTTAAATAGCAATGTCTGAAAATGCATTCGCGTACAAACATGAGTTCCTGGATTTGTTAGAAAATTTCGCGTTGTTGAACGAAGAAAATTAAAAACAAGAGAACAGCCTTAAACTTTAAATGAACTTTATTGTTATCTACAACATACAGGTTGTTTCAAAATTATTTGAACTAGTATTTTAATTCATTATATTGTATTTATAAATTGTCAAAATAATTTCCAACATGCGAAATATAACAATCCAAGTTAAACGGCAATGGTTATAGTAAATCTTCAAAGGGAGCAGCATTCAATAATTTACACACGTCATCACCGATGTACTTGCATTTTTAAGGAAAGTTTTTGTATGTTTAGTAAAGTAAAAACAGGAAGTACAGCAAAACGGTAAAATCACAAAATTCAAAGTATCGTAACGCGATAAATTTTTGTCGCAAAAAAATAAAACTTTTTGTTATTGTTATTTGTTTGTTGCTTTGTTTTACTTGTTAGAACATGTAGAGTGCTTGTCTAATAAAGTATAACTTGTAGGAACCAGTAACCGTATAAAAGTTTAAATTTTGTAATTTTTACACAAAATAACATTTCTGGCGTAATGGATTTTTATAGGAGATAACAACATCTGAAAGATATTTGCAATTGGAAGTGTTTATTGTTGAAAACTGAGAATTGATAAGTCCCGTGAGAGGGCGTCGCGAACTCCCCTCGATTTCACTTTCAATCGAGGGGAGTTTGCGACGCCCTCTCACGGGACTTATCAATTCTCAGTTTTCAACAATAAACATTCTCCCCCGGATTGAAATTTACAAATTTCAATAACTTAGAATTCTTACAATCATATAAATTTACATAGCACAATTACAGTAAAAATTATTACACAACAAATAGATATACACAGCATAATAATAAAATTTAAAATTAACAATAATTAATCACTATATACTTTCTTATCAATAGGAAGGACAGTTATTTTCGTAATTGAACGCTTTAATTCACCTGATTTAGTGCGAACCTTTACTACCCTGACCTTGCCATCCGCTCCTGTATAAATTTTACTTATGCGGCCTAAGGCCTATTTACATACAGGCAAAAAGTCTTCCTTCACTAATACCATTAAACCTGTAGTTAAATTATCCTTTTCCACAATCCATTTAGATCTCTGTTGTAACGTATTTAAATAGTCTAATCTCCATTTTTCCCAAATTTTCTGGACGACCCTCGTAGTATTCTGCCAACGGCCTAAACGATTAATATTAACATCAATTAACGACGGTTCGGGTATAGCATTGATTGGTCTCCCGATCAAAAAATGACCGGGAGTCAAGACCTCAAAATCGTCGAAATCATTTGACAGGGGAGTAAGAGGTCGAGAGTTCAAAATACCTTCTACCTGAATAACAATAGTTTCGAACTCTTCATAATTAAATCGCAAGTCACTCATCGCTCTTTTAAGGTGTTCCTTCACAGATTTTACTCTAGCTTCCCAAAGTCCTCCGAAATGAGGACACTTGGGAGGTATGAATTTCCAGTCGATATTTTCAGAAATTAAATAATTCACCAAAATCTCATTTGGAAAATTTATCATTTTGTAAAACACCTTCAGTTTGGAATTTGCCCCAACGAAATTCCTAGCGTTATCCGTAAATATCTTAGAACCTTTTCCACGCTTGGCCATAAACCGTTTAAGGGGACCGGTGGACGTTAAAATTGAATTATTTTATTTTTCAGCATAGATATATGAAATTTTGTCCATATATAGATTTCACCATAAGTATATAGAATACCTTAAGGAAATTTCCTAATTTTAATATAATTTTAAGATTTAAAAAAATTTTTAAATTTATAAACCAAATTTTAAAATGCTCCTTGCGTCTTAATTTTTAAGATATTTCCCCGATTTAGCATTTGGATCACTTAAAACTATATTACAAACAAATCTGTGTATCAGTTTTTTAATCCCCCGAATAGTTAATTTTTGAGAGATTTTTTCTAAATTCCATTCCGATTTTCATCAAAATTTAGCATTTTAATAAGTTATAAATTAAATTTAATTATCTTAACGAAGTCTAATTATAAAATGCCTACACAGTTTCTTTGTAAACAGTATCAGGATTCGTCTTTATCAATTTCCTGAATTTTGAACCAAAATTAAGACGCATGGAGCATTTCAAAAATTTAAAGAACGTGTAAAATCTGTATTGAAAAAAAAAAAACATGTATAAAGTTTACTAAAGCACCGAAAAATTCAGTGCGTACATAATTCAAACGCTTGTAACTATGCGAAAAATTATCGCAGCTGCATGAAGTTTTCCTCAAATGGTTCAGTACAAACTGAAGAATAATAATACACATAAAAATAAATTTAGATTTTGGGGCGATTTTTGATCAAATAAAGGTCCACGGTCCCCTTAAGAGTAGCAATCAGAGCATCAGAAGTTAAATCTGAAAGAAGTTCAAGATGGATTGCTCAAGTCACGAAACATATACAAACACAGATAAATATTTTGTTCAAAGAACCTTTGCGCTGATTTTTATAAGTTACTAAAAACGGCCCACAAAGATCCAAACCGGTGCAATTAAATGCCGGTGACTCATTAATTCTCTCATAAGGCAATTCACCCATTAACTGCGAACATGGAGTTGGTTTTACCTTAAAACAAATAACACAAGAATGTACCGTTTTTCTTGCCAAATTTCTACCCCCTATAGGCCAAAATTTTAACCTCACAGAATTCAAGAGTCCTTGAGGACCAACATGAAACAGACGCTTGTGCATAGTAAGAAAATAAATTTCACTTAATTTTGAATTTTTAGGCAATATAGCAGGATGTTTCTGCTCATAAGGTACGGAAGCTTTGTTAAGTCTTCCGCCAACTCGCATTATACCCTGGTCATCTATAAATGGATTTAAAAAGTTAATATTACCTGTCAGAGCCTTCTTACCACCTAAATTTTTTGTGAGGCTCTAATTCAAACATTTTCAGTTTCCCTGACTTCTTCTAAGGTCAAATGACCTCTTCTTTTTAGAGGAGATCTGCAGTTAAATATAAATCTGCGAATAAAAGAAAAAACATGTAACAGTTTGAAATAGTCATTAGTCAGTTCAAAAAGTTTGTCAAAAAAACTAAAGTTCTCGTTGATAAAAAATGAAGTCACTGTACAGTTATTTCCCTTTTCGAAAGATTTAATTTCACTTTAATAGTTCTCATTTTCACTTTCACTTAGTAAGTCACTTTCAGAAGAAATCGACTGCAAATAACTTGAAAGTTCTGGATCCATCAAAAATTCAGGGCCTGTAAAACACTTGGAATTGTTCACAAGAGAGTCAGCACTTATTCCTCGCGAAAGAAGATCTGCAGGATTGTCTTTACCAGCACAATGAAACCATGTCTCTGGTTCCGTCAAACTTTGGATTTCATCAACACGATTGGCAATAAAGGACTTCCATTTCTTGCTAGATCCCTTTATCCAGCACAAAGTAATTTTTGAATCTGTCCAGTAGTAGATTTTAGAAGTATTTTTTACATCGATTACCTTTTTAATTTGTGATCCTAAGCGAGATGCAAGTAAAGCACCGCAACTCTAGTCGCGGGAGAGTTATTTTCTTTAGTGGGGCAACTCTGGTCTTAGATGCTATTAAATTAACTGACACTTGGTCGAAATCTTGCACTCTTAAATAAACAACAGCACCATAAGCCTTCTGACTTGCATCGGAATAAAAGCAATGAATTTCAACATTGTTTGTATCAGATGATAGGAATACAAATCTAGGCACTTTAATTTGCGTTAATAGGGGAAGTTCCGAACACCACTGAGTCCACTTTTCACAAATGTCGATGGGGAGCTCAGCATCCCAGGACAGCTTACGAATCCATAATTCTTGGAATAGACATTTAAGTCTTATAGTGAATGGAGTAAGGATACCAGTTGGATCGTAAATTCTGCCGGAAGTCAGTAAAACAAACCGTTAATGTATTTTTCCTAGTCTTAAAAAATTCTATTAAGCTTGAAATGTCTATGCTAATAGAATCTTGTTTAATGTCCCACGATATGCCCAATACCTTCAATGAATTCATAACCTTATGATTTTGATCAAATGGATAAATTTCGAAACCTTCTACTATCCAACGTTCTAGTAACGACTGGTCATTTGTTAACCACTTTCTCAAATTTAAACTGGCCTGACTCATAATCATCTTAGCCTCATGTGAGATCTTCAGAGCTTCTTCAATACTATCAGTACCACTCACTAAATCGTCGACATAAAGGCACGTATCAAGAATTCGAAAAGTTTCAGGATATTGATCTTTAAATTTTTTGATATGTTCCTTTATTGTGGCAGCTAGGAGAAATGGACTAGAATTTAATCCAAAAAGTAAACTCTTAAAACGATATATTTGGATATTCAAATTATCAAACACTTCATCTTTCGGATTTTCGATAACTTCCACAAAGAGAAATCTGACAGCGTCTCTGTCCTTTTTTGATAATGAAATTTGGAGAAATGCTTTCTCCACATCTGCCAAAATTCCTATTTTATTTAATCTAAAATTCACGACGGTTCGGGTATAGCATTGATTGGTCTCCCGATCAAAAAATGATTGCTGCAAACCAAACTTTTCAAAGCAGTTAGTTACTTCCAAATTCCATATTATAGCAGCTTTTTTAACACTTTCCAACATAGTTGAAAAGTGTTTATGAATTCTTTTTGACTGTCTGTCCGTGCTCTAACTCGCGTAAATATATCCGGATAGTCATGCAATTGATATATGTTATTGAGGTTTACTATAGCATGTTCGGTATTGAAAATAAAGTGTGTAGCACTTATATTTTTTTTTACAGGGGCACTCAAAAGAATGCCTTCACATTATGGTCTACGGGGGAAAATCCTTTGCAATGCATTTTAATGATGTGACACTATTTCAATACATTGAAACTGATATGCATCACTGAAGTACACTACAAGATGCTTACTATCGAACATGGTACGTCTAGCACTTATAATTAATTTACAGGGAACTGAAAAGAATTCCATTACATTATGGTTTAATGTGGAAAAATCGTTTGCAGCGCAGTTTAATCATGTTACACTATTACAAACATAATGAAATTGATATCAATTTCTAAGATGCACTAAGACATGCTTTTTGTAGAATATGGAGTGTAAAGCTTTTTTTCTTTCATTTACAGTGCCACACAAAAGTATTCTTTTACATAATGGTCTACGGTGAAAAAACTGTTTGCAGAGTATTTTAATTATGTTACGCCATTTCAAATATAATGAAATTGATATACATTACTGAGGTTTACTACTTGTTACGTGCATAGCATTTATCGTTCATTTACAGGGTCACACAAAATATTTCGGGTGATGCAGTACTGTGTCCGAAGTATTGTTTATAAGCCATAATTGGAAGTGGGATTTTAGTAAGGTATGCGTTTAACAAAATTTTTGAATGCTATGAGGTATATATAAATGCTACAGATCATATACAGAGCTACACCAAAAAATTCGTAAGCATTACGGTGCATCAGCGTAAATTGATTAAAATGGGTTTTTAATCGAGTTATGCATTTTGAACGTAAAATATATTTAGTATACCATGGAAGGTTTGTAGAATATAAATAAAATCATTTACAGGGCCACGCAAAGGACTGAATATATGGCTGCCTATGTTATGATAATTTCTAGAAGTGTGATTTCAGCGTGTATTTTCCTGAATTAAGCTATAGCTTAATATGTGGCGTGTATAAGAAGCTTAAAATAATATACAGGGCTGTACAGAATAATTCAAGTATGTTTCCGTCTATTGATAGAAACTGCTGAAGATGAATTTCCAACTGTGCTATTTATTTTATTACTAAACTAAATTGTAGCATATTAAAGAATATATAGAATTATATAAATTATATACAAGGCTGCAGAAAAGAATTGTAGTACTTTTCCGGCTGTGGACGGTGATTGCTGAAATCTGGTTTTCAAATGTGTTTTGTGTTTTACTGAAATGTTTGCTTAGATACCTTATTAAACAGTGATGGTTCGTTAAAATATTCTGTTAGTGTTGGAAAGTGTTTCATAATCTATGCTTGGTGCATGATTTTTCTTTCTTGTTATTTTTATTTTTATTTTTTACTAACTTTAAAAAGAGGTGTGATAGAATGGTATCGAATGATTTAAAATCAAAGATCATTTCATCTCTCTCTCTTTTTTTTTCAAGGTCCTTCTTATGTATCCAATTTTTTTTTCTTTTGTAACGTCATTTATTTTTATTTATTTTTTCTTTTAAAATATATATATATATATATATATATATATATATATATATATATACATATATTTTTTAAGTAAAACCATGATTTGTGATACTCTTAGCCTGAAACTGTCACTGTCAGTGCCTACATATATAAATGTATACATATTTAAACAAATATATTTTTGTTTTCAATCTTATCCCAAGATAAAAACACAAAATGTTGATTATAATCAGTAGGAGGTATATATATATATATATATATATATATATATATATAGAAGTTAATCAAAGTGATTTATGTGCCAACTGGGCTAAATTATGGTATCATAAAACTCAATACTTTCAACCAGCTATTTGAAATTCATAGATATTATAATTATATATATATATATATATATATCAATTGTAATACCTTTTAGATTTGCGAAAATTGCAATCAAATTTTGTGAGGCTCCAAATGGAACCCAAGAGCCACGCCCCAGTTAGCCCCTGCCCTGAGATATTTTGTCATTTATTATTTATTATTATAGCTAAGAATGTGAAAGTGCTGCACTCTTTGAACTTCCCACAGACCTTTTAATAAACTCTTCTCTTGCTTTGAGGAACTTCTTAACTCAAAAATTGGTAAAAGTAAATTTCAGTGCTGCCATCTGCTATCGAATTTTGTAAAAATAGAAAACTGAACAAAATTTTATTACTTACATCAAATATTAGTCTTTTACGGAAGTAGTAAACATAAATAAAATTTATTATTTAAAAAAAATTAAGTTATAAATAGGTTAAAGAAACTTTTATTAGATATATTTTTTTAATTATCAGTTATTAACCATTAAAAAAATTTCTACGTTTCGCTTGAGACTGTATGATTTATTGAAATAACTACCTAGATATATTATTCTCATGAGCTGAATAAGAGACTCTCCGAGACCATAATTTCATATTTTTAACTGGTAATTAAAATTATTACGTAATTTGCAACAAGCTCTTTTTTTATTTATAACAAGCTAATATCTATATTATAAAGAACATACGTGTCCTTGCGAAAGGCTGGCGTCATTTTGCGAATGGCAACACTTGACGATAAAATTTCGGTTTTGCGAATTTTGCTACTGCAATTTTTTTAATTTCTAAACGTCGCATGTTTTCAATTTTTACACCGTTATACAGGGGGGGGGGGGGGGGATCTACTTACAAATGCAATTTGTTCGAAAACTGTATCGCAATTTATTCATTTATTATAGAATTTAAATTAAATTTCAAGCATGATTGTTTTTAAATATCCATCTCTATCACTTTCAGACGATTACAAAATATTAATCCGTTTGCACTTTAAACAATAGAAAAAGTTCAGTATTTGTTTCCAGCTAATATTCAATAACGAAATTAAAACTTTATTAAGCAATAAATAAAGTAGTATAGATAAAAACACAAATTTAACAGACATGAAATCGAAATAAGCGCTTAAAACCGCTAACACTATCAGAATTTAAAAAAAACTGCTGTAGAAATTTTTAGCGAGTTCTTCTGATATTAACTTCTGGCACGAAGCCAATACGAAATTGCCACTTTTAATAAATTTTAAAATTTTATTTGAGTATATAATTTACCTACTTTATATTAAAATGCTCTTTGGTGTTGTTAAATGACAATCTAAAAAAAATTATTAAATGTAAAAAATCTATTACAGTTTTCAATAAAATAAATAAATGGTTTTCACTTATATTCTCTATCTTGGGAAGCCCGGGTTGGATGCCCTAGTTTCGATAAAGAAAAAACATCCGTTCTGCAAGTCTAATTTACAACCCATTAAAACTCGTACTAAAATATTTTTACTTCTTTGTTTTCCTTCAAACTTTTGTTTTTAATTAAAAAACACTAGAAAAACGTGGCCTCGCTAAACTTGTGCTATAAATAGCTCGTTGTGATAACCCTGCCAATTTCTCCTTAGTTTTGCATGATTGCACTATTATTTACTTACGTTACTGGAAATGTGACTTTGCATTAGTGCTCCCGATGCGAAACGTATTTCAGTTATACGTTTAACCGATATACGTATATACGTATAATACGTATTTAAGGAATACGTATACCTTAAACTACACGTTTAAACGTATCCGGATATGTATAAGCGTATATCGGTTAAACGTATAATTCAAGTATACGTTTAATTCAAGTATACGTATATTTAAAGTATCGTATTTTACTTTTAATGCAAATGGAGCTCATCAGTGTTACGTCACTGAACGGAGAACAAGTTGTAAATCTGTGGCGTTACTTTAGCAATTTGCATAATATGTTTCACACATAGAATCTTTTTATTTTTACCTATAAACGGTTATCATATATTCTAATACGAGCAAATCTTGTGTGTGGTTATATATATATATATATATATATATATATATATATATATATATATATATATATATATATGCAAATTTTATCTTAAAAACGGCTCTAACGATTGTGACGAAATTTTGTATCCTACCGTTTTGGGGCACCAGAAAACCATTGGGCTAGGTCACATGTTCGAGAAAATTCGATTAGTGGGTCATTTTGGGTCATGGTCTAGCTAATTGTATCTAAAAAACGGTTCAAATGATTTTGACGAAATTTTGTATCCGACCATTTTCGGGCACGAGAAGACTATTGGGCTGGGTCACATGTTCGAGAACTTTCGATTAGTGGGTCATTTTTGGGTCAACGCGGGTCAAATTAATTTTATCTAAAAAACTGCTTTAACGATTTTGATTAAATTTTGTGTCCTACATGTTTCGAGCACGATAAAATCATTGGGCTAGGTCACATGTCCGAGAAAATTCGATTAGTGGGTCATTTCTGGGTCATTGTGGGTCAAGATCTAAAAAGCGGCTCAATTTACACTAAATTTTGCATCCAATGGTTTTCGGGCACGAGAAGACTGTTGGGCTAGGTCACATGTTCGAGAAAATTCAATTAGTGGGTCATTTTGGGTCATTTTAGGTCATGGTCAAGCTAATTGTATCTAAAAAACGGTTCAGAGGATTTGAAATAAATTTAGCACCCTACAGGTTTAGGGAACAAGAAGATTATTTGGCTAGGTCACATGTTCGAAAAATTTCGATTAGTGGGTCATTTTGGTCATGGGTCATTATGGGTCAAGCTATTTTATCTTAAAAACGGCTCAGACTATTTACACTAAATTTTGCATCCTGTGGTTTTCTGGCACGAGAAGACTTTTGAGCTAAGTCACATGTTCGAGAAAATTCAATTAGTGGGTCACTTTGGTCATGGGTCATGATATTTGAAATCAAATTTAATTTTGACCGAGCATAGCTCGGTCTTCCCTGCTCGTTGTAAATATATAACGAAAGTAAAAACACCTTTTGAGCAAATAAGGTGAATATACACGTTTCAGATTTATTGTTAATCCTTATTAAGCATGTATTCTTTCTTTTTTAATTTTTAAAAACAATATTTATTTTTGTGTGCGTATACTCAAATTGCGCCGGGGGTGGGGGGGTCAAATGTTGTTCTTTCCACAGTGCTAATGTTTTCTACTCTGCAATTTCATACGCAATTTCACTACGCAATTTCAAACTACACAACTCAACACTCACAATTTCATTTTTTTTAACCATGACACTCGTGGTATTTTTTTATACAAAGTGTATGTGCATTACAAGATATTACGTTTTAAGAATTGTTGTTAATCTTGATAAATTTAATTTTTTGTGCTAGTAGCTATAAATTTCGATTACTTATAGCCTGACAAATAATCGTCACTGCAGGTTTCGGAACGGAATCACACAAGCTTAAAATGACTTGCCTTCTCTTTTCTGTTTTGCTATAAAACGTATTTTCAAAATATTTTTAATATAGAATAAAGTGTTCTTAAATAAAATAAAAGTATGTTTAGTTAGTTATTTGTTACGGCCGATTATCTGCACTAGGGATATAGGCCGGCGTGACTTCCTTTTTCCCCAAAAAATTTCAACCCGAAAAAAAAGAGGGGACTTTAGGGATCTTTTACAAATCAAAATACGAATCCGAGATAAGGATTGTCACACCCATTCATGCGTGCATAACCCTCTTCGCGGGTTCAGGGGTCAAAAAGGTTACTGAAGCGGTCTGGTAGCAATTAAGGTTATAGTCCTTTTTTGACCATTGTCCAAAAAATGAGTATAGAAACAAAGAACTTCAGCGAGCAAAAATGTGTTTATTTTACTTTTGTTTGTCGCAAAATATACCTAACATCCAAAGAAATGTATTGTTTCAAATAAAGATATGAAAGGATGTTAATAAAGCTGGGAATAAGTAAGCTGTGTGTGCGTGCGTGGTCAATCAATGGCGATATCTCATTTTACAACAAATACTGTAAATATAAATATTGTAGAAAATAAAATAGGAAAAGGTTTCCGAATTAGTAATCTTCTTAAATTTATTAATATTTGTGGAAATTTGCAGAAAATATCTCAATAATTTTCTCTGTATAGTAAAAAAAAAAAAAAAAAAAAAAAAAAAAGCAGCTGATGCTGATGCCGCCTTAATTAAATATTTTGTGATTGGAGGTGGCTTATATTAAGAAAACTATTGCATATACAGGTTTAGTAGTTTGCTAAAAGAAAATTGGTAGTTTTATAGAAATAAAAATGTTGAAGCAGGTATTTTTTAAATCGAAGAATTCTTTTAAGCGCAATGTTGAAGTCGATCGAAGAATTCTTTTAAGCGCAATGTTGAAGTCGATCAAAATAATTCCTGTAAAAAAGAGATGCGTTAACTTGCCCCCCCCCCCCCCCCCCACTTTCGAAAATTTAAATTTCAAAGATACCAGGCATTAGCTCTCAATTAGCTCTAATTTGCTCTCTAATATTAGAATTTGCTCTGGTTATGGTACCACGATATTCCAATTAGAATGGTGGGGGTGGGCTAAGTTAACGCCCCCCCCCCCCACTTTCGAATATCGAAATTTCAAATATGCCAAAATTTAGCTCTCAATTAGCTCTAATTTGCTCTCTAATATTAGAATTTGCTCTGCTTCTGATGTCGAGATATTTCAGTTACAAGAAGGGGCCGAGCGTTAATTTAGCTCCCCCCACCCCCTTCACTTTCGAATATCGCAATAAGTAAAATCACCGTTTTTAAAAAATTAACTTTAAACATCAAATTTCCACTTGATCATTTAAAAAGAGTTCATATTCATTTGCACACAACTTCTCTATGAAAACGAATTTTTGCAGGGGGGTTCTTAAGTTTCGTAAGTACTTTTAGCATTCCTATCAATTACATTCATGATAGAAATCTAGGCATTCATGCATTCAACCTCTTTTTTTGGAGCCCAAACCCAATGACTCTAAATGCGAACCCGAGTCCGACAGTAGGCAGCAGAAAATCATTAATAAAATTTTAAAATTGTTACAGATTTATTTTGTTATTTAAATATATATATATATATATATATATATATATATACATAAAAATAAATATTAATCCTAAATACGCTTTCACGTTTCGTGATTTTTCATATTCCTGAAAATCTGTTTAAAATAACAAATTTGTTATTTATACCCAACTACTGGCAGAAATTAAAATTCTTATATTATTCTTTTTAATATAATTGTACAACTATGGCAAAAAGGCGTGAATTATGTTTCCCAGTAATTTTGGAAAAGGATTTCAAACAGAAAGAGACGATAGACAAAAGATATCTCACGTCTTTTTTATGTTATTAACACTGACCATGCATAGGCTTCAAAATCAGATAGAATATTTCCCCTTTTGTCCCATCAATAACAAGTCAATTCCATTTCAAACAAATTTTTAAATGAATTTAAAACACCTTAAGAAACTTAGAGTACATTCTTGTCTCTCTAATAGCAAGTTTTTTTGTCACTCATTTCAATTTGTGATAAAATAAAATAAAATATTTTATCTTGAACTCACCCGAGCCCGAAAACTGGAATAAAATTTATAGACCTAACCCGTTTCGTGCCCAAACTCGGATTCCAACTGATCCCGCTTCATATCTAATGCATGCTTTATAAAAGAAAAAAAAAAGTACAAATTTTCAACGTTCTGTAAAATGGTAAATCGATCATTTATTCATACATATGTGCAGATGTTTGAAGATTTTGCTCAACAATACAAAATTTTCTGACACATTCATGCACATTAGTCCGTTTTAAATATAAATATTACTGAAAACATTTGAAATCGAATAGCATTTTTCATTTTTTGATAAATGCATGGATTAAATATTGAGTCATAAACGATTTTGTCTCATGACGATGCATTTTGGACTGTCGCATGCCTAAAATCTATTCAAAAATCCAACTTTGATATACATAAAATAAGTTTTTAGCATTCAGTCAATTGATAAATCCATATGTGTTTGTGATTAACTTTTTTTTTTAATTCATAAACTTAGCATAAATCTAAAATTATAATTTCTTTAAATTTAAGATTTTACTAAGTTAATATTATCATTTTTGCGAATTTTTGCTTTTTTCCTTTATTCTTAAGAAGGTGTTTTTAAAATTTCATAACTGCTTATTATTTCTATTTACTATTATTAAAAGGGAAAATTTATGCCTAGGAATTTAATATTTTGAAATTGATTATTAATCTTTACATATCTTTATGTCATTAGCAAGGGCTTCAAATAACAAACATTTCAATTCAGAACAGAATGTTTTGCGGAAATATGGAAGTTAGGTACATTATTTATCAAATATTGTCAATGTAAAAAAAAAAATTCAAAATAAATACATTTATTTTATTTAACATTTTCTTAATTCCTTTTTTTTTTCTAATTTTTGGAAAAATAACTTTTACGTTTACAAAATTTAAAGTAGTGACAAAAATTAAATTTTACCAAAGTTTAACGAAAATATCATTTACTGAAATCAAGTTAATTGCAGTTGGCCATTTTACAAATTGAAATGGCTTATCAAAAATATTTTTAAGGGAACAAAAAAACATTTTATAAACGTTTATGCCATTATCGGTTAACAGAATAAATAGAAGGTAAAAAAAACAATAATTCTCGTAATTATTAAAAAATAATTTTATTTTCAAACCATAACCATCTTCTGTTATGACGTCACATTTTATAACAATCAGTATAAAACATTTTATGTTGAAAAAAAAAGCATTCTGTAATACTCTCACTAACTACAATTTTTTTTTATTGTATCAAAAAATATATACATTTAATGATTAAATATTCTAAAAGTAATGATATGTATGTAAAACATTTCTAAATATCATGACTAACTTTTTAGTTCTCTTTTTCATTAAAACCCTCTTCAATTATGAATCAAATTGATTTATGATTATTTTAATTCTGAATTGGAAGTGGCAATAATGCTAATAATTTTATTTTTAAACTAAAGTTTATCAATAGCAAAATCTTCAAACATACACACATATGCATGAATAAATGATTGATTTACCATTTTACAAAACGTTGAAAATTTGTGGGTAATTTTTTTTTTCTTTTATTAACCATGCATTAGATATGAAAAGGGATCAGTTCGAATCAGAGTTTGAGCGCGAAACTAGTTAGGTCTGTAAATTTTATGCCAGTCCACAGGCTCGGGCGGATTCAAGATAAAAAAAATTAATTTATTTTATCACAAATTGATAAGAGCGAAAAAAAAACTTGCTATTTGAGAAACAAGAATGTACTCTAAGTTTCTTAAAGTGTTTTAAATAAATTTAAAAATTTGTTTGAAATGGAATTGAGTTGTTATTGATGGGACAAAAGGAGAAATATTCTACCTGATTTTGAAGCCTGTGCATGGTCAGTGTTAATAACATAAAAAAGACGTGGGATATCCTTTGTCTATCGTTTCTTTCTGTTTGAAGCCCTTTTCCAAAATAATTGAGAAACATAATTCACGCCTTTTTGCCATAGTTGTACAATTATATTAAAAAAAAATAATATAAGAATTTTGATTTCTGCCAATGGTTGGGTATAAATAACAAATTTGTTATTTTAAACCGATTTTCAGGGACATGAAAAATCACGAAACGTGAAAGCGTATTTAGGATTAATATATATTTCTATGTAACGAGATATATTTAAATAACAAAATAAATCTTTAAACAATTTTAAAATCTTATTAATGATTTTCTGCTGCCTACTCTCGGACTCGGGTTCGCATTTAGAGTCACTGGGTTTGGGCTCCAAAAAAAGAGGTTGAATGCATGAATGCCTAGATTTCTATCATGATTGTATTTGCTAGGAATGCTAAAAGTACTTACGAAACTAAAAAAAAAAACATGCAAAAATTCGTTTTCGTAGACAAGTTGTGTGCAAATGAATATGAACTCTTTTTAAATGATCAAATGGAAATTTGATTTTTAAAGTTAATTTTATAAAAACGGTGATTTTGTTCATTGCAATATTCGAAAGTGGAGGGGGGGGGCTCCCCTCGGCCCCCTTAACGCTCGGCCCCTTCTTGTAACTGAAATATCTCGATACCAGAAGCAGAGCAAATTCTAATATTCGAGAGCAAATTAGAGCTAATTGAGAGCTAAATTTTGGCATATTTGAAATTTCGATATTCGGAAGTGGGGAGGGGGGGGGGCTAGCGTTAACTTAGTCCTCCCCCCCCCACAACATTCTAATTGGAATATCGCGGTACATAACCAGAGCAAATTTTAATATTAGAGAGCAAATTAGAGCTAATTGAGAGCTAATTCCTGGTAACTTTGAAATTTAAATTTTCGAAAGTGTGGGGGGGGGGGGTCAAATTAACGTATCTGTAAAAAAGTTTTATAGAATCAGAAACTATGCATAGACATTTAACCATCTTTCATAGGCACATACTTGATTATTTTTAGTAATAAATAATCGTTGTATATCGCAAATTTGTTATTTTTTAGCGAATTTATAAAGCGCACTACCATTGTGACTGACACAAAGCTGAACTGTGGCAAAAATCAGACCCTGTAATAATCCTACAAAGAAAATAAGAAAGAAAGAAAGAAAATCCCTGGGAAGATACTTTTCACAGAATTTTCTAGTTGTTTTTGCCTTAATACCATTTTATTGGTCAGTGGACATGAAACATCAAATAATACTAAACCTTGCTCAGAAAAGCAATAAAACGATAAATTTTACTCCAACAAGTTCACCGACAGCTCTCGCCGCAGGCTTCTTTCGCGTACCTTCTAAACCCCTCTTTCTAAACCCCTTCCATAGCAATAAACCTGTGAGGGTGGGGTTCGTATTTGTCCATTTCAGACCTGGAAGATGACAGTATGAGAGTCCTACACAACCCCCTGTATTTCACTGTCTTAATTGCTTTCCACTGGTAAGGAATTTGACTAGAATGGAACAAACCATAGGCCGGTGGGGGGAGTGCCCTCCGTGTGGATCTTTAAAATAAAAAGTCCTTCCGGCCTGTACCGGGAGGAAAAGGTAGCTTTCCTATATCTTCGTTTTAAAATTTTAGCTAATGTTACACGAAAACAGCAAGTTAAAATGCAAAGAAACGTTTACAAAAGATTCTTTAATACTGAATTTGAATAAGAATTTCGCCAAATTATTGAGCAATAGCCAAATTGGCTTCATTTATAAAGACTTATTTTGGTCGCCAAATTTGACGATATTTCGCCAAATGTCACAAATTTTGCTAATTTTGTCGCCAATTTTGCCAATTTTGTCGCCAATGTCGCCAAATTTGGCGCTAACGTATATGAATATATAGTTTTACGCGTATGATTGGGAAAATTATTACAACAATGAAAGAAAATAATTTGCGAGTTAATGTGCTGTTTTGTTTCAAAATGTCAACCACCCTAGAATTTCAAACTGCTCTATCTCAGCCATTTTTTAAGATAGAGGTAAACCAAAAAATGCTCTGGAATCCTTGTATCAAGGCCTAACACGTAATTAAAAAATAAATTTAAATTTTTAACTTTTTTGTATATTTATTTTAGTTTTAAATATTTATTAAATCTTTAAGTGGCCGCCATCTTGAAACAAGATGGCGGACCAAGCTGGCCAACGAACTCGGTCGAGACATTGGTGACCTTAATACACACAATTAGTTTCATCAAAATCGATTTATAAATACGAGCGTTATCGTATGACATAGGTCAGATATATATATATGGATATATCTATATATATAAATCAACATTTGAGCGGAGGGTGGTTTTGGGGTCTGGGGGTCATGATCGGTGAAAATATATCGAAATTTTTCGGAACTGCTTTCCTCCGAACGGCTGCAATAGGTAGCTTTATACATTTTTGTATTGAAAGCTACCTAAAAAAAAGATTATGAAACTTCCCAGGAGTTAGATTGATCAATGTCAGTATAAAATAAGAAGTCAATGCAAATGTGTGTTCTGTAAAACTAATGTTTCGGATGAAATGTTCATGCCATGAATCAAAATAAGCTATGTGCGTGTGCTACAGATATGCGAAAGATAAATCATTTCATAATTAATAGTTTACATTTGAGGGGGGGGGGGGGGGCAACAAAATCTAAAATGAAAAAAAAAATTCAGATTTTTTTTTTTGCAAGTACCGGCTGCACAGGACACAGCGGATGTTTATCAAAGTCTCTGATCCGCAGACCAGCAGGAGAAAGGCATAATTATTTAAGCAATGAACGAAAAGTGTTTAAACGTTTATACGATGTCACCGTTTAACCGCTGGTGTAAGATTCGTATATACGATGTACCGTATATGCTCTTTCGTATAATACGTATAACCGCCTTGCTCGTATCATACGTATCTAAAATCTGCACCACGTATAATACGTATTATACGTATACTCGTATAAACGTTTAATAGGTAGCACTACTTTGCATTATAGTCCAGACATTAGAGGCTAACAAAGGGCAAATAAAGGAAAGTTTTGGTGTACAGTTTTGATATTTGGTTCCTTAATGTTTTTGGAGCCGCTGAACACGAATCTGAAGTTTTTCCATCAAAATTTTTCTTGGGGAAATACGTTTTTTTTTACAAAAAAACGTAAAAAAACGGTTTTTTCTCTGTTTTTTTTTTTTTTTTTTTTTCAAAATAACTCCAAAACTATGCACTTTGCGTAAAAATCGACAGTATGCGAATTAAAGAGAATAAAATTTCCTACATTTTATGTATTGAAAATTTTTTTCTCTGATCAATGGTTTAGCCGTAGGAGTGCCGCAAAAATAGGTGTTAAAAACAAACAAGAACGAAAAATCATGCGTCAAGCATAGATTATGTAACACTTTCCAACGCTTTCAAAATAATTTTACAAATCATACCGTTTAATAAGCTAAAAGATAACATCTAAGTAAACAATTTGGAAAACGCATAACATATTTTTTAAAAGCATAATTTATATATATTTAACATAACTTTTATTCAGCCCTGTATAGGATCTATAGATTTGTATATATACTACATAGAATGCTAAATTTTAGTTCAGTTAGGAAACGCGTAGCACAGTTTAAAATTCTCCGTCTGGAGTTTCTGTCAATAAACGGAAATGTGTTCGCGAACTTTTGTGCTTCCCTATATAAGATCTACAGAATTTATACACACCACGTAATAGAAAAAAAGCTAGTTAAAATTAAAATTGCGTTCAGTAACTTAAAACGCACTTCCAGGAATTATTGTTTACAGACAGTAGAGAATTATTTTGTGTGTCCCTGTAAATGAACGATGACTGCTATACACACAATATTCTGTAGTAAGCCTCTTGTAATGCACCTTAGTGATATATATAAATTTCAATGCGTTTAAAATAGTGAAACATTATTTAAATAAACCGCAGACGATTTTCCTCCATAGACGTAAGGTAACGGAATTCTTTTGACTGTCCCTGTAAAGTAACTATAAGTGCTATGCACACCCTATTCCTTCTTCTAATGCACCTTCGTGATATATATAAATTTCAATGCGTTTAAAATAGTAAAACATTATTTAAATAAACCGCAAATGATTTTTCCCCATAGACCGCAATGTAACGTAATTCTTTTGAGTGTCCCTGTAAAAAAACTATAAGTGCTTACACACTTCCGTTAAAATAGGGAACATGCTATAGATAACGACAATAACATATAAAAATTGCAGAGCAATCCGAGCATATTTACGGGAGTTAGAGCACGGCCAGATGGCCAGACGGCAGACGGTCAGACAAACCGAAGTCATAAACACTTTTCAACTAGGTTGGAAAGTGTTAAAAACTGTAAAAAAAAAGGGGGGGGGGATTAAGGCACTGTAGTTCGATGTAACATGAAACTAACCATTTTATTTAAACGTTTAACCATTAATGATACTAACGATTATATGATTGACTATATTTTATGTATTTGAGGTAGAGGAAAAGTGCGGATCCAGCGCCAGAGGAAGGTGGGATCAGTGGAGCAGCTCCACCTCCTCTCATGAGTTGAGAGTGCTCTTCCTCCGGAGAGCTCATACTCTAAGAGAAGGTAAAATTGGGAGGGGGGTAAAGGACAAAAAAACTTTTAAAACGGGAATTACGGCCCTGTACGTCTTTGTAATATGAAAATTAACCATTTTAAGCAAACGTTGGCTAAAAACTATGTGATTGACTACATTTTACAATGACGTTGTCTGATAATAAATACGATGACTCATTATGAATCATTATTTAATTATAAATAATTATGTACATTAGTAACAAACAATAGTAAACATCTACTATATATATAAAACACAAACGGAAATTTCGTTCCGTTCCTTTATAACTCGAGTTCCGCTGAAGGGATTTTGATGGAACTTGCACTGTTCGATAGATAATTTTTCAGGTGAGGTTTTAGTATATAACATATTGTTCTACGTACATTAGTTATAGAATTATGATAGAAAGTTCTGTTGTTTTGGCCGAAAAGGTTGCCATTGCTAATTTTTGGCGACCATTATTGTTGCAGAAAGAATTGAAAAGGCTATACATCTCGAAAAATAAAAGAAAAAACTGTGCTAATTTTATTAAAAAATGAAAAAAAGAAAGAGAAAGAAAGAAAAAAAAGAAGAACAGTTTTGATGAGAGATAATATTATAAAACGAAAATATTTAATTTAAACATGATTGGGAATATTCGTAATGCTTAAAAAATTATTCAATGGGCAAGATTGCTATTGAAAAATGTATTTGGCTATTTATCTTTTGTTTTTGGCGATTTTGATTTTACTTTTGACCCCAAAAAATTTTATTTTAAGCCAAAAGGTTATTTTTTTGTTGCAGAAAGAATTAAAATGGCTATACATCTCGAAAAATAAAAGAAAAACTGTTACTAATTTTACTTAAAAAAAAGAAAGAAAGAGAAAGAAAAGAAAAACAGTTTTGATGAGAGATTTTAAGCCAAAAGATGTTTTTTCAAGTGTACGACATCATTTTTGAATTTTTTTTTGTACTTTTCGGTTAACCGGGCACCAGTGATATATATACATGTACGTGCTATTGAAAAAATATTTGGCGATTTATCTTTCGTTTTTGGCGATTTTGATTTTACTTTTGACCCTAAATAATTTTATTTTAAGCCAAAATGTGTTTTTTTTGTGTATACATTTGAATAGGTAGGTGAAAACACACACACACATGTATATACACATATACATATATATACATACATATATATATACATATGTATATACATATATATTTATATATATATGTACATATATCACTGGCGCTCGGCTAACCAAAAAGTACCTTTTTTTCATTCAAATGTAAACTATATTAATAGCACTATACTTCTATTTACTTCTACCTTATATATGAAATTTCATTCCGGCTGCTTATGACTCGAGTTCTGCTGAATGGATTTTCGTAGAACTTAAACTGTAAGATAGATAATTTTTTAGGGAAGGTTTTATTGTATAACATATCGTTCTACGTAGCTTAGTTATAGAATTATTATTGGAAGTTCTATAATCAGATCAATTATGAAAGATTAGCCTTTTTAAAAGATTCTGTCGAATGGATTTCGATGAAAACTACACCATTAGTTAGATAATTTTGTAGGGAAAGTTTTATCATATAACATATAATTCTACGTTGCTTAGTTCTAGAATTATAGAGGAGGAAATTCGAAAATCGGGTGACCTTTTTTTATCAAATATTAGCCTTTTTAATATTTGATTCCGATTATGAAAGATTAGCCTTCTGAAAAAGTTCTACTGGACGGATTTTGGTGATAATTGTATTGTTAGTTAGATGCTATTTCAGGAATGGTTTTAGTGTACTACATATTGTTCTACGTTGCTTAGTAAAACAATTATGTGTGAAGGTTATATAGTCAGATGAACCCGATTCCGAACGATTAGACTTTTTGAAAGTTTTTCCTGGGCGTAGTTTTTGTGACTTGCATTGTTAAGTAGATAGTTTTTAAGGCTGGTTTTAGTATATTTCATATCGTTCTATGTTAGTTTTAGAATTATGTGGAAAAGTTCTATAATCAGATGAATCAGGTTATGAAAGATTAGCCTTTATAAAAACTTCTACTGGATGACTTTTGTTAGTTAATTTGTTTGCATTGTTAGTTCGATAATTTTTAGTGATTGTATTAATATATTGCATATAGTTTTCATTTCTTTAGCAAACCCTCACTGTAAATTACCAAATAAAATAGTTGGTCCTTAACAGCTAAAATTTTGACTGCACATTAAAAAATATAATAGCGCAATGGCGTCATTTTTCAGTAATGTGGAAGGATATTCCAGGAAAATATACAGATTGCTTTCAACTACTAGGTCATTATATTTCGTTTGATTTAAGGTTCATTTGTAGAAACCGACCAGCGCAGCGGGCGTAGCTTGCTAGTATTTACATAAAGTAAAAAAGCAAAAATTTTATTTCCGCATTCTTTTATTTGAAGGCCCCTGCTGTTCATCGACATCTACAACATAGAAAACAGACTTATGGAATTAGTGGGGGTTTTTATTTACTACCAATATTATAGAATAAATGTTTTCTTAATGGTAAATATTTCATACCTTGTGGCATGGCTTGATCCTCTTCCATTGTGTCCACGAATTCAATGGGTGGGCTATCCATCTCCAGCTCAGTTTCAAGGTATAACTCGTCTTCCTTGTCCTGATTCACCACTGAGATGTTGTTGCAGTTCCCTTCGCAGTTAAGGCACATGTTGGAACAACAAACACCTGCCTTCTTGCACCCATAATTTTGTTGGCAGTTCTTTTTGCACTTACAGGATACAAGCTTCAACAAAGCAGGGGGTAGTACAGTAAATACAGGCTCAAGGCCAATATTTGTTTTCTTCCATCCCTTCTCTTCAGCATTTTTTCAACTCCCAGCCATTGCTGCCCCTGGTGATATACTTTTAAAGATTGCTGTCGTGCTGTAGCTGCAGATGGTGGTAAAGCAGCAATATTGGAACTGTTTTTAAAGGCTGGCTTCTAGTATGAAATATACCTTAGGTGGTTCAGCGAAGGCACATTCGTCCCACTATAGCCGTACAGCGAGGAAAGGAAACGTTCCCCAGCAGCTGCAATCATCTCCAGAGTAGCATTTGAATCTTTGAATACTTTAAGAAAATCAGCGACATCTGGATTTTTCACAAAAGTTTTGAGGAACTTCAGTTTTCTTTGCATAAACAGTGCTGACATTGTATCGCACTCGCTCATAGCATGTAGGAAGAGGATGTTTTCTGCAAACGTTTAATTCACAGCATTAGTTGGAGAAAATGTCGCTATAGGAACAGCGTCCTTCCCAGGTTTTAAAAAGAAAACGTTTTCAGCCCTGCGGAAACCTATCAAAATAACTGAAAGTTCTACATCCTCCCCAACTATTATCACCATCTTATTTGATGGAGCCGGAGCAAAGCAGTGTTTACAATCAAGGTGCCTGCGTCTTCTTATGCTTGCTTGCATGTAATATCTGCTGATGATAACTTGTCAATCATCATAGATATTAACCGAAAATTGTTTTTTGAGTTAGCAATAAACTTTTCTTTGGAAACGGTAAGTATCATTGTTTCGTTAAACAATATATCAGTTGAAGCATGTTTCTTTGCTCGTCTCATACGCTCAGAAGTTTTTGTACCACGTTTGTAAGTCATCAGGTTAGCCATCAAAGACAACTACTGCCTGCGGTTGGTATTTTCACAGTACATGCTCAACATATTTGTCGCAGATTGTTGAAAAAGACTGACTCTTAGGAGGCCAAACATCCTTATGCAATAAAAAAAACAAATCAATGACGAATTTAATCCTGAAACTGAACCACTTGTTTGTTAGGGGTTTTACTGCCTTGTAGAGAGTAGATTTAGTTCCTATTCTTAAGCCATTATCAAATAGGGATAAGGAATAAGGGCCTAGATCGTATGTCAAAAACTCCTGAAGGTCTTCCTCTGAATGTTTTGCAACCGATATTCGTTGAAATAAAGTTGTGGGATTAATAGGAACCAACTCTAGTGAATAATGATTCATAATGAGTCGTCGTCTTTATTATCAGACAACTTCATTGTAAAATGTAGTCAATCACATAGATTTAGAATAATTAACAGTCAACGTTTGCTTAAAACAGATAATTTTCGTGTTACATAGACGTACAGGGCCGTAATTCCCGTTTTTTACAGTTTTTGTCTTTCACCCCTCCCAATTTTACCTTCTCTTAGACTACGAACTCTCCGGAGGAAAAGCACCCTCAACTCATGACAGGAGGTGGAGCTGCTCCACTGATGCCACCTTCCTCTGGCGCCGGATCCGCAATTTTCCTCTACCTCAAATGCATAAAATATTGTCAATCATATAATCGTTAGTCATTAATGGTTAACGTTTGCGTAAAACGGTTAGTTTCATGTTACATCGACATTGTTTAGTGCCGTAATTCCCGTTTTTTTTTACAGTTTTTTGTTTTTAACACCCATTTTTGCGGCACTCTCACGGCTAAACCATTAATCAGAGAAAAAAACTTTCAATACATAAAATGTAGGCAATTTCATTCTCTTTAATTCATATACTGTTGACTGTCACGCAAAATGCATAGTTTTGGAGTTATTTAAAAAAAACTGAGAAAAGTCCGTTTTTTACACATTTTTTTGTAAAAAAAAATGTATTTCCCGGAAAACATTTTGTTGGAAAACCTCGGATTCGTGTTCAGCGACCCAAAAAACATAAAGGAACCAAATAACAAAACTACACCAAAACTTTCCTTTATTATCTACCAAATGACTGGACTATTAGTGTATCAAACAAATTGTTAAGTCACGCGTTCTTAGATTAAAGACTTACATACTTAAATACTACTTTAAATAAAGAAAAGTGCCCAGTTAAACTGATGGCATTGAGGTCACAGACTATTCACACTAATTGTATTACACTCTTATTTCAAAGAATAATGCCCCTCAAAAAATAAAAAAATTGACAATAAATTAAGGGGGGTTAGCCCCCCATTTCTCCCCTTTATACTTGAACCTCCAAGTCTAATCAAGGAAGTGTCTTATCAGAATGAACCTATACACAAAATTTGAAGCAAATCGGATAATTCTCCATGAAAAACCCATTTATCTAAATTAAGGGGGGATTAGCCCTCTCCCCCCCTTTATACTTAACCAATGAACCCCTAAAACTAATCAGGAAAGTGCCTTATCAGAATGAACCTATATACAAAATTTGAAGCAAATCGGATATTTCTATCAAGAGTTATCGCGTTACGTACATACATAAATACGTACATACATAGATACAGAACATGTGGGCACATTAGCTCTCAGGCTTTGATAGCCTATGAACTAAAAATCATTACAAAGAAACAGTAAATTAAGTTACAGTATCCAAAAAAGCTTTATTTAAAAGTACATTTTTTTGTTCTGTCCGATGGAATGGAGTAAATACTTGAGTTATGGGATATTTAGAAGCGAAAATATATACCATCCAACCAAAAGCACATGTTTCGACATCTTAGTTTTGAGTTATCGTTACATTAAGACTTTGTTTAAACTAACAGTAAATAGACGCAGCAATTCAAAGTTATGCCCGAAAAACAGTCAGTGTTTGACTTGAATTTTTTATACCTTGATAAACTCTTAAGCACCAGGAACTCTACCGTAGATGAGACTTTGTCTCTTGATTGCTTCCTGCACATTTAGTTTGAAACTGTATCGAACCCGCATATGAAATCTAATTTACGACTTAATGCAATCTTTGTTAGATCGATGACCTAACGATACTAGTTTGGGATACTCCACAAGTAAAGTGGAGTGAAAAGTAAAGATTGTGTTAAAATTTATATAAGGGTAGGAAGGGGTCAAGAGGGAATAAAGTATAGGCAAGCTGTCAGGACCGTGATGAAGGGGAAAAGATGAGTAAGAGATGAAAAAGAGAATCTGTGGTAATGGTTGGGGGGGGGGGGATGGAAAAACAACTGGAAGAAACCTGGCAAACGCAGAAAAATTGCAGACAAAAGAAAATGGATATGCATGCAACTGAAGGATAAATCCACTGTGGGCAGCGACCGTGGCTGATAAAACCAGAAGAAGCTAAAGAAAAATTAAGAAAATAAAACACCCCAAACTCGGAGCTCTATCCCGAATAAGGAAACATAACAAAATATTTTTAAATATTTTATTTTCTCTATTTCTCGCTGAGTGGCGTTAGCCACCAATTCCAAGAGAATTGAGTTAATTCTGTCCTATCTGTTTTTATCTTCGATATGGTTGCCATATGAGAAAAATAACAAAAAAGCATATTTACTAAAATAAGAATGACAAGAGGACAAAAAATCAAAAATATTTTAATTTCCCAATCAGTTCTAGATAAGTAACACAAGACTTTTTAATCATTAATTAGATTAATTAATTAGATAGAGAATTGATTTAATCGTTAATCAAAGAGAGCGGTTGGAATTAAATTAATCATTAATCATTAGTATTTGAGTAAGATTGAAACGAACTTTAAACAGTCCATTTTTAGTCATAATTAAAAGTCTAATCGTTAATCTAATTAAATTTACTACCCTGGGTGTGGGATCTAAGTTTTTATGCAAAGCATCAATATTTTGCCTACTCATATTATGTGATTATATGTATATATTTATCAATATACATATCTATATCGTTGTAAGGTCGTATGGAGGGTTGTGACAAACCGCGTATGTTAGGGAAGAGGGATGCACTCAATCCAGCACTAATAGAGGTGAAATTAAAATAATTTTAAACCTTTTTAGAGGAAGAAGGGGGAGGGGGGGAGGGATTTGGGTCCCGAACATTTTGCACCCAGGCTCGCACCAGACAAATAATGTTAAAAACTAGAACACATTATCGTCATATGCAGAGTTGATCACAAAGAGGGGGGGGGGGGGGTGCAGTGCATGTAATGTATCTGTGTTCCTCGCTTCTAGAGGCTCCCCCACATTAAAAGATTTTTCTTTTCAGCTTTTTAGGGAGGGGGATGTATTTGTGTCCCAAAACATAATGTACCTAGGCCATTATACCTATTATAAAGAACATTTTGCATTTTTACAGTAAATAAGAATAAAACAAAAACATTTTTTCGGGTTTATTTGGGTCCCAAAAAGTTTTGCACCCAGTTTTGCACCCAGGCCTGCACCAGGCTTCTATACTTATTTTAATCTATATTTTACATTTTTATAGTAAATAAGATAAAAAAAAAATACATTCGTCTAAATATTTATTCATACATGTCATTGTATGGCCATGTAAAGAGTTGGCTACAATGGACGGGGTGCAGAGAGTGTAATGTAAAAAGCAGCCATTTTTTTATTAATTTAGATCCTAAAAAGTTTTTCACCCGAGTCTGCTCCTACCTCATATTCTTAAAAAGGCATTTGATCCCATATTAATTATAATAAATACTTTGTACTTTTACAATCAAAAAGATTAACCCTTTAAACTCTGGTGAGTGAATTTATTCCCACATAAATCAAAAATTTTTATTTACACTCAAATTCTTGTGATACTTAAAACCACATTTGCGATTTAGAGATTTTACTTCCACACCTACATAGCAGTAGCACACTCTGCTAATGTCAAATTTTTTTTTCCGAGTTAAATTAAAACTTTCCAATTTTCATGAGTTAGAAATTTTACGTTTTTCGAGTGTTCAGTAAAAGATATGAGATAACTTATTTTTCTCTTAGACACTTCTATTAATTAATAAAAATTGTTTGCACATGACTCAAACTCAAAATTTAAATATTTTCAGCGGATGGAATTAAGAGCCTACATCAGTCACGCGAAAAAACGCGCGAGCTAATGTTAAGTCTATGGGAAGATTCTTGCGCGATTTCTCGCTCGCATTTTAATATTTTTAAATGATTTTTTTTGCAAAGGATAGCTGAGGTCGATCTCTAACGTTGTTATTTTTTACTTTTTCGATTTTGGTTCCAGTTTTTTTTTTATATAAGGGTACTTTCACTTTCAGAACCGGCTCCAACCAGTTCCAAAATTGAAAATGTCCGCTTATAAAAAAAACCGTAACCAAAATCGAAAAAGTAAAAACTAACAGCATTAGAGATCGACCTCAGCTATCCTATGCAAAAAAAATCATTTAAAAATATTAAAATGCGAGCGAGAAATCGCGCGATAACTTTCCCATAGACTTAACATTAGCTGGAGCGTTTCTTCGCGTGACTTCGCGGCTCTTAAATTAAGTAGAATGATGATTTTTACCATTACAGCTCAAGAGCCTAATAACGCCAATTGTCACTAGATGGCAGCACCACCGAAAACCGAATTTGCGGACTTCCAAAATCAAAAAAAGGGTGTTTGTAATTCGATACCACCCAAGAGATTTGAAGAGCATTGTGGAAAATTTGGGAATGAGATGTGTGGTATTCTGTGTGATTCATAGAAAGAAATTTACTCAGAATAACCATAGTATGGTTACTCTACTCTGAGGAAATTTAGGTTTTTCCCATTCCAGCATGGCATTTTCTCGAGTAGTTTTTCAGATTTCACAGCCTGGAAAGCGCAATTCATATGTTCTAAATACTTCTACAAACTTTTAAACATTTCTAGCATCCATTTATAAATTTGATTTGTTTTTTCATTTAGTATTTTTATAATGCGTTTTCTCTAATTTTTAAAATTTAAATTTTCTAACTTACTACATTTTTTTAAGAATTCAATAATCTTAGAATTTATCTAAACAATGTATCTACTGAAATTTTTAAAATTATAATTAAAAAAAAAATCTGTAATGTTATTTCGTGTCTTTGCATGCTGAAAAGATGCTCTAGAGCTCTGATGAGGAAAAATCTCCCCCCGCCCCGGCCAAAAGGGGGGGGTGGGGGATTTTAAACTATATAGTCTAATTTCAGTCTGTCCCCTAATCACATTTATAAAGGGGGGTTTTTTTTAGCATATTTTCAAAATCTTAATAACCCGGAACTCAAGGGTTTCAAGAACAAGTGGGTAAGTGTGATCGAAGATCGCACAAAGGGTTTCGTTCAATATTCCTTTCAAAACACTTTATCCTTTCTTTAATAAATCTAAATAAATTTCATGTTCAAAAAAAAAGGGGGGGGGGAGGGGTCATGTTTCTTATAAAGTACAAATTTACCCGTCTATTTTTCTCGTTTTTTCGAATATCTGACACGGCCCGATAGCGGGTGAAGCCCGCTATTATACTCTGTCATAATAACATCTGTCATGTGGACGAAATGCGATATTAAAAAAAAAAAAAAAAATCAATTTCAAAATTAAACATGCTGTATAGAGACCTTCAAAATGTTAAAATATGCCAATATTTCCATAATCGGGTTTTTATCCTGATCCAATACGTTCCTCAAACTCATATGACGTTATAATCACTTGCTGACGTCCTATCTACTTGCTTTCTCTATTACTCATATTGATACTCTCTTTGTATTATTCTCAAACATTTGAAAAAGTCCGTTAAACTTCCAATATGACGTCAGATTAATTTTCATTTTAATTCTCTAATGACTACATATTAACCTGGTTTCTGTACTTACACATACTCATACTCATTGTATTATTGAGAAAGGTTTGAAAATTTACGTTTTATTAACAATACGACGTCATATTAATATTTCTTTCAATTGGTGAAACTTTTTATTTCATTCTCATTTTTCAATTGGAAATCTTTCAATAGAAAATTAATTATTGTAGAAATAATTTTATTGTGGATTTTTAATTGTTGGCAACTGCTTTAAAGAAAAATGTTTAAATTTAATAGGGAAAGGCTGTTAGAAGTTTGTATTTTTTTATCTCTCTATATTAATATAATACGATGTTTTCAAAATTTTATGATTTTAAGATTCTTAGTAGGTATTCAGCTCTAAGTGCAAAAAATTTCAAGTCTGTAAGTTATGTAGTTTCTGAGAACCGGCTCTGTGAAAACCGGCTTGTGTTTACTTTTCGAATTCGAATACAAACTTTGAAATAAAGAGTCATCTATGTATTAAACATTGTATCGATTTTGAATTCTCCAATGGTAACACTCACTTTTGACGCCATTTTTAAGTTCATTTGATCAACGCAACCCGTAAAAAGGCACCGATTGCAAACTTTTTCTTAAATTTTCGTAGAGTTAGATGTGTTAAAAGTTTGAGAATGCTAATGTTAATTCACGTGACCTTTTATTTATTATCTTCCCAAAAATCATCTGATTGATTTTTTTTTAATGCGATACAATGCATAGACGCAAATATATTTCATGCATTTTTTTTCAATTCAGTAAAAAAAAATTAATTATGAAAATTTGTAATAAAATCATCTTTAAAAAATTATGAATTATGATCGACATTAATTTCACTTAAAACGAAACTCAGTTGTAAAAAACGTGGGTAAGTGCACATCTCATTCCAATCATTAGTTTTTGAGATACAGATAAATTTTACTTTGTGATGGCCTAAATTACAGGGTCCGTGTCTTGTTATCAAAGCATCCACAGAAAATTATTTTCTTACATATAAAGTGAGTTTATTTTACACTAAAAGAATCTATATAATTTTCCTGGTAACTAATTGAATGTTCTCGATACATCTCGTTGTAAAATATGTTTATTTTTCTAACTTTATGGATAAACTCGTAACACATTTTCTTTTATAACTCCATGTAATTGCGTATACCATGGCTTGCAGCTGAATCTGAAAATGCTGTACTTTAAAAAATATTTGCTTAAATATGTGTGCAATATTATTTTAAAGAATTTTAATTTCAGGATAATATTGCCTATCAAATATCGAAAATTTTTGTAGGAATATGAATTGAGTTGAGTCGGGTCTGATTTTAATGATTTTTTGTCGGCTGAGGCCGGAAAGAAGATTTTAGCTTCTAAACCGTTCAGGATAGCTTTTTCTGGAGCGGGCTGGATATAGGTCTAAAAATTACGACTCATTCAGACTTCTTAACCTGACATTCGTGAGCAGGCGATCAATGATCAGCCAAAAGTAAATGAAAATTATGCAAAATCAAACAATTTTTAAAACAATTTGGTGGAGAAATTGTTTATTCTTTCTGATGTTTGAAACAGAAAAATAAATCAAATATAAAGGCTAAAATATTTATGTATTGGACTACCCGGACTGATAGCAGGGCTGCCATTATCAAATAATTTTATATGTGTTTTGTACTACTATTTATACAAAAAAAATTCTTTGTGGTAGATTCTTTTTAAAATTGTCGTAGTACGACAAAGATTTTTTTTTTTTTTTTTTTTTGAAAAAGCATTACGAATGAAATAAAAAAGAAAATAGTCGCCACTTGCAGCAATTTCTAATAAAAAATAAATTTGTAGTCAAAGAATTAATCAATTAAATGACTTGATCAGAACACTTTATATTATGGCAGTAACGCGAATGCAACTTTTTGAACTGTAAACTCTGTTCTTTCTTTAATTGCAACCTATTTAAACTTTTGATTTAATTAGAAAATATTAAACATGTTAGTATTTTTAATTTAATTAGAGAATTTAAATATAGGAAAAATATTTGAGTTAAAATCAATATTTCCCAAAATTTTCTTTTCTTTAAGAACCTTTAAAAACTTAACCTTTCATAATTTTTGGAGACTTTAAATTTTTAGTTTAGCCTCGGAGTCTGAGGGGCATGGTTTCAGCCCCTGGCATCCCCGTCATGTTTATGAGATAGAACATACGTATATACATGTAGACAGGAACATCGATATTCGTATAATAAAAAGAGAAACTTGATTACACAAGAAGGAAAGCAATGTTGTCCATTTCAAATAGTCATTAAAATAATAGTGAGCAGTTTATCAGCATTCGTCATTAGTCTTAACAATTAACATTCAGTTTATGAGCCTGACCAAATTTTTTTATGTGCGTGGTGCAGCCTAGGTTACAGTATAACAATACCTACAGATTGAATAAAAGCTACAAGAAATCTATTCCCTTTTCGAGCGTCCACAACTTGCACCGAACATTTTATTGATAAAAAAATTACATTTTATAAATAAGCAAGTTTATACACATAAATTTTATTATGAAAAAAAAACTCACAACAAAATAAATAACAAAAGTTTAGCTATTTTGTATTTTTATTCCTCGGGCGCGAGGCCCTGTGCGGCCGCATCTGTCGCACACCCCTAAAGACGGCTCTGCCTTTAGGTCATTATTTAAAGGTGCAGTCTTCTGCCCTTTTTAAAATCAGTAACATGTATCCTGCCTCTTTTTAAAATCAGCAAAATGTACCCTGCCTCTTTTTAACGTAGTGAAATGTACTCATATTTCTGCACAAAGATCTCTTATAAAACGCTTATCCGAATTGCAGTATTTCAAAATCTGTGTGCTGCAGATCTTGCAATAATTATAGAACTTTCTTATTTCTTTAGGAAAAACAGGCTATTCAATCATGTTGTAATTCAATTGTATTTTTAAAATTTTTAATTCATAAAATAATTAAATTAATGTTTCTTTATTTATCATATATAAAAGTTACATTCTTTTTCAATTGCTACTAAACACATTAATACAATTTCTCTTGAAATGGTATTCCTTTTCTCCCTATCCTTTTTCTTTCTACAGGTCTTTGTAAAAAGTCTTGGTAGCAGAGTTATTTTTAACTAGCCGCCACTGGCGACCAGTTTGGTCTCCCTTAAATGTATGTTAAACATTGCAACACGTTACATTTATTCATAATTTAATTTTCCCTTAATCCTTCGCCAAATCGGAAGATTCTAATAGACAAATCATGAACTTTTGCGATCATGGTAGCATTTCGCATATTTTTTAGGCACAGGTGTCACATATGCACGTTGGCGCGATTTTTCCCCCTGCCAATTTGGCGAAAAAAATTTATGCAAATTGTTGTTTATTTACTTTTTTTTTTTTTAGTTCTATAAATTATTTTTGATATGTATATCAATATTTATTTATTTTTATTTCCTTTTTTAATTATGAGTATTTTTGTTAGCCGGGAGCAGATGATAAATCGCCAAATATTGTTCCCATCACCATCATTTATACTACATTAATTTAATTTTAAATTACAAACCTGTCACTCATTTCATTTAAAATACTTAACTTTAATCTAAAATGCTTATATTACATCAATTTAAAATACTTCACACTTTTTATTTAAATAGAAAATAAATAAATAAATAAGAAATAATATCATAAATTAAAACATTTGATTTCAAAATCAAAGTATCGTTTCTAATTTGTACACGTGATAAATAAAAGCTGTATTAGCGATTTTAAAAATACTAAAAATTTGATTCATTAAATATTATTACACGAGTTCAATTTACGTCAAGAAAAGGTCCAGAAGGAAGTTGAGTTGTAAAGCACATAATTATGGTAAACTTTGATTGTCTCACTGGTGCGAATTATTTTTTTGACGCGAGGTAGCGGTCCAAAAATTCATTCGCGGAGAACTTGCTTTGCGAATGATTACCTCCATGATTTAATATTTTAAATGTTCACGACGAATCAATCTTTTGTTATTTTCTTTTGTTTACTTTCATGAATAGAGAATTTGAACTGTGAAAACCTAATTTTGACTGAAGTTATTGCAGAATATATACATAATTGAACGTAAGTCATCTCTCAAATATTAATTTATTTTGAACGATCTTTCTTAAAATGTAACTTTTGTGCAGTTTTATTCGAAAAAATAATTTTGAATAAAAATGGCCGCCTGGCATATGAAAAAGTGAAACGGCCATCCCGGAACTGTTGATGACAGTCTCATGACTTACGCTTTTATTTTAGAAGATAATTCTTGCCCCCACCCCTTTATTTTGTCCAGCAAGCACCCTTGATCTTAAGACCAGAAATAAATAAAACAATGCGATATTTCAGACTTATCAGTTTTATTTTGACATATTTAAATTTTTGTAGTGATTATTAATTTCTTATTGCAATGGGAATTAGATGATCAAACTCGTACTAATTTGCTTAGATCAAATGTAACAATAATAGAAGCTTCCTAATGCTACTTGTCCATATTAAATTTTATTGTGAAATATAAACTAGTAAATAATAAAATCATAAAATGTAACTTTTATGAGAGATTTGTTTTTTGCATATTCATTTTTTTCTTTTTTGTATGCACAGATTGTTGGATCCATAAAGTCCCAGCATCGAGCAGGGTCGAAACAAGGTCGAGTTCTACATAAAATACTGCAATAAATTAAATTTTAAAATTGGTAAATTTTCTTTAAGTATTTCTTAATAAGGCATAAGAAAATATCAATTGATGTAAAAATTATACATATATTATTGTAACGTCCTTGTTATATATATATTTAATATACTTTTCTGCAGTAAAATTATACTTTATGAAAATATTTTATATTGGTTATTGATAATCTGTATTCTTTAAGAAATGCTATCTTTTGTCTTAGACGTACAGATATGACCTAGATTTAGAGGCCTGCACGGGCCGAAATTTCCGGGCGACTCAGACACCGTGTAATTGACCGATGCTGATCTCTACATTGGACATGTTATATTTCTGTCAGGGTTATTTATATCTAATATTTCTTTTCAAAATATCATTATATTTGATATTTTTATATATTTGCTATTTACTTTCAGTCAAAATAAGTGTAAATGCATTTTTCAACTTTTATTGAGTATGTAATTTTGTAGATAGACTTTTTCCTCTGTCAGTAGCTTTTTTTAGACGACCCCCCACCATCAAAAAAATATATTTTCTGAACTTTATGTTTAAAGCTGAATTTTTAAATGTAGAACCAATAATTATGTGAGACAATATCAACATATAACAGCCATAAAAAAATACACTGTCTAATTAAGTAATTATTTATTTACAGCTTTATTAGAAAGAACTTTTAGGTAGCTTTCAATACAAAAAAGTATAAAGCTACCTATTGCAGCCGTTCGGAGGAAAGCAGTTCCGGAAAATTTCGATATATTTTCACCGATCACGACCCCCAGACCCCAAAACCACCCTCCGTTCAAATGTTGATTTATATATATATCCATATATATATATATATATATATATATATATATATATATATCTCTGACCTATGTCATACGATAACGCTCGTATTTATAAATCAATTTTGATGAAACTAATTGTGTGTATTAATCTCACCAATGTCTCGACCGAGTTCGTTGGACAACTTGGTCCGCCATTTTGTTTCAAGATGGCGGCCAATCAAAAATTTAAAACTAAAATAAATATACAAAAAAGTTAAAAATTCAAATTTATTTTTTAATTCAGTGTTAGGCCTTGAAACGAGGATTCCAGAGCATTTGTTGTTTTACCTCTATCTTAAAAAACGGCTGAGATAGAGCAGTTTGAAATTCTAGGGTGGCTGACATTTTGAAACAAGACAGCACATTACAAAAATTTTCATTGTTGTAATAATTTTCCCAATCAAACGCATAAAACTATATATTCATATCCGTTAGCCCCAAATTCTCGCCAAACTTGGCGACATTTGGCGAAATATCGCCAAATTTGGCGACCAAAATATGTCTTCATAAATGAAGCCAATTTGGCTATTGCTCAATAATTTGGCGAATTTCTTATTCAAATTCAGTATTAATGAATCTTTTGTAAACGTTTTATTTGCATTTTAAGTTGCTGTTTTCGTGTAACATTAGCTAAAATTTTAAAACGGAGATATAGGAAAGCTACCTTTTCCTCCCGGTACAGGCCGGAAGGACTTTTTTGGGTTTTGTTTTATCTCTATTTAAACTGCACAGCAGGTTAGGGAATAGAAAATCACACAATGTTACATTTACATAGCTGCCAACTTTTACGCTCTTTTGTTACCAAAAATTTAATAGAAATTGTTTCCTTATGTAATCACGCGATTTTGTCGATTTAATAAGATAAAATTTACAATCAAATTTTACTGTTAGGAAAAAAGCACAAAAATTGGCATCTATGCATTTATGTTCAAATTTAGAATTTAAAACAAGAACGAAAAATCATGCGTCAAGCATAGATTATGTAACACTTTCCAACGCATCCAAAATAATTTTACAAATAATTACCATTTAATAAGCTGAAAGATAACATCTAAGTAAACAATTTGGAAAACATATAACATATTTAAAAACGAAATTTAAGGAATTTTCAACATATACAATATTCGATAAAATACCCGAATACATTTATTCAGCCCTGTAATATGATCTATAGATTTGTATATGTACTACATAGGATGCTAAATTTTAGTTTAGTTAGGAAACGCGTAGCACAATTTAAAATTCTCCTTCTGGAGTTTCTGTCAATAAACGGAAATGTGTTCGCGAACTTTTGTGCTGCCCTGTATATGATCTACAGAATTTATACATACCAAGTGATAGACAAAAAGTGAGTTAAATTTAAAATCGCGTTCAGCAACTTAAAACGCACTTCCGGGAATTATTGTTAACAGACAGTAGAGAATTCTTTTGTGTGTCCCTCTAAATGAACGATGACTACTATACACACACTATTCTGTAGTAAGCCTCTTGTAATGCACCTTAGTGATATATGTATATTTCAATGCGTTTAAAATAGTGAAACATTATTTAATTAAACTGCAAACGATTTTTCTCCATAGACGTAATGTTAGGGAATTCTTTTGACTGTCCCTGTAAAGTAACTATAAGTGCTATGCACACCCTATTCCATATTAAGCTTCCTGTAATGCGCCTTAGTGATATATATCAATTACAATGTGTTTGAAATTGTGTAACATCATTAAAATAAACCGCAAATGATTTTTCCCTATAGACCGTAATGTAACGGAATTCTTTTGAGTGTCCCTGTAAAAAAAACTATAAGTGCTATACACTTCAGTTGAAATAGGGAACATGCTATAGATAACGACAATAACATATAAAAATTGCAGGGCAATCCGAGCATATTTACGGGAGTTAGAGCACAGCCAGACAAACCGAAGTCATAAACACTTTTCAACTAGGTTGGAAAGTGTTAAAAATATTTTTTCTTTATAATTTTATTGAATGAAACAAAATTTTCACGATACTTGATACTGAATCCTATATTTTGTTTTTCGATTGAGTGTTAAAAGTAAATTGTTTCAGCTTTCAATTAGTTGATTTTCAGTTTTTTTTATAAATGCGAGGAAAAAAATATAAACACATTTAGAATATTGTTTTATTTTCATGTTAAGTGAAATATATTGTAGCTTTTAATTTATATTAAGTCTGAAAACATTTTTAATCAGCAGTAAGTTGATTATTTTGAATATATCAAAACATCAGTATTTGTGAAAATATCATATTTATGAACCTTGTTATTGATTCGTGCAACACATTTATATTTATTATTAGCCCAGTCATGTCCAATTGTTTATATTTTATCGGCTTGGTTTTATACTTTTAAATTTTTAGATCGAGCCATTGATCAAACAGTTCGTTAAAATAACTTTTTCTAGTTCATGCAGATAGTGATATAATCCGATGTTTGTTTTCAAAATACATATAATGAAGTTTGATATTTTCACATATTTAATACTTACTTTCAAAATATTGTTATTTATGATATTTATAATATTTTCAGCCAAAACAAATGTAAATGAATTTTTCAACTGTTATTGATTTTGTCATTCTGTTGATAAAGAACTTTTGCTTTGGCTGTTCTAGCAAAAAAAATAAAAATAAAATAAAATAAAATAAATAAATAAATAAATAAATAAATAAATAAAAATAAAAGCTTTATATTTGAAACTAAGTTTTTAAATATAGAGCCAATAATTACTTGTGATAAAATTTATTTAGAACAACCATTGAAAGATAAACTGTGTAATTTAGATAAGTTATTTACCGCTTGATTAGAAAGAATCTTTTCTGGTTTTCTGGTTAGCACAATAGGTTAGGGAATGACATAGCAGACGGCATACATTTATGTTCAAAATTTTCAACAAAAACAAAAAGAAATTAATATTTTGTTGTATAAAACATAAAATTTTCTGTAATTTTGTGTTTTGATATGTAAAAAGCAAATTATTTAAATTTCCATGAAATTGTTTCTATTTTCAATTGATCTTCAATTTTGTTACAAGGGGGAAAAAATACTTTTAATTTTATTAAATTTTCATGCTAAATGCAGTATGTTTTAGTTTTTTATTTATATTAAGTCTGAAAATATTTATAATCATGAATAAATTGACTATTTTGTAAATATCAGGTATTCTATATATTTTCAAAAATACGGTATTTACATACCTTGTCTGTGTTCAGAAAATAAAAATGATGGGGATAATTAAATGCAGGAAAGGCACATTAAGAGTCTACACTGGAAACACGGAGAAACTGATACGCTAATGTTAAACCCATGGGAGCATTCTTTTCAAATTTTTCTCTTGCATTTTAACATTCTTAATTTTTTTTTTTTTTTTTTTTTTTTTTTTTTTCTGGCATAGGATAAATGAGATAAATTTCTTGGTATTTTTTACTTTTTTTTTTTTTTTTTTTTTTTTTTAATGAACCGGTTTCGAAAGTATAAGTACACCCAGAAAAAGGAATTGATTAAAACTACAAAACATGTTTTGTTGAGTACATTTTGGTTGTTTTAGCAAAATTCAAGTAAAATTGAACCATTTTACTTGAATTAACAAAACATTTTTTGCTGACGATACAATTTTTTTTGGGGGGAATTGCAAAAAAAATTTTTTTTTGTTGATTCAAATAAAATTTTCATTGACCTATATTTAAACAAAAAGTTTTGTTGGGTCAACCAAATTTTTGCTGATTCAACAAAACTTTTTTCTGCGTGTAACTTCCAAAATAAAAATTAAAAAAAAAAAAAAAGTAAAAAAAAAAAAATAGCCAAGTTAGAGATCGATTTCAGCTATACTATGAAAAAAAAATCATTTAAAAATATTAAAATGCTAACGAGAAATTTCAAAAGAACGTTCCCATAGGTTTAACATTAGCATGCAAGTGTTTTCACGTGACTGTAAGCTCGTAACCGGAACCTCTATAATTTTTCCCACTGGACCTGCATAAATTTGATTATGTGAAGCTTGAATATGTCTCTGCAATTCAAATTTTGTTACTTAACATTCAAGTAACTTTTTATACATAAATTTATTTTAATTTATGTGAAATTTTTTTTTTTTTAATTTTTCTTATTTTCTTTTAACGCCTGTATTCATAATGATATTTTACTCTGAATTTTAATCAGTTTTTACAAATTATTTGTTCCAGATGCCGTTGAGAAAGAAAATAATATATGAAGTGCACATATTGAAGAAGTTTTAAAGACAATTAATGCCATGCAAAAAATCTAAATGTTTTGTAATAAAGTTTAAAAATGTAAATTAAAGTGCATTAAACATTAAATATATTTGTTGGTGTTGTTATTTTACAGTAATGTATGTTTTATTTTTGTAACAATTTTTCAAAATGTATACACTTTAGAAGCTGAATTTTATTGTTTAAAACTTGAAATTATTGCATTCTAAAGTAGTAAATAATGTAATCGTATATATTATTTCTCCTGTCAACATCCCTTTTTCTAAGAAAATAGAAAACGCAGAACGACGAATGAGATGTCATATGAAAGGATTTTGAGCAGGCTTCTGACATAGCACACTTAACATTTCGTTAAAACAGGTTTTTGGTTAGAAATTGCTGTTATTTAAAAATTAAATCGGCATTGTTTCATTAATTAAATGAAAGGTTTTCTTCAAATTAGTGTTGCCACAAAAATAAAATTCCGGATTAGTTCACGCTCAACAATGATTATACAAAAATAAATAGCACAAAAAAGATAAAGTGTGACATCTCCGCGCGTGCTTATTTTTTATTTATGATTAAAAAGCAAAATTGAAATTGCAATGTTTAGGAGAAAAAGACACTATGGATTGATTGTACCATGTTTTTTTTTTTTTTTTTTTTTTTTTTTCCGATGCAGTTAAAATACGATTGTTATTTATTTTTCTCGCGCGTGCCTTTTTGTAACTTCGATGGAATAAATGAGCTGATATTCTGGCTTGAATAATTAATGTTAGAGAACAGATATCGCAGACGCACCGGGGTTGGCGCAATTTTTTTGTCGTGCTATTTTGGCGAGAAATCCCCATTTTCGAATACCTGTTAGGCCTAGCTTGCGAAACCATGTTAGTTTTATTTTATAATAAAATTGTATTATAATTTTACTTTAAAACACACATATTTAATGTTATTATTACACACAGTTTTATTTAACGCACACATAATTTTTTTTACACACATTTTAATTTTATTTATTATTTATTTTTATATTATTTTATTTTTAATTTATTTACATACACATTTCATTTTATTATAAAATACCAAGTTGTCATATAAAGCAAACAAAAGTCACCAGGTTACCCAGCCAGGCAAAAAATCGCCATTTTGGCGCCAAATAGAAACCCCGGTGCGTTTGCGACATACGTATCAATGTAGTTTACAGGTATTTTTATTCTTAATGTTTCTTTAGAAGTTTAAATCGATATAAAAAAAATACTACAATGCTAAAAAAATTGGATTGCAGTGCGAAATCCTCGCACGGGTCCCACTGGTTGTATAGTTATTTAAAAAATATATTACATCCATATTTGAATAGGAGAAGTAAATATATTCATTTTAAGAAGTTCATTAAGTATTTTATGAAAAATATTTTTTGTTGCAAAAGTATTTTAATACTATTTTTATATATTTACTGTAAAAAATGATTAAAGAATTTAGTAGAATTTCATAAATAGAATAACTAGATTTGAAGGTATATATTTATTATTTCATTGAAACAATAACTTTTAGTGATTCAAAATGCCATCATCAAGAACAGAACAAGTTATCAAGTAAGAGATGTTGAATACGATAAAATTTGGGTACTTTATAAATCTGATATGTAACTTTTTTCTTTAACATGTAGTCCAAGTCTTAATATTTTTTTCTACCATGTAAAGCATCATCCACTAATTACGCAACACAAATTTTGTGGGGGTTTTTCCCCTTTCTCCTGTCGTGACGTCACATTTTCTAAAACTAGTAATTTGGAGCTAATTTTATGCAAAAATTTGCATATGATCTATAAGTTATTGATATAAATATTATTAAATTCTTATGATCTTGTGTGTTTTTACTTCAAGCTATCAAAATTTAAAGAGAAGAGAAAATATGGCCAACTCTACCTGAATAAAAATACAAGTTTTTTAAATGAACTATATTATAGTACTTGAAAATAATGTCTACCTAATTGCTTTCATATTTCAGATGTGACGTCATAACATGTTACCATTATTTTCCTTTGATTTATGGTAAAAATTATATACTAAAATTCATGCTGTATCATGGTAATTGATCAGCATGAGTATTTTCCACTAAGTTTTTTCCACCAAAGAATCTGAAAAAAAAAATGAAGTTAAAATGTTTGGTTTATTTAAATTGAATGCAATATGTATATAATTGATTATTAATATATTATCAATAGCAATGATAATTATTAACAGTAAATATTGAGCTAAATGTTTACATACTTTTTAAAAAAATGTATTTCTTGTGATTTTTTTTTTCTTTTACTGAAATGTAATTAGTTCAGAAACAAAGACATTTATAAGAAATACAAAAATTATTTGAGAAAGAAGTACTTTCTTACTGAGTTATCCTTATTTCTTTGTCACTTAGTATGGTAATATTTTTTATCCCTTTTTGTTTTTATAGAATATCATCTTAAAAAAAAAAAAAATGAGTGAGCAAATTGGTATTGATAATAACTGTAAAATAACCTAATAAAAACTTTGTTATGAGAGGATTTATTTTGTTGATATTTCATTTAGGGCATACTCAAATATTTAATTTTAAATGAAACCTTGCACATTCACAAACTTATTTTTGAACCTAAATACGTAAAATTTTCTGGCATAACTAACTATATAAATGCCTAAGAATTATACTACATTTTTTTTTTTCCTCAAATGAGACATGTATTAAATTATGGTCGTTTAAATGCTCATAAACAATGAAATTTGCAGACGTTATTATTTGAATACCTACAAATTTGTAGCATTTTTCTTTTTCTATTAAATAGGACCATTACTGAATTGTAACTAGTATTTTTGATGACTGCCTTTTCAAGGCTGTTGTATCCCAAAATCAGATTAAAATTTAAATTTTGACAGTGTAGAAAAAACAAAGACCCTAGCTTTTTTCAGAGAAAAATAGAAAGTGCTATTTGACCTTATTTTTATCAAAATTAAATTAAAAACTGCAAATTTTATGTATTTATAAGTGAAAATGACTTTAAAAATGTATCAAAAGTAGCCAGTTTAGATTTGAAAACAGTATTAAATAAAAATTCATGAGGAATATGAAAGAAAATAAATTGAAATTTATTTCATACACAAATTACCTACAATATTTAATTAAGTTATTTTCTAAATCGTTATCATCACAAATTTGATACAGATTTGCTTGAAAAGGGTAAAATTCACCTGCTGTTAAAATACAGGGTGTCCGAGAAAGATCCGTACAACTTCAAAAATTTATTGAAAAAGAACAGTAGGGTAACAGCGAAACTAATTAGGACATTAGATAGAATAACTCAAAAAGTTTTTTTCTGCAGTATGTTTCTGACAATAGATGGCGCTACATGTCATGCAAAGGAATATTAAAGCATTTTAGCTATTTCAATGGCGGATCGCGTGAAGAAAGCACAATGTGTTGCGTGGTTTATCGAAACAAAATCCGATACGCAAACACAACGGAATTATCGAACGACGTATGGGGAATCGCCACCATCTCGGTCAAGCATTCGTGAGTGGTATCACAAATTTATGACAACGGGTAGTGTGGAACATAAAAAAGGATATGGTCGCCCTAGAACTAGCGAAGAAAGTGTGGAACGAATACGTGAAACATTTCGTAGGAGCCCTACAAAATCAGTTCGACAAGCATCCCGGGAGCTACAAATGCCAAGATCCACTGTACACGATGTGCTTCATAAACGATTGCGACTTACAGCCTACAAAGTTCAGATTCTGCATGCGTTACAACCGGATGATTATGCGAAGGGTTATGGATTTCCAGTTGACATGCTGCATCGTTTGGATGCCGATGAACATTTTCTGAAACAAATACTGTTTTCCGATGAATCAACGTTTCATGTGTCCGGAATGGTCAATAAACATAACGTTCGATTTTGGGGCTCCGAACAACCACATGTCGTACGTGAACTCTAACGGAGCAGTGAAAAGGTGAACGTGTGGTGCGGATTGCTTCACGATCGCATCCTTGGACCTTTTTTTTTCTCAGAAACAACTGTGACCTCAAGTACCTACTTAGATATGCTTGAGATTTATGCATTCCCACAACTGCAAGACCTTCAACCGAATGTCCTTTTCCAACAAGACACCTCCTCATTGGGGATTGACAGTTCGTGAGTCGCTGAATAATTCTTTTCCACAGCGTTGGATTGGCAGGGATGGTCCCATTGCATGGCCACCCCGGTCTCCTGACCTAACACCACTGGATTTTTTCTTTTGGGGTTATGTTAAAGATACTGTATACCGAACGAAAGTTAACAGTCTCGAAGAATTAAAGCAAAACATCCAAACAGCTGTAGCTACTGTTGATGTTAGCATGCTGAAACGGTCGTGGATGGAATTGGAATATCGTCTTGATATTGTTCGTGCTACGAAAGGGTCTCATGTAGAAATTTCCTAAGGTAATAAGAGTTATAGGTTAAGTTATAGGAAAAAAAACTTTTTCAGTTATTCTATCTAATGTACTAATTAGTTGCGCTGTAACCCTATTGTTTCTTTTTCAATAAATTTTTGAAGTTGTACGGATCTTTCTCGGACACCCTGTATAATGTTAAATGCAGATTTTTCACTCGAAATGAACTAGTATTTTTTCTATTTTTCCTACATCATTTTTTATGCTTATTTACAAATGAATATTTTTATTATAATTTAATAATAAATAATTTTTACCATATTTTCATAAACAAAGTCAAACCGGGCGGGGAGGCCTACCCGGCTTTAGCTCAACTAGCCCAGCCCAGTAATTGCAAAAACAATTGAAAACAAGCTAATAAAAAGAAAAGCAACATGATATTTAAAAATCAGAAGTGGGGAGGGGCGGAGGTTGCAATTTCCCCAGGCTGTCCTTCCTAAATGACGCTTTTGATTTTTATTAATTTTATCTTAACTTGTGCAGTGGTGCATACTAAAACATTTCAATTAAAACTAGTGGTAGCTTGGACAGGTTACCACTATTTTTTAATAAAAATGTTTTACTGTGCACTTCTGCATACGTTAAAATAAAATTAATAGAAATTCGAGACATCATTTGGGAAGGGCAGGGTGGGGCAACTTAAAAAAAATAAAATTATTTTTAAAAATTGGGGGGGGGGGGGATTGTCCTACCCTGCCCTTGTCAAATGATGCCTCGAATTTCTATTAATTTTATTTTAACTTGTGCAGTGGTGCATACTAAAACATTTCAATTAAAAATAGTGGTAGCTTGTACAGATTACCACTATTTTTTAATAAAAATGTTTTACTGTGCACTTCTGCACAAGTTAAGATTAAATTAATAGAAATTCAAGACATCACTTGGGAAAGGCAGGGTGGAGAAATCCCCCCTCCCCCCACCCCAACACCCGATTTTTTAAATAATTTTCCTTTTTATATAAAGCGTCCGCTACTAATCCTATGAGCATCCTATGAATGTCTAAAAATGACGCTTGCTGGACAAGCAGAGGATGCGCAATTCTATTCATTTTATCTCATCCTATGAGCATCCTATTGTCATACTATATGTGGCTGAAAATGACGTTCACGTGACTAGCATAGGAATCTCTTTTTGCTCCCCACTGGATGTTCTCAGGACATGGATAGGATATTGTAGGACGTCCAACGGACGAGGCGTTATTCTACATATGACGTTTATCGTATGTCTTCAGGACATTATTGGTTCATTCCATGGTAACTTACGTTACATTTAAAATAATTTTCTTTAGTACCTTTCATAATATAACACCAAATAATATTGAAAATGTAATGGTGATATGATTTGTTAATTAAATCTATCCAAAGCAAAATTTGGATGAAAATTACCTACCTTTAGTGCTATTTTTTGAACGCTGGCCGTTACATTTATTATGGTAACATACGTTCTTTTTGTCAGAAACGTAAGTTACCATAGTAAATATAATTTTTAGCGTTCAAAAAATAGTACTAAATTTAAGTAATTTTTATCCAAATTTAACTTTGTTAGGTTTAATTAACAAATCATATAAACATTACATTTTTAATATTTTTTAGTGTTATATTACTATAATTACTGAAGTCAATTATTCTAAATGTAACGTAAGTTATCATGGAATGACCCTATTGTGCTGTATGGGATGTTTTTGTTTATTTTGTAATTACGATTAATAATGAAGGGGCGGATATTTGTATCAATCACACAAGTCAGATGTATGTTCCCAATAATAATAAAAATAAAATAATAACGAAGGCTTCTGTTAATATTTGATTAATCTAAATTGTTTAAAAATCACTACTTAAAGTTATACATAAGAGTAAACAAAGAATAGAAAAGAAAATTAAGGGTTAAGAGTAAACAAAGAATAGAAAAGAAAATTAAGGGTAAAAAGTAGACAAATATTTCAAAATAAGTTAAATTATATCAGGATTCAAATGCACACAGTAGGAGTCATAAAGAACGACAGTTAACAGCTGCAGTTAGCTATAAAGCAAACAAACAAATCAGATACTACATGATCATTTACTCAACAAAATTCTTAAGGTAATGTGCGTTACACGAAGTCTGGGTTTTTTCTGGCTCTGAACGCTGCAGGTAACCCGCAAAAAGTCACGTGATATCGGTCTCCGAACGGCTAATTTGGAAAGTTCCCTCGTTTCACGCATTTGGCGAAAAAGTCTTGGCGCGAGTAACCGGTAATGGGGTTGCACTCATGTAGGATGCGTGAAACGGGGGAATTTTTCATTTCTCCGTTTTAGCGTATAGCGTTACTGCCTCGTAAACGCGTAAACAAACATTCTCTTTTCAATAATTTATAAGTAATTCACGTTCAAATATTTTATGAATTAATAGTTTAAATAAAATGGCTTCGCTTCTTAAATGTTTGCAAGCTTAAAATGATGCTAAAAATATATATAATCTAGAGCAGACTTTTACTTGGGATAAGCGTTGAATGAACAAAGTCTTGCAGATCGTTTTTATTTTGAAGCTATTGTGATTTGTAATTATTGCAAGGGAGTTTTAGGACAGTGATTTGTATAATTTAACCCTCCAATGCATGGAATAGTCGATCAGCTACATCTAAGATTTTAGAGCCTATATCACGTGGAGCATTTTTGTTTTTAAAATGTTTGTAAATGACCTTTTGCATTTATTCTGATGCATTCTTATTTCACCCCCTATCAGGGCTTAATTTCTAAGAAAAAAGTACTGGAGACATAATATTCTGTAAGTCTAACACCCATAGCGTACACCCCCCCCCCCCCTCCATCAATCTAATTTTCATATTTATATTTTATACATTATTTTCAAAATTTTATGCTTTTTTTTTTATTTAGCAAAATCAAAATTTTAAGTACATAAGCTATCAACTATTCCACTTTTTTAGTTTTTACAACTTTCAAATAGAAACCTTTGCCTAATCTTAATGTTAATTAGTCGCAGAATTCTGCAATTAAATAAGCTCAGGGTCATGATTCTGAAATAGTGTTAACACAAAAAATAAATAGCTTGCAGCTATACAGCGTAGCCCCGTGCAGTGACAGAACTATCTTCAAGTGTCTGCAACACTAAATGTCTTCGAAAATAGTCTGTAATATGCAATACAACATATAAATATATTCTTGCTGCTGTTGTAGTGCTAATTAATTATGGCATCATAGGTATATATGTACAAACTGTTTTCATCATTTACATAAATAAATTTTTGAAAAAACTTGAGACACACAAAGAGGTTTATTTTAAAGCAAAGCATTAGGCAGAAAATTAGATAAAAAATGGAACTTTGGAAAATGCTTTATTTAAAAGAAGGCAATATTGTTTTATCATTTTCCAAAATTTTTGTCACAACTGTGGATTTAATGCATGATACAAATGAAGTTGATGTTGATATATTTTTGAAGGGGTTGTAAAAACTTGTGCCATATCTATTAATTAATGTGCTTTTTAAAATTTTTCTAACAGATTTATATCTTGCAGAAGGATTATTGAGTACAATAAAAGCGTGCATATCTGCTTTGCCTATCTCCTGCGCATTTCCATCATCTGCTCTGGTTCTTTTCTGCATTATATTGCTTATCACAGAACCCCAGCCTTCGCATATTGCTTAAGATACTGGAATTGATAAGCAGAAACTGAAAAACTTTATAATATGAGGAACTTTTGGTTCTTTTCAGAAAAACATCGCTTTCACCTCATTTTTTTTCTTTAAGTATTTTATATCAGGGATGATTTTGAGCAAAAAAAAAATCTGAAATTCACAGCAAAATTTCTGAAAGGTTACAGCACAGGGTGTAAATCCCTTCGGCAATAATTATTTTTGTTGCAAGTTGAGTTAACTATATTTTCGGTTCAGGTCGATTTCAGACTGAGTGTAGATTCCTGCAATTTGGATTCGGGTTAGCCCGATTTTTCGAAAGTTAGTTCAGTATATCATTTCAGATTAAAACTATACCTATTATAATATGTTTGTGTGTACTGAGGCTTGTATAGATGTTTGTGTGTGTGCTGTTTATAATAAAGACAGTTGCATTTTTTCCGCGACCCTTTCACAAAATTTGCAATTTTTCCATGATCCTTTGACGAAATTTGCATTTTTTTCTGCGATCCTTTGACGAAATTAAAGTTTTTCTTGCAATCATTTGATGAAATTTGCTTTTTCTGTGATCCCTTAATGAAATGCAAGTTTTTTCTGCATCTTTTTGTCGAGATTCATGTTTTTTCAGTGATCCTACGACGTAATTTGTGTTTTTTCAGTAATCCTTTGACAAAATTTGCACTTTTCCTGCGATCACCTGGCGATGAAAGGTGTAACTAAAGGATTTTGCAGCTAACTCAAGTTCTGTGGGTCACATCATGATGCGGTTTGGCTCATTCGACTCAACATCAATAGAGCTTACCAATTTTAGTTTCACCACCAGTTGGCGCTTTCCTATCTCTGGTTCTATGGGCTGGATCACGACGGGGTATGGCTCTTTCGACTCGACTTACAGTAACATATGTGAGTGTGCATGACATGCCCAGTGTATGCTGTCTAAGGTAGTGGGGCCCCCAACATTAGATTATTTTAAAAATAAAAAATTGTTCAACACTGATTTCAAGTACATTTAAAGTTGTTGGCATGGGCAATGCCGGGCGGGTAAGCTAGTTACAATGTAAGGGCTCAATACATTAAAACAGCTATAACCTGAGCTCTAAATAATGGAACCTACACAAATTTTATGTGTGTATACATAATCATTATAAAAAGGGACTGGCAATTTTTTATCGATGTCCTCTAAATTTAACTATAAAGTAAGTATAAGAGCCAATACAATCAACCGACTATAAACTGGGCCCTAAATTATGTATCTCACCATTTTTTTTAAGGTACACATAACACGAGTTCCAATTAATGCATCTTGCACAATAATCATTAAAAAAAATAATTTTTTGTCAATATGTGTAAAGTGTAATTAAAATATAAGGGGACAACCAGAGCCGTCCTTAGCAAAAATGAGGCCACGTGCAATAAGTTTTGCGAGATTTTTCTCTTCCAAACTAGTTAATCCACCTCTACCATTCCTACCAGTGTTGCCAATTTAGCTGATTTTTTTCATGTACCAGAAATTTTGAATAGTAATTTTTGCTTTATTTAATGACAGACATTCTGTGAATAAATAAAGGGAAGAAATTCTGGTAGATATTTTAAATTAAAAAAATTCTGCTAAATTGACAACACTACTTCTCATAACGGAATTGCCTTTTGAAAAAGCTCGCATGACATACACATTGGTGCATTCAGGATTGCACTTTTTTGGGAAGAGGAGAAGGGTGGGAGTATTATGTTTTAGTAGAGGTATATACAGACTCTGAATAATTTCCTTTCATAATTCTCGGACTGGGCTCTAGTCTTGTTTTCTACCAATTTGGGTTGGCCATGTCAAAGAGGCATTTCATTTTCTTCTTTCTTTCTTAAAGTAGTGAACAGTCGTTAAAGAGAGAGAGAGAACATCCTCATGCTTTTAGGTAGCTTTGAATACAAAAAAGTATAAAGAGCTACCTATTGCAGCTGTTCGGAGGAAAGCAGTTCCGGAAAATTTCGATATATTTTCACCGACCATGACCCCCAGACCCCAAAACCACCCTCGGTTCAAATGTTGATTTATATATATAGATATATATATATATATATATATATATATATATATATATATATATATATATATATATATATATATATGACCTATGTCATACGATAACGCAATTTTGATGAAACTAATTGTATGTATTAAGCTAACCAATGTCTCGACCGAGTTCGTTGGCCAACTTGGTCCACCATTTTGTTTCAAGATGGCGGCCATTTAAAAATTTAAAACTAAAATAAATATACAAAAAAGTTAAAAATTCAAATTTATTTTTTACTTACGTGTTAGGCCTTGATACAAGGATTCCAGAGCATTTCTTGGTTTACCTCTATCTTAAAAAATGGCTGAGATATAGCAGTTTGAAATTCTAGGGTGGGTGACATTTTGAAACAAAACAGCACATTAACGCGATTACTCGCAAATTATTTTCTTTCATTGTTGTAATAATTTTCCCAATCATACGCATAAAACTATATATTCATATCCGTTTGCGCCAACATTGGCGAAATATCGCCAAATTTGGCGACCAAAATAAGTCTTCATAAATGAAGCCATCTTGGCTATTGCTCAATAATTTGGCGAATTTCTTATTCAAATTCAGTATTAACGAATCTTTTGTAAACGTTTTCTTTGCATTTTAACTTGCTGTTTTCGTGTAACATTAGCTACAATTTTAAAACGAAGATATAGGAAAGCTACCTTTTTCCTCCTGGTACAGGCCGGAAGGACTTTCTAATCACCAAATTGCAGCAGAGAGTTGTTAAAGGTACTGTTCCACTGGGAATTGTGTCGACTTTTCGAATTTGAATTCAGATTTTGAAATGGGTTATAATCTACATATTAAAAAAATGTTACTAGTTAGCGAAAGAATCTAGAAATCCCTTCCTACACAGGAAGGGATTTCTGCAATTGGAGGCATAGGCGTGGTACGTTTAGATTAGAAAAGCAGAGAATGGCTTATTTTTACGTACATTTCGTAAGAAATACTACCTATTACATTCTCACCTAAGTTGGAAGTTTGGAAACATTTTTGCACATCTACGCCGATCATGACTCTCAGAACCCCAAACCACCCCCAGTTCAAAACTTTATCTATCTATCTATCTATGTCACTTTTATAATTCTGCACAGACCTCTTCGAAACTGATACATAAAATCAAGGGGCATAAAATCTTGGTCAAGTTTGTTAATGGGCAAAATTGAACCAAGGGGGGGAGGGTGAGGGGGCTTTTTGTGAAAACAGAAAAACCCCCATAATTTCTTAATTATGATACGTATTGAATCCGTTTCAAGTTATTATTAGTTCTAGGAGAAGGGCCGAAAATGTATGTATGACAAATTTTTGATATAATTAAAAATGGCCCCAAGGGGGGGGGGGGGGAAGGGGGTGTTTTAGAAGAAAAAAATTCATAACTTCGTCAATTCACAAGATATCAAATCCGCTTGAATTTATTATAAATCCTCTTAATATTATCTAAAACTTTTATATTGACAAGTTTTTTATAGGACCAACCCTTATAGCAAAAAAAAATAAAAACAAAAACAAATTCCTGCTGGCTCCGCCTGCAAACAAGTTAGGTTTCGAAGTATGCGGTTCTAACTGCCGCATCATGGCAAAAAGGTCATTTCTTCCACAATTCCCAACAAACAGGCGCCCCACGGTCTGCGTCTTCGAAATCTACCTGTGCCTGTAGGCCGAGCCGTCAGGGATTTTTTCTTATTCATTTGCTCTCATGTATTGTAAATGGAACTTTTCATCTGTTCGTCAATTTTAATGCACTTGGCTCAGTTTTTCTTTTAAATTTTTTAGTTGCAAGACATTTTTACCCGACTTTCATATACATTATAGGATTCATTATCTGGAATAATTGGGACCTGGAGTAATTTGGATAAGGGGTTTTTCCGTAATTCGCAACACTTTATTATAGGTATAAAAAATGTACAAAATAACTAATTTCACTATTTTTTAATATTTATTTATCGAATGCATGCAATGCAATAATATTTATTTATGTTTTTAATTTGTGTTGTCTCTAGAAGGAAAGCACCGCCAAGTGGAAATTCTCAAAAAAGTGCACACTGTTCTTAAAATGGGCATTCTTGCACCCTGTTTCAAAAACACATTTTGAACTAGATTGTTTAAAGTCCCCTTTTATCAGTAGAATTTTGCAATATTTTTTAGCTTTTGCCCTCAATAGACATACAAATTTGTGATTTTTTTCTGTGACCGATCAAAGAATTTCATGATAATTTTCCTGCAACTTATTGAAGATGTTAAAAGATATTTTTTTTCGACGTTTGATTGATGAATTCGCAATTCTTTCCCCACAATTGATTGACAAATTTTGCAGTATTTTCCTTCTATCAGTGGTCTATTTTTATGGTTTTTACTGTGACCGACTAACGAATTTCACAATATTTTCCCCATGACTGGTTGCCAAATTTCGAGTTTTACCGACTGATGGCGATATTTTCCTCCGTATTTTTCCATATGACTTACTGGGTTCCCCACTACTCGTGGGTGTTTATTCATACATTTGACGGACAAATTTTGCAATTTTTTTTAAACATTTCTGAAATGAAACGAATTGAGCTTTGGTTATTATTTTGCATTCCGGTTTTTAGAGCGTTCCGGATACGAGGACGTCAGATAACAGATCCCATACCGTATATATATATTGTATCAAATGGCAAAACAAATCTTAATTTTGCATCCCCTTCGTCTCCCTCTAGTTTCGGCAATGACTTTTCAAATCTAATTATTGAAACCTGTCCAATTTTTTTATTATAAGGAGGCTTTGTCAAATTTGCTCCCCAAATTTTAGTACAGAATAAATATAAGGTCTAACAAATTAAAAGTAATACAAGTTATATGAAAAAAAAAAGACTGGGTTTAAACGAAAATGTCTAATGTTAAACATAATAAGTTTTAAAAAAATATAACTTGAAGAGCTGACATTTAAGGCATCTGATCTACAGAGATTTACACATTAGAAATTTAATTCAATATTTATACTGCTTCTTTATGTACTTATATATTTGTTTTTGGCTAAGCTTTGGAATTTGCCCGCGGTCAGCCATCTTGTTTTTTAAATCAAAACATTTTAACTTGTATTACTAAATATAAATAAAATTAGTCAATAAAATTAAAAACATGTTTATAATAATACAATAAACTTGTATGTGTTTATAATAAAAATTGTATGTTTTATAAAAAAATAAATATGTGTGTTTTTAAAAAAAATAAATGTGTGTGTAAAATTAAAACATTTTTTAACTTTTACTATTAAATATAAATAAATTAGTCAATAAAATTAAATAATGTGTTTAATAAGTAAATATGAATGAAAATTATTTTGGAAATGAGAAAAAAAAAATAATAATGTTTTGATTTAAAATACAAGATGGCGAACCGCGGGTGAATTCCAAAGCTGTTTTTTTTTTCCCCACAAATGTATTATCAAATAATGGAAAATAATATTTTTGCAAAAGCTGTTGCAACTTAAATTTTTTTTAAATTATTATTATTATTTGAACATCCCTTGAGCTCCTCTTTTTTTACTTTTGAATAAAATGTTAATGTTTGGCAGAATGTAGATACACTATATTGCCAAAAGTGACCGGTCACTTGCAATTTTAGACGTTTTGTTAACTATCTAGAAAAATACATGAGGAATTAACCTGAAATTGCAGGTGTGTAAACAGTATAGTATATATAAAGGTTATATATTTCCGCAAAATTTTTTTCACGAAACCCTATAGGGGACTATCAACAAATTGAAACAGAACGAATATCTTTTGGATAACTCTGTAAAAACTAATGTAGCAAAGCCGTTCAAACTCGAGATTATTAATAAGTGGCTTATTGTAATATACTGTGTTCATTTTCATGAGGATAGCATGTATACTTGTAGAGAAATTAAGGTTTTTATAAAAACCGACCCAAATTTCACCAAGTTTTTTGCTTATAATTTGCAGAGTTCTTAATATAAAAAAAAGTTATTTTGAGAAAATATGTCAAACAACATTGTACATAATACTCTACAATCAAAATTAAAAAATAATAAAAATTGGATGAAAAATGAGCAGGTTTACTAAAAAATGTTTCACTGTGCATGCGTGAATGCAATCAAAATATAATATGCATAATGTATTAGCTAAGTATATAGAGAAACTTTTGTGAAAGTCTCAAAATCATAGCTTGAAAATTCTGAAAATTATCGTCGATAGAATAGGCTCGAAATCCGTTGTTCCCAAAAAGAAGCAAAAGGATGAGGGGTTGTATCAAATATCTGTTGATTAGTGCGAAGATAGCATACACGATATTGCATGTACTACTATATTTGGATAAAACCCCTCATATCTTTGCTTCCTTTGGGGAACAACGGATTTCGAGCTTATTCTACCGACGATACTTTTCAGAATTTTGAGATTATGATTTTGAGATTTTCACAAAAGTTGCTCTATATACTTAGCTAATACATTATGCATATTATATTTTGATTGCATTCGCGCATGCGCAGTGAAACATTTTTTAGTAAACCTGCTCATTTTTCATCCAATTTTTATTATTTTTTAATTTTGATTGCAGAGTATTATGTACAATGTTGTTTTTCTTTTTTTCTGAAAATAACTTTTTTTTATATTAAGAACTCTGTAAATTATAAGCAAAAAACTAGGCGAAATTTGGGACTGTTTTTATAAAAACCTTAATTTCTCTACAAGTATACATGCTATCCTCATAAAAATGAACACAGTATATTACAATAAGCCACTTATTAATAATCTCGAGTTTGAACGCCTTTGCTACATTAGTTTTTACAGGGTTATCCAAAAAATATTCGTTCTTTTTCAATTTGTTGACAGTCCCCTATGCGGTTTCGTGAAAAAATCTTCACGGAAATATATAACCTATACTATACTGTTTACACACCTGCAGTTTCAGGTTAATGCCTCATGTATTTTTCTATATAATTAACAAAACGTTTAAAATCGCAAGTGACCGGTCACCTTTGGTGATTAGTAGGAATTTTAGGAATTTTGATTAAGATATATAAGTAAATAAAAGAATAAAATCAACCAAATATACATTAAAAAGCAATCTGCACAAGTATATAGGGCTAACTCATGGTTAGCCCTAAATAGAAATTATGTCAATTCATTCTTTTATAAATTGAAAGCTTATAAAGAGATATAATTTTATTGAAAAATGCTCTAAAAAAAAAAAATATTAACTGCGGGGATATTTAGAAAGATGGACAAAAACTGATATTACTTAATCAATATCATGAAACAAAATTATACCTTGAATTAATGCTGAAGTAGAATGTTGATTCAATAACTGCCATTCCAATCTTTGCAGAAAATTCCAACTTTTACATTTTCACAACCATATCCATACAGAATTAAGTGTAAATGAGCAAGTATTGTCAGTGATATGATGTGCATAACAAATCATGCAACACAGACAATACTCATTCAATTAATGTGCCGGGAGTTGCTCGTGTTGTTAATAGTAGTGAGCAGGAACTGTCACTGAAAAAAATAATCCATGTTTTAAAAGAATGCAGAAAAATATATGAAATATAGAGTTTATTAAAAATATAACCCAAGCTTATTTTAAGAGTGACGCGGGAATACTATAAAATTAATCATGCAAATTATTTTCTAGATGAATCACTTAAAAAAAGATTTACATTTACACAGTTCACGGTAGTATAATTATTATTATTTTGTGTGTGTGAAAGAAAATGCAGCCTTTGAACTTTTTAAAATTATATATAAATTTATACAGAGAAAAATATTTTTTGTTAAAATTGCAATCTTGGTAATAAGTAGAATAAAAGAAAGAATAAACAAACGCGATTAGCAATTTTATTTATTTGGTACGACTTTTTATAAATCGATGTTAAAGTTCGGTAAATACAATTTGCCAACAATATTAATTATAATAAGCCATATATATATATATATATACTACAATGATAAATAATAAATATCTTAAAACATACTTTTATCAAATTGTTACATTTCCTAAACGAGCAGGGAAGACCGAGCTATGCTCGGTCAAAATTAAATTTGAGTTCAAATATCATGACCCATGACCAAAATGACCCACTAATTGAATTTTCTCGAACATGTGACTTAGCCCAACAGTCTTCTCGCACCGGAAAACCATAGGATGCAAAATTTAGTGTAAATTGAGCCGCTTTTTAGATATTGACCCACAATGACCCAGAAATGACCCACTAATCGAATTTTCTCGAACATGTGACCTAGTCTAATGATTTTCGCGTGCCCGAAACTCGTAAAATACAAAATTTAATCAAAATCGTTAGAGCCGTTTTTTAGATAAAATTAATTTGACCCGCTTTGACCCAAAAATGACCCCCTAATCGAAAGTTCTTGAATATGTGACCCAGCCCAATAGTCTTCTCGTGCCCGAAAATAGTCGGATACAAAATTTCGTACAAAATCGTTTGGACCGTTTTTTAGATACAATTAGCTTGACCATGACCCAAAATGACCCACTAATTGAATTTTCTCGAACATGTGACCTAGCCCAACAGTCTTCTCGTGCCCGGAAACCATTGAATACAAAATTTAGTGTAAATTGAGCCGCTTTTTAGATCTTGACCCACAATGACCCAGAAATGACCCACTAATCGAATTTTCTCGGACATGCGACCTAGCCCAATGCTTTTATCGTGCTCGAAACTCGTAGGACCCAAAATTTAATCAAAATCGTTAGAGCCGTTTTTTAGATAAAATTAATTTGACCCGCGTTGACCCAAAAATGACCCACTAATCGAAAGTTCTCGAACGTGTGACCCAGCCCAATTGACTTCTCATGCCCGAAAATGGTCGGATACAAAATTTCGTCAAAATCGTTTGAACCGTTTTTTAGATACAATTAGCTTGACCATGACCCAAAATGACCCACTAATTGAATTTTCTCGAACATGTGACCTAGCCCAACAGTCTTCTCGTGCCCGAAAACCATATGATGCAAAATTTAGTGTAAATTGAGCCGCTTTTTAGATCTTGACCCAGAAATGACCCACTAATCGAATTTTCTCGGACATGCGACCTAGCCCAATGCTTTTATCGTGCTCGAAACTCGTAGGACACAAAATTTAATCAAAATCGTTAGAGCCGTTTTTTAGATAAAATTAATTTGACCCGCGTTGACCCAAAAATGACCCACTAATCGAAAGTTCTCGAACGTGTGACCCAGCCCAATTGACTTCTCATGCCCGAAAATGGTCAGATACAAAATTTCGTCAAAATCGTTTGAACCGTTTTTTAGATACAATTAGCTGGACCATGACCCAAAATGACCCACTAATCGAATTTTCTCGAGCATGTGACCTAGCCCAATGGTTTTCTGGTGCCCCAAAACGGTAGGATACGAAATTTCGTCAAAACCGTTAGAGCCGTTTTTAAGATAATTTTTGCATATATATATATATATATATATATATATATATATATATAACCACCCACAAGATTTGCTCGTATTAGAATATATGATATAAACAGAGGAGCCAGATAAGTAAAAGCAACTAGTTTTGCAAACAACGCTAAGCTTGATGCCACATTTTAGATTACATCGCCTTTTTTACAGACCTTCCTCGCCAAGTTTTTTTCGCCAAATTCCGTGAAACGAGGGAATGGGGAAGTTGCACTCATTCTAGATTATGCCTTCTTTTATGTTTAATTGATGAAGATGACTTAACATTCCTCAAAACTTAACTCAGAAACGCAAAAATAATTTTAAATAACTAGTTATTGCAGTCTTAAACTCCGCTAAAAGAAAAACAAAACCACGTGATCTGAAAACGCGACGGGATTGGTTTGACGTCACTACACATGAAACGTGGAATCTGCTTAGGGTTGGGTTGGGTTGATTATTGACGGCCAATTACCTACACTAGGGATATAGGCCCGGGGGGGAGGGCCCTTCGTGGGGGTCTTTCTAAGGGAACCTAATCCGTATTTACGCATGGATATATCCACGGCTCGAAGAAAACCACGAAAACTCCGAACGATTAGCCCGACGGGCGCGATTGGGATCGAACCCAGCACCTCCCGTCTACCAGCTTCGAGAGCACAACCTCTCAGCCACTGGTGGGGCCGGAATCTGCTTAGAGTCGAATGAATGCAGGCTGTTTTGCATTACTTTCTATTTATTATAAACGTCTTTTAAAGACGCATTTACAAAAAAACAAAAATTAAAGTCAAAAGATTATTTTAACATATATAAATATAATGCACTATTTATTTATACATTTGCATTAATTATCATTTAGAAAAGTGATGAAGTTGGTCGGATTCGAAAAATACAAAATTATGTCTTTCGGATTTTTTTTTCTTTTTTTTTTCAAATTTACTTTTAGGACAGAAAAACTGCATTTCATGTGGGTAAAAATACAGGAAACTAAAGCTAAAAGGGACGTATATATTTTACTTACTTTTATTTATTTAAACGGAAAAAAGAATGATAGTTTTATTACAAAAGAAATCGTAAGTAAAATCGCATTTGTATAGTTCTTGAAATGCATTATTTTCTTAATTCATTTTAATGCTTAATGATTCGTTTTGATATAAATATAATTTAGTGTTATGCAGGTTATATTAAGGATGAAAATGGGCTCAAATTATATATGAGAAAACGAAATTTTGAGCAATAATGCAGAAAACAAAAACAAAAAATCTTTATTTAATGCTGATTTATTGAATAAAAACATTATATTAACTACTGACAATAATAATTGTGTATTCACCGATCAGAAAAACAATTACTAAAACATACGTGAGTAAATTTATCACTATTGTCTTTTATTTTCTCTTTTTATGTGTTTACTTAAAAATAAGTATAAAAGTAAAAATATATTTTTTAAATACACCATCTTTTATAAGCATCCAATGTTTATCTTTATACTCACGCCTCATTTTATGATTGTAATTCATGATTTTTCCAAAAAATGTCCAATATAATAATATAATTTGGCGTGGCCACCGAACCCGATCATGGAAAATTCAGCACTTTTTTTTTACGTTTGGTAGAAAATGCGAGCTAGTAAATTTATTAAAATAAATGTATAATGTTTGCTTTATTTCTGTATTAAGGTATGGAAAGAGGAAAGAAAAAATAAAATAAAAGAATTATTTAAACTATCTTTTTAGGATTTCTAAATTGATTTCTCAAATATGAAACTTTTAATTTATTAGAACGTATTTTTTTAAATTAATAATTTAAACGTATATTACACTCTATAGTTTTTATTTATTATTTTCTACTTTTTAGCATGTAAAATAGTTGCAGCTTCACACCCATTTTGCCTTTTTTTTGCGACCGTGGTTTAATGTATAATAAATCCACCGTTGTTCTAAGTCGCATACAATTGTAACCACGAAGAATATTTTTCGATTTATCAACTGTGGCGGGCTACCGGAAAAACGCGTTAAAATTAATGTATTAATTTATAATTAAGTTCTAAAAATATTAAAATGTTGTACTGTCATCGGAAACACACCTTTGCACATAATTTTTATGTTTCTTAATTTATCAGAAAGTGAGTAAACAACCGATAACATGATTCCATACTTATATAAAAAAAACCAAGTTGAGTTAAATAAAAAAGTGTAAAAATAATTTAATTACTGTTTTATTATTATTTGCTTACGTATAATTTTTGAATGGATGGAGTACTTTTTGTTTGTTTGAAATATGGTTTCTCAGAATGTCCTATTTTATATTAATCAGGTTCTAAAAATTTTATATCAGTCTTTTCCTCAATGCTCTAACTTTCGTAAAAAATAAAAAAAAAATTAAAATATTTGAATATCTTGCTAAAGAAAGCAGTATCTTAATTTTGAAAATAAGCATTATACTGTACAAAGCTTTTTTAAAAATGAGCAAGATGTGCTAAGAATTTGAATATGTTGTTAAAGTAGATCCCACTCTTTTCACTTTCGAAAACAGTCCTCTCATTACACGTAAACTTTTTATAGTGACATATAAAGAAATAAACATATATTATTATCCAAGGTTCATTCTTTGTTTGAACAATGCGCTAGTATCATAAGAGAAGGGAGTTATGTTAAGAGATATTATGCTATAATATCACAAAATTTATAAACAAGAACTTGAATGTAACAGTTATTTTAAATTCACAAAATTATAATTAGTTTTTTCACAAATATAAAATACTTCTCACAATTTCATAAAAACAGGACCCTGCCTGTGAGAAAAATCTGGATAGACACCTGGAAACATTTTTTGAAAAATGATTAAACTTTTCCCGTGTATATTTATGTAAAAATTCTGTAATGCTGTCTTAAAGCTACCTAAGCACATTTCGCTCTTTCTAATAAGTTTAACTGTTTTCAAAGATTCAAAACTATTTAGCAATTGAAGAGATAAAACATATAGTGAAACCAAGCCAAATTCTTAATTCAAGTATAAAATATAAATACAAAAACCTTTTTATAAGTTGATTGAGCTCTCCCTAATAAAATAAATTTTATTTGTACCAGTTTATTTTATATTGTGCTATATTAATACCAAAAATAAATAAGTAAAATTATACATTTTTCTATAAAATACAATATTCTAGTACGAATATTCACTTGTACCGATACTTTATTTCTACATCGAGATCTGGAAATGAAAATTCTTGCAAACGTAATGAAATAAAAATCTCACCTGGAATTCACAGTATTATTTATTCATTACAGCAATTTACAATACTTTTAATTTGTTATACTAATCATTTTTAAGAAAATAAATAAATCATTCAGCGTAAAGCAAGCCATTCCCCATAGAAAATAACAGGGAGAAATACAGCGAGGGTTTGTTTACATATGTAGTGACGTCAGAACAGCTTTTATCACGTGACGCGGCTTTTTCCCGCGACGACAAAAACTGCGTTTTTAAAGTTATTTTAATGAATTATACAAGTTTCCACAATAGGTAAAAATGGTATCAAAATGTTAGTATTTTTACACTCTATCAGATGCAAGTTAAATTGAAAAACGTGCAATTTCCCCATTTTTCCAAATTCGCCTCCGAACGCTTCGGGTTACCCATGCGTTACGCTATTGGGACTTAAAACGGCCTATAGAGGCGCTGATTGCAGCCGTCGGTACAGGAAAATTGGCCCTTTAACTAGTGCTAAAGTGCAATTGAAACCATTATTTATTGTAAACGCGTTTAAAAGTGTTAGATATTCAAATTCGGATAATTTTTACTTTGACATATAAACACAGAACACAAATAGCACATGAAATCTGAAATTGTGCATAAGAATAATCATTCTGAACAAATTAAAAATGCATGTAACGCAATGGGATTGCAAGGGATTTTCCTGAAGGGAGAAGTTATATCTTTTTTCCACCAGATGGCGTATTCGAGCGCTTGGTTTCGAGTTCGGTCTGTGAACACACCCTAATGTCCCCAATTTTTAAAGAGAGAGTTAAAAAATTAATGAGTTGTAAAAGTTATAAAATTTAAAAAGGTAAAGCATAAAAGATTATGTCTTTTAACACATTTAAATGTTTGATATTCTCTTAACAATCAACATTCATTTTCTGTGTGTCACTACTCTGATATATAAAGATGCTTTAAAATCAAGTAGTTTCAATTTACTTACCGATTCTTACGTCCATGGTCATCGTGCACGGCAGGGATTCAGAAGAAGAAAAAAAGTGGCAACACATCTTTTTTCTGGTTTCTGGATGTTTCGTTATTGTTTTGCACGCTTTTGTGGTTGAAGCGTTAATTATCAGATCAGTTTTGGAGAAAAGCGTTTTTTACCCCATTTATATAAATATAAAACTGTGAGTTTTCTGTTAAGTATAGATCGCTAATATGTCTGCTTCAAGCGTAAGTACTTTTTTTTTTTTCGTTGATCTTTCTTTATCTTTACATAATTTGATGCTAGTTGTTTTCAAAACAGGATGTTATCTTCACTATTCGCAGAAATCCGATTGCAATAGTTATAAATAACTATAAGTTTGGTAGTTATTTATTTTTTCTTAGTTTTGCTCCTTTTTTAATTCAGATTATTTAATTTTATTTCTTTCCACACAGAATTTTTTTGCAATCTATTTTTACGTGTATGTGTTTAATGTATAGAAGCTCCCCAAAGTGAGCTCGGTCAAAATGAAAATTCAGAATTATTATACAATTAAAAAGACTTAAAAGAACTTGTAAGGATTTCTGCGGTGTAATGAATCGTTCACATCATCATCGTTTATAACCAGGGTTGTCAGCTATGCAGGAGCATCATCATTATTTACAGGGTAACCTGTGCTGTAAATCAAGGAAAACTATTGAAAATTGTTTTATCCTTAAAATTTAATTAAAAGTCCTTTCAGGTAAGCTTGTTTTGTTTGCAAAGAAACCTAACAAAATAAAAATATTGAAGAGTATGCTTTTATTAAGAGGAATTTGGTGTAAGGTCCTAGTTTGTTAAATGGATTTTGTGAAGGGCTTTTAAATAGGTCCCAATTTTTGCCTGGATCGATCCCTGGTAGTAAAATATATCCAGGTTATAGGGTAGATGTGCCAGTAATGGACCGCCTTCCAGTAATGGGCCACCTTCAACATTTTTGGTTCATAAAAAAAACAACCAATAAAAATTCAGCTTTTTTTTATTACATTAATATGCTTTCTTTAAATTCTAGTTTTAAATACAATCATAATATCAATTATCTATTACTTTTTGTGGGATGTCCATTACTGGAATTTAGGGTGTTTTGATTTATTTCTGTTATTTACAATTAAATTTTGATTCACATTGGGAAATGTGACTATGAGCGTGGTTAAATATTGTTGGTAGATTAATATAATATTAAAAAATGTGGAATATAACAATTATAACTATTAATTAAAAAATAATGTTAAAAGAAATTCCTTAAGGGTGTCCATTACTGGCACATCTACTCTATATTAAAATATTTCATGAAAGTAGAAGTTGTATCATTCTTCCAAAATGTTTGGATGGTCATTTATCCCACACAGTTAATTCAACCTTTTTTAGCCAGCAAAATTAAATATTATTTTGGCCTGTACATATTTGTTAGTTATGCATACATTTACTTATTTTAGTTTCGGAAAGATGCAGAGGAACTCTTGCGTCTTGCTCAATTAACAGAGAGTCAAAATATCAAGCGTATCTTATCTATTGAGGCTGAGAAGTTACAAAGTTTAGCTGAGGTAGAAGAGAAAAAAGGTGGAGTAGCTGCTCCAAAAGTACTTAAAAATACTGTATTCACATCCAAGATTGTCAATTATGGTAAATTATTTTCTTTGTGTTCCTTAATTCAAATTTTGTAATAATCTGTTTAGAGTACTTATAGTTTTATGAAAATGTCTTATGTGATTTTTTTGCAAGGGGTCATTCCATGTCAAATCAACACACCTATTTTACCTCACCATCTCAGATTTTAATGAACTGTGGCACATAGTTAGTATTTATATAGACTAGGGGTGCACAACCTGTGGCCCGCGGGCCAAAAGTGGCCCGCGATCGGATTACTGGTGGCCCGCGGATCAATTTCGCCGATCAAACGCAAAAAATCGCGAATTTTGCCAATAGGGGGCGTATAAATCGCGAATTTTGCCGATCAACTGCGTATAAATCGTAAATTTCGCCGATCGTATGCGTAAAAATCGCGAATTTTGTTTGATCGGGTGCGTATAAATCGTAAATTTCGCCGATCGCCTGTGTAAAAATCGTGAATTTGGCCGATCGGGCCCATAAAAATCACGAATTTTGTCGATCGGGCGCGTAAAAATCATAATTTTTGTCGATCGGGTGCGTATAAATCGTAAATTTCGCCGATCGCCTGTGTAAAAATCGTGAATTTTGCCGATCGGGCCCATAAAAATCACGAATTTTGCCAATAGGGTGCGTATAAATCGCGAATTTTGCCGATCAGGTGCGTATAAACCGTAAATTTCGCCGATCGGGTGCGTAAAAATAATGAATTTTGCCGTTCAGGCAGGTAAAAATCGCGAAATTTGCCGATCGGGGGCGTAAAAATCATGAATTTTGCCGTTCAGGCAGGTAAAAATCGCGAAATTTGCCGATCGGGGGCGTAAAAATCATGAATTTTGTCGATCAGGCCTGTAAAAATCGCGAATTTTGCCGATAGGGTACGTAAAAATCGCGAATTTTGCCGATTGGGGTCATAAAAATCACAAATTTTGCCGATTAGGCGCTTAAAAATCACGAATTTCGCCGATTGGGCTCGTAGGTCATGAATTTTGCTGTTCGGGGACGTAAAAATCGCGAATTTTGTCGATCGGGAGCGTAAAAATCATGAATTTTGTTGATCGGGTGCATATAAATCGTAAATTTCGCCGATCATCTGCGTAAAAATCGCGAATTTTGCCGATCAGGCCCGTAAAAATCGGGAATTTTACCGATCAGGTGCGTATAAATCATAAATTTCGCCGATCGTATGCGTATAAATCGCGCATTTTGCCGATCGGGCATGTAAAAATCGCGAATTTTGCCGATCGGGCCCATAAAAATCACGAATTTTGCCGATCAGGTGCATAAAAATCATGAATTTTGCCGATCGGGCCCGTAAAAATCGCTAATTTTGCTGATCGGGTGCGTATAAATCGTTACTTTTGCCGATCGGGTGCGTGTAAATTGTAAATTTTGCCGATCGTCTGCGTAAAAATCGCGAATTTTGCTGATCGGGTGTGTAAAATCGCGAATTTTGCTGATCGGGTGTGTAAAATCGCAAATTTCGCCGATCAGGCAAGTAAAAATCACGAATTTTGCCGATCGGGCGCGTAAAAATCGTACATTTTGCCAACAGGGCGTGTAAAAATCGTGAATTTTGCCGATCAGGTGCGTATAAATCGTAAATTTCGTTGATCGTATGCGTAAAAATCGCTAATTTTGCCGATCGGCGCGTATAAATCGTTACTTTTGCCGATCGGGTGTGTGTAAACTGTAAATTTCGCCAATCGTCTGCGTAAAAATCGCGAATTTTGTCAATCACTAGGAAAAAAACTATGAATATTGTCAATCGCGCATGGAAAATAAATGCAAGATTTTTCTATCCTTGCCAACTGAAATGGGTTATACTGACTAAGGAGATGGTTGAGTATAGGGAGCTAACTCTCCTTTTAAAATTAGCCCCCCCCCCCGCCCCCATTTTTATGAACTTTTAGGCCGATCCTCCCCCTCCTTCCCCGAAACAAAATTTTGTTCACCCTACGGATGTTGGCTCTTGACAATCCAGTCATTTTTGTGACTGACCCTCCTCTTATAAAAGCTGTGCACCCCTACTTGATATCCACATTTTATGACTGAATATGTTAAGAAGTACAATTTAGAATAATATGTTTCTCCTCCTCCCCACCTTCATTCATGAAAGCAGAATTTTTTTCGGCACTGGCAATCTTTAAAGCTAAATTTACTCCTTCAAATAAAGTCAAGGAGTATTTTCACTCTCTGAAAATAATCTTAACTATATCTCTTGTATAAATACAAATGTAAACTGTTGATATATCCTTATACCAACAGAACTGAATACATTGACTGGGAAGGAAGGAACCTAGCCCCCCCCCCCCTGGTCACACCTCCTGCAAACAAAATTCTACTGATGGTGGCCCTTGACAACCCAGTCATTTTTGTAAGTGGCCCTTCGCTTAAAAAGGTTGTGCACCCCTAATATAGACTAAGAAAAATACGAAATATTTTTGAAAAATATCTGTTTGTTTTGTTTTGAAAATATGGCTATTTAAACTTCTCAAAAATTGTCAAAAAATGCTAGTCCGCTAGATATTCAAATTGTCATAAAATCTTTCCTAATTAAGATAGACAGGTGAAATAAGTGTCATAATGCAGCATTTTTAATAGACTTTAATATGATATGCAACATAATAGAGGTTGTAAAAAAAAAAAATATTTCAAAATTTAAATTTAAAAATTTAAATTATGAAAATAACGTTTTTTTTTAAAAAAACTTCAAAAATTTATAGAAGATAGGTTGTATTATTGTAAAATAGTATCCAAAGTTTGAAAATGGGACAACAATGGGTTCATAGGGAAAATAATTTTTTAAAAAAGGGCATTTTTCATCAATTTCAAGTATGATACAATAATCCATAAAAATTTGACTTTAATACAATATTCAACAGGATAAATTTTGTTAAAAAATAAAAATTCAGAATTTAAATTTTATTTTTAAAATTTAAATTGAAAAAAAAAATTGTTTTTATTTTTTTTCAAAAAATTATAGAAGTAAAATAAGAGAATGGTAGAACAGGAAGAATGTAAAATGGGACAACAATGAGTTGCATAGGGAAAAAAAAAATTAAGAAAGGAATTTTTCATCAATTTCAAATACGATACAAATACAATAATCCATAAAAAGTTGACTTTAATATGATATGCAACAAAATATAGTTTGTAAAGAATTTTTTTTTTTTTTTTTTTAAATTTTAATTGTGAATTTGTTTTTTCTCGTCAACAATTATATAAAATACATTCAATTAATGTAAAATAGTATACACAGTTTGAAAATGGGACAACGATGGGTTCATAGGGAAAATAATTTTAAAAAGGCATTTTTTATCAATTTCAAATATGGCACAATACAATATTATATAATATGATGCACTACAATAGTTCAAATATAAACTTTGTACAAAATTACCAAATTCTTTATGAAGTAACATAAGACTTTACCAATTCATATCCTTTAACACCTCTTGCTAATGAATTTAATTGGATAATGACTTGTTAGTTTTCAAAATGTCATTTTGTGATAAAACATATATTCTTCCAGTTGGTGTCAGAGGATCAACTGAACACAAAACATCCATTATAGGTATCCATAGCACATCTGGTTTGCTAGGATAAGAAAATGATGGAGACGGCCCATGTGGGTGAAAAAATGTCACCTTAAGTTCATCATGTTCTTTATCTTTATCCATGATGTAAGCAAGTCACCAATGCTTGTCATATACAGCAGTAATATACCCATTGCAGTCTTCTAACCCAAGTTTATCTTCAGACTTTGAAACAATCACTTTTGATGATATTGCAGATTCAGAAAATGTTTTAACAAATATATTTGATGTACTGAATTTATCAGGGATAAAGGCATGATATTGTTGAGTTCCTTTAATAGTAACTGCCTGATTGAACCTATCTTTTAAAAATATTTCTGAATCAATGTGATCTTCCTGTGTTGAAAATGCAAAGCTTATTTTTGAAGAAAACTTGGATGCTGCCCATTCATATAACTGAAGAGGTGTTAAAATCTGGTTTTCATAAGGCCGTTGTAAGCTGGCTCTCTCTTAATTGTGCCCCCAAGTCTATCACAAGGCAACTGAGCTGTGATGGACCCCATGAGCTGTGGCTGAAAAGTGCCATTCAGCTTCATTTTGAAATCTTCTTTGTGAAAACACAGATTTTTTTTTTTTTTTTTATTGGGTGGCACATCCATCTGAAAAATAGAAAATCTTTCTAGGGGATTCTTGAAATTTATTTGCCAGAAATTGAATTAGTTTTTTTTGGAAGGCGTAGACAGCAACAGTGTTATGCTCCAAACAGTCTGAAATTACAACATAGTTTAAGTGCTCAACCTTATTTTCTCTTTTGTAATACACTATAAAAGGATGAATTGTGGCATGTTTATTAGCCCAATGGTAACTTTGAGCTTCATCTTGAATAACCATGCTGTAATTTTCAGAAAAATCTAGCATTACTGCGATTTCAGATTTTTTCAAATTTACTTTTACCTGATTCATAAAAGATGATTGCAGTCTTGCAATGAAATCATGTCTGACTAAGATTGGCAGCTTGTTACAAAATAAGTCAATAAATTCTTGTGATGGTTTCTGAAGAGTCTCTAAATTGCAGCGATCTACAGAAATCCACTGTCTGAATGTGTCTTTTTCAATTAAGTTCTCCTCAAATGATTTTTGTAAAATATTACGTATTTCACAATCACCAGGACAAGATGGGCATTCAGACATATTGCAGTCTATTGACGGTGGATTGCACAATATTTTTGATATGCAATGCCTGTAAGTTGTCAATTCACCATTAGTAATTACACCCAATTTTGCATTTTCAAGCATTAACTTGACATTTTGATGTGTCGTGCAAACACAAACTGTGTGTGTACCTTTTGACCCAACCAAAATGCAATGCTTGGGACGGAGCTCTGCAAACTTAGGAAAACTAATTTTTAAGTCTGGAAACTTTTCTTTGAACAGTACATGAGCCTCTTTTAGATTGCATAAAATCAGCCTTTTAGAAACTTTTACTTTGTTTGTTTCCACTTTGGTCAGTGATACTTATACAATCTTTAGTTCCAGGTATTGCTCTGCTCAGCTCATCACTTTCATAAAATAAAATGACTGTGTCAACTATTTCAGCAGAGTATTTTATAGCATTTTGTATGAATCACATGAAAACTAAAATTATACAATAGGATTATCTAACAGCTGCAAATTTTTACTTGACATTTATTTCTGCTTTCCTATAATCTTGATTTATAGCAGGTTAAATATTAATTTTAACTTTTTTATTGTTTACTCATTTTTTTTTTTTTTTTTGCTTGTATTATATAACCCCAATTTAGTAGAAACTTACTCTTTTAAAGTATTATTTTTAGTATGAACCTATTGCTGTCCCATTTTCAAACTGTATACTATTTTACATTAATAGAATGTGTTTTCTATAATTGTTTGGGGAAAGAAATGAAAAAAAAAATCACAATTAAAATTTGAAAGTTAATTTTTTTGTTAACAAACTATATTCTGTTGCATATGATATTAAAGTCAACTTTTTATGGATTATTGTATTTGTATCATATTTGAAATTGAAAAATTCCTTTCTTTTTTTTTCTATGAGCCCACTGTTGTCCCATTTTACATTCTTCCTGTTCTACTATTCTCTTATTTTATTTTGACAATTTTTTGAAAAAATTGAAAAGCAAATATTTTTTAGCAATTTAAATTTAAAAAATAAAATTAAAATTTTGAATTTTTATTTTTTTTAACAAAATTTATACTGTTGCACATTGTTTTAAAATCAAATTTTTATGGATTATTGTATCATACTTGAAATTGATGAAAAATGCCTTTTTTTAAAAATTATTTTCCCTATGAACCCATTGTTGTCCCATTTTCAAACTTTGGATACTATTTTACAATAATACAACCTATCTTCTATAATTTTTTGAAGTTTTTTAAAAAAACGTTTTTTTTCACAATTTAAATTTTGAAACAATTTTTTTTTACAACCTCTATCATGTTGCATATCATATTAAAGTCTATTAAAAATGCTGCATTATGACACTTATTTCACGTTTCTATCTTAATTAGGAAAGATTTTTTGACAATTTGAAAATCTAGCGGACTAGCATTTTTTGACAATTCTTGAGAAGTTTAAATAGCCATATTTTCAAAACAAACAGATATTTTTCAAAAATATTTCGTATTTTTCTTAGTCTATATAAATACTAACTATGTGCCACAGTTCATTAAAATCTGAGATGGTGAGGTAAAATTTCTTCAAAAAGTGTGTTGATTTGACATGGAATGACTCCAAGAGAAAATCTCTTTAAAGTGTACTTTCAAAATTTTTGATAAAGAAAATTCTGAATATTCTATATGTATTTCAGGGTGGGATTCGTGCCCAAAATTTTAAAATCCCACCCAAAAGAATATTGTGGGCGGGAGATACCTGCCCAAAAAAATTCCCTGTTTTCTGGAGAATTTTGCTTTTTGAAACGACGATCAAGTCTCTTAAAACCGATTGACGAATTTCGCTGTATTTTCTCGTTACCAATCGACACATTCTGCCGGGTTTTCCTGCGACAGATCTAGTGTTCACTCTAAAAAAAAAGGGCAGTGTGCTATTCACAAAAAGGGCACCATTGAAGCAAAAAAGGGCATTGTTTCATTAAAATGCTTGGCAAGAGGGGGAAGGCATCAATTTCGGGTGGGGGTGTGGAAAATTACTTGATCAATTATTTGCTACAATAAAATGACAAAGCAGAAAAAGTTAAAAAAAAAAAAAAAAAAAAAAAAAAAAAGGCTTTTAAACTTGGTGAGAGCTGGGAGAGCAAAAGATGAGGATTTTTCTTTTTTAGGGTGTGAGGGGGAGAATTTATTAGATGACTTATTTATTTACCTTAATAAAATTTACAAATAGGATTAAAAAAAGAAAAAAAAGTTAGAGATATTTAAAGAGTAAATGTTGTGTTCTTGATACGAGGGGTGGGGAGTAAAGGAAAAGCACCAGTTTTGGCTGGGGGGGGGGGGGATTTTTTATAATTGATTATTTATTGTTAGAAAAATAGAGCAGAAAATAATTAGAGTTTTAGACTTTAAACTTTGCATACAGTGTGAGGGGGGGGGGGGTTGCAAAAAAGAAGGAAGTAAACATTTAAAAAGGAGGAATTTAGATAAAATTTAAAAAAAAATTATATGGTCAATTATTATTACAATAAAGTAACAACTAAAGCAGAAATGTTTGAGGAGAAAAAAAAAAGGGGGGAAGCAACATTTCGGGAGAGTGGAATTTAGATACATTATTATTTAAAAAATCTTAAATTCACTGAAACTAAGGATGGATTTTATCCCTGATTAAGCAGTAATAGTAGGGTAAATAAAATTAAGGACTTGTAGATTTTGCATAAAAGTGACTTTCAGGGACCAAAAATTACTTTTGTAAAATTTAAGGTCTTTCAAGTACTGTATGAAATTTGGAGTTCAAATTCTTAAGATTTTGAGGGGAAGGGGAGGTTTGAATGAGAAAATGACAATTTTGGAATGAGGGGGGGGGGGGCAATTCAAATCATTAATTATAATCAACCATCCAATAAATATTTAACAATTAAATAACAAATAAAATAGAGAAAGCAGAAAAAAATACAGAATTAGAAATTAAGCTGAATAGTGGGGCTCAGGACACTGCGTAGAACAGAACTGCTTTTTCAGTCACCCCAAGTCATAGTCTTTTTTGTTTAAAAATATCTATTGTACATAAGATGTAACATACTGTAAAGGAAAAGCCCAAGGAAGGCGACAAATTTCTGCCCTAGCTACCCTCGTTCCCTCCCCTTACTTATTGAACTACTGTCCACTATTATAGATGCAACTGATTAATAAATAAAATAACTTTTCCGAGGTATCCATTCAGGGACGTATTTTTCTTTGGGCTTTTCCACTGAAACAGAACCAGCTGAGAGAGAGAGAGAAAAAAAAAACCCTCTGTGCTAAAATAGACAAGTGATGTCTCTACAATTAGTTGATTACCAGGGCTTGGTTCCTAGGCCTGGGGCGCCTGGAATTTTGTGGCCTCCCAGATCGATTTTCGACCAAAAAAAAAAATGTTTTAATTGAATTTGATAATGTTAATTTCAAACTGGATACATTTTAATAAACATTGGAATTATTTATAATACTTAATAATCCTCTAAACTACGTAAAAACATTAGCAAATTGCAAATACATGACCAGATTCATACAATAAATATCCAAACAGCAAAAAATAAAAAAAAGTAGCCCCCCCCCCCCCCTCCCCCCGAAACTCATGAGACTCCTTGAGCTCCAAGTTTTACAAGTCGGGCTTTATTGATTATCCTTAACAATTGGGTACTGTAGAAAAATATGCATTTCTTAAATTATCTAAATTCATATGGTGACACGTGCAGACCGCTCGCCGGAGGTCACAGACTCCAGGCATCAAACTGGCAGAGCCTCATTTTCGGCATCAGTAATTATTACAGATTGGATTAAATTACTACTCATATTTCTGCTTCTAGTCTTTTTTGGCTTTGTGTGTGTGTGTGTGGAGGTGGAGGTTTGGGGGATTGGTTTTCGAGGGTTGGGTTCTGCTCAGTGTTCAATTCAAGCACTTTTCTGTGGGAGAGATTTTTGTGGCTTGGGGGGTAGACATTGCAGAGTTCCAGGAGGAGGTGGGGGGTAATTGCATCTTTTAACCAATAAAAGCATAAAATCTCAAATCTTCCGGGGGGGGGGGGGGACATTAAGTTCCGGAGTTAGGAATTGAGTTGACGTCAAATGAAAAATTCTTATTCGTGACCCTATTACAGATGCATCGGCGATGCAAGGCGAAATAAATAAATAAATCTCATCAAATCGTGAGATAGAATTGCTGCGCAGCTCTGCAGTGTTTGTATAAAATTATTAGGTGCGGAAAAACTCTGCTTCCTCAGTAGTTCTTTTGTAATGTTGATATTTGTTAATGATGTGACGCTGGAATTTGTCTATACAATTCAAATTTAACTAATTGTTTCTGGTATCTGCTTTCAAAGTAATAATAATGAATATCATATTTTTATATGAAACAAAATTTATTAAAATTTGGAAGCTTTTCAAAGAAAGACTCCCATTTTATTTTTAAAAAAATCTTATTTTATGCAAAATTTCTTATTTTACATGAGCACCATTTTTTGAAATTGTGTACAAGGCTAACCATACGAAAGGCGCGATAGGTGTCACGAAATGTTTGCGCTTGTAAAGTCACGAAATGTAGATACATAACAATGCAATTGTCCAGAGAGTATCTTATTTTCCTCTCTGTTTTGAGTGATCTGACTTCTGACCACCCACCAAATGCAAAGGAGAAAAATATACATAATTACTTTAGCTGAAAGCTATAACAAATTGATGTGAATGGAGATTCTCAAAATTGGGCGCTTTTGACTATTTTTTAAAAGGGAAGGGTGCATTTTGCCGATTTTAAAAAGGGCAGGGCGCTGCACCCTTAAAAAAAAGCCTAGTGGGAACACTAAGATCAATGCATTTCGCATTTTGTCTCGTGACCAATTGACAATTTTCCTGATGTTTTCTGCAACTGATTGGTAATTTTCATGGTTTCTTCTTGAGACAGATTCGCAAAATTCATGATTATTCTCTGCGTCCAACTGAATAATTTTGCAATATTTCTCCGCGGCCAACTGACAAATTTCTCAATATTTTCCCATGACTGATTGATGACTTTCACATTATTTTCCTGTGACCAATTGGCAAACTTCGTGGGTTTTTTTTCCTGCGAACTATCGACGAATTTTGTGATTTTTTTTCCGTAACAGATTGACAAATTTCATGATTTTTCATGAAATTTGTTAATCATGTGAAAATTTTCATGATTTTTCATGATGAGACCGACTGACGAGTTTCACAATTTTTGAGATATTTTCTCACGTCCGATTGATGAATTTCACGGGGGTTTTATTTCGAGTGACCAAATGACACAATTTGCAATGTTTTTCCCGTGACAGAATGGCGAAGTTTATGATTTTTTTCCCACAATAGTTGATGAAATTTGTGAATTTTTCGTCGTGTCCAACTGAAACATCTTGTGATTTTTCTCCTCGACCATTTGACAAATTTTGCGATAATTTCCCGCGACCGATTGGCAAACTTAACAGGCTTTTTCTCTTTTTTTTTTCCAAGCAACCAAACAACAAATTTTGCAATTTTTTTTTTCCCCCTGTAACAGATTGATGAAATTCATGACTTTCCTGCAAACAATTGGCGAATTGCACGATTTGTTTTCTATGATCAATGGACGTATTTCGCCAATTTTATTCCTGTGATCGAAAAAGGAAAAGAACCAAAAAGGCAATAAGAGCCACCAGACATTGGCATTATGCCAAATTGGCTTAGTTTCAGCATTAAACTATGATGAGATTAGAACTGCAAAAATCATGTGGTGCATATGAAGAATTTTTTTTTTTTTAATTCCAAGGAAACATATTTAGAAACAAGAAATTAATTGATCCTTGCAATTCACTGAAATTAATACTTTACTTTTAAAGTCAACCTGCATTTCTCCTGTAATAGAAGAAATGAATCAAAGATTTTCCTTTCAAACTTTGGACATGGATCTAAAATTTCAGTGCCTACATAGAACCTAGTTCAATCAAAGAAAATATTAGAAATAATGGTTTTGGGTTTATTTCGTTCATATTTTGGCTAAAACAATTTAGTTCAGAAATGGATAATGATAATGCAACTACCCCACATATGCATTGTTCATGCAAATACTTAAAAAAGAGGGACATCAGATTTTGCTAAGTTTCCTGAATTTTTTTAAAGATAGAATAACCATGAGTTTATGATTTTCTAAAGTTATAAAAGTGTACCTTTTCTCTTGCGCTGCCTGTTCGTTTTTATTGCGCTGCCTGTTCGTTCATATTTTGGCTAAAACAATTTAGTTCAGAAATGGATAATGATAATGCAACTACCCCACATATGCATTGTTCATGCAAATACTTAAAAAAGAGGGACATCAGATTTTGCTAAGTTTCCTGAATTTTTTTAAAGATAGAATAACCATGAGTTTATGATTTTCTAAAGTTATAAAAGTGTACCTTTTCTCTTGCGCTGCCTGTTACAAGGAAACCTTGTGAAAGAAGTTTCATTACCCAAAATCGAATAAATTCAAAAATTCATTTAACAGCCCAATTATTAAGAGTCCATAATGTTTGGTGAAAGTTGAAAATAGATGTTGTATATATAAAACTGACTTTCTTAATTTTTTAAAAATAAAAATAAACATTTTGCATAATTATTCTGATTTGTCAATTTAAATTTTTTCAATGGTATTTTATCAAGCCTGTATTAATGTAATTCTTAAATACTACGTAATAATATTAAGGTTTACAGATCTAAGGTTTACATCTTTTTTCTCCTTCCCAAACATTTCGACTCCCCTTTATTTATAAATGTTGGTTGGGAGACTCCTCTCCTAGGGAAAATTGAATTTCAAGCTCTGTATACATAAATTTACTATACAAGATTAGTCAAATTTAACTGTTAAATAAATATCTTGTAAAAAAAAAATATATATATATCAAACTTTTAATTTTATTGCCAAAGATAAGATAAATGCTTTGTATGATTTGGCAAGCATTACAGTGTTGCTTATAAATACTGATGGTATTTTCAGCTGTGCATGTGTTAATCTCTCTTGTGAGAGAACTGCAGCCATTTAGTTTTTATTATGAAAATGTTGGTTAAAATTTAATAATCTGATACCGCAAATTGTGAATTATTTAAGAATGTTTTTAGAAATTTGAGCAATTTAAAGCTCCATAGAATGTCTAAATATACACAAATTGCACAATTATGCAATCAGATATTTCTTTCTTTATTTAAATAGTCCTAATAAAAAAAAAAAATTCTGATTTTGTCTGCATTTAAATATGTATGTTAAATAAATTTTAATCCCTTTCTTTTTCTTACTTTAGCTTGGGACCAATCTGATAAATACCTAAAATTTTATGTGACTTTAGAAGGAGTTCATAATCTTCCTGCTGAAAATATATCGACTGAATATAGTACAAAGTAAGTAGATAAAGATTGTAAATTATGTAATTTTTAAAAATGAGTGTTAATTTACAGTGTTTTTTTAGTTTTGTGCTTGCATTTTTAAGGGAAGTTTCATTAAAGATGAGTAAGTTGACCTTAAACAGGGTTAATACTCCTCAGAAAAATCACAGAGGAAAAATTTTAGGGTACTTCTCCATTATCCCATCGACCACTTTTCATAAGAAAAAACTTATCGCCAAATTATAGGATTTAAGGCCAAATATGCATGATTGTCTCAACACATTCACTTAACGTCAGAAGCGTTACACGTGTTTGCTATGTCATCAAGTTGCTTTTAATTTGACATTTACCTGTATCTTTCATTGTTTTACTGATTTATTAGTTATTTCATTAATTAAAATAACAATTGCATTCTTAAACGGCAGTGCTATGATATTAAAAGAGAAAAAGCATTGAAAAATATTGTGAATCATTTTTACGTACAATAGATCAGTTTCAACTGATATTACAAACATTATTCCCCAGCCGAGAGGGATAATTAGGAAAAGTAATGTAAATGAATAAATATCCAAGTTTTTTTTTTTTTCCTGTTTTCATTAATAATATTGCAAATTTTATTGCTTAGGCTTACTAAGTTAACACAATGATGAGTGGGATTTTTCAGAATTTCTCACATTTATTTATTTTGAGACTCCAATGGTAACATTCTTTCATTTGTTTATTTGGCGTTACAGTTTGGTGATAGTTTTTTGTTATGAACAGTGGTCGACAGGATAATGGAGAAGTACCAATTTTAGTTGTAAAATTGCAGGCAAAAATCCAAAATGTACTCTAAAACCTGAAAAACAATCAGTTATTCTAGGAAATACAAGCAGTCGCTGGTATTCATATGCATCGTGATGTCAGAATGAAATCAAACATAAGACCAAAGATGTAACTACAGTGAACTGCTGTTAGTGCAGGCTTCCAAAGGAAGCCATTTTTTGTCCATATTAAATGATGTAAACATTTGAATAGCTGCACTTCCTTTTGTTGAATTAATTGAATTCAGTTTTTGTCAGAAATTATAGGTTACCAACTTGATGTTAAAATAAACAACTTTTCTTCAATTTGGTAATTTTAGATAAAAAGCGAGTTTAATAACTTGTTAATACAAAAAAAATATATTAATGAAGACAAACAAAATATGCAAAGAAATTGCCATGCTTACATAATTTGACTTTAATTAAAGTAATCTTACTTTTCTATGCGTTACTTGAACAAAAATTATCTTTTTACCACACCATTTTCCAGTTTTGCTACACACTTGAAAATTTAGTCTTGTATCACATTTTGATCAACCATTATCATTTTTTTAAAACCTCACATGTATGGTAGCAAAAAGATATATTTCTCTCCATTATTGTCACTGACAATTTCTTTATCTTTCAATAACCAAAGTTACATCAAAGTTGCTTTTGAAAACAATGTACAATTCTGTTTGGTCAGTTTGTGAAAAAAATTGTCCACATTATCCTATGATCATAATTGTGGGGGCCACTATAACACAAAAATATGTTGTTGTTTTTTTTAAAGCTTTCGGAGCATTTTTCCAATGGTTATTGTAATTTGTTAAATTATAAATTTTTTTTTATTAATTTCTTCTTTAATTTTACATGAAGACAGGCTTGTTTGATTTAAATCAGCTTGATTTAAATCGTGATTTAAATCATGATTTAAATCAAATGATTTAAAAAAAATCTTTGATTTAAATCAGTATTTTTAACATTGATATTTACAAGCTGAATAAGGATTAAATTAATCATTCGTGTTCAAATAAATGTCATCATTCATGTCAGATTAAAAATTACCTTTTAATAATGTTAAATAACACTTTTATAAGTTGAAAATAATTATTTTATGAAAGTAAATGCAACACTACATTCAAAATATTATTTATCCATAGTGCATCCTAAAATAAATACCGATAAATGCTCTCTCATTTTTAAACTTTTGTCTTTCCTAGATGATCACTTCATTTTTGCAAGTTAGATGTTGAAGCTAAATATATTCAATATAAAAGTATTTAATATAATATATTTTCAGTAAGGAGTTACTTCCTCTAAAGTAGATTATACATGATTCACAAGTTTGTTTTATGTTTAGTTACTTAGAGCTGCAAGTTTCAATATCCCATATGTTGTCGGGAGATGTATTGATCATATAATATGATCAATACAAGGACTAAATTGTAACATAATAAATATTTAGACTGTTTGTCTAACATAGAATTCCAGTTTTATGTTTTTTTCTATAACTGAAAATAATTTAATCACTGTGACTGATCCCTTTGCCCTTTCATTTTCTAGAATTCATTGCTTACTGCAATCGAAAATATAAGATATGTTATTATGCCTTATTTCTAAGCTAAACAGCCATTTCTACTGTTAAGTAAGCATGATTGATTGCTGAAATTGTCAATGGCTGAGTGCTGGATAACACTGACAATTGATAGCTTCGTACTTTTAAAAAAATCGTGATTTTTATCAACCCTGCATGAAGAAGAAATTTTTATTTAAATTATTTTAAATTCAATATGTATTTCAAAACTAACAAAAGTTTTATGCAAATTGTTACATTTGAAATTTTTTTTTGCACAACAAAAATTTTTCAGAATTCGTTCATCAATTCTAAAGAACATGCAACATTTTTTTTTTTTTAACCTTTTTACTAAATTGTTTTCTTGAAATTGAAACATCTGTATTAAAGTAGATGTGTTAACTACAAATAAATTTAAATTAAGGTACTACATCATTTTAATGCATTTAAAGTTATAGTTTCCTATTTATATAACAACAAATTGCACATTTTCTTCTTAGAATCACTTCAATTTCGGAAATTAAAAGAATACAGCAAGTGAGGCTAAATTTTTATTGGCTTATAAAAAAAAAAAAAGAAAATAAATATGTTATCATTTGTTTTTTAATTTTTTTGTGCCATTTTGTAGAGTGTGGCAACAGGAAAGAATTATTGCATTAGAAATTGCGAAAAAAAAAAAAAAAAAAAGATTTCTGTAATGATAAACTATGGGAGATGTTTGAAAAAAGTGGTAAAGAATGATCTGAGAACATTTTAAAGTTGACAGTAATTTTACCCGTGTTCTAAAACATATGTACATAAAGTTTCGTCCCAATCGGACAAAAACTGTTAATTTGTATAAGGAACAAACATACCAAGAACAGCTTTTATATATATCAACTTTTGTGCAAATCGATCAAAACTTGAAGATTTGTATGAGGAACATACACACAGAGAATGGCTTTTATATATATATATATCAGCTTCAAGTGGTTTATCTTATGAATTGAAAATTGTTTTAATTGCAGTAAAGTAAATTTGAAATTGACTTTTATCTCTGTAATTTCAATAAATTAGTTTGTTTCCATTCACTAAAATATATTTACAAAATTCATATATTTTTTTAAAGTTCCTTTTTATTTTTGATATTTTTTTATTCTTTAACTCTTATATGTACCAATAAATCTTCCCCTCTCCTTTTCAGAAATTTTGAACTGTCAGTTCTTGGGACGGACAATAAAAATAGTGTTCTAGCAATTAAAAATTTATTACATGAGATTGTGCCGGCTGAATGCTATTATAAGGTAAGTCTTTTTTTAAACTTAATGAAGTATTGTTTAATTGTAAAATAATTATTAAAAAATTTTCTGTTTTAGTTAGGACTGCAGCTGAATATTTTTTAAAATATCATGCAGTTGTTTATTTTTTCAACATTTAACAATATTAATTTTTCATCTCCACAAAAATTCATTTGTTTGTTAGGTTTTTGTCCAAAATGATAATTTCTTGACTTACGCCAAAATTCCAGTTGCTATTTTTTCTTTTCATACATCCAGTAGCGTAGCTAAGGGGGGGGGGGGGGCAAGGGGGCGCCAAATTGAGAGAGGTGTTTAACGGAAATTTTCACAAATTTTGACAATAAATAAAAATTGTTGATCTTTTTTTGGTGTTAGTCTGAATGTTTTCTTTAAAATATTTTTTTATATCCAAATAATGAACGAAAACGCTTTTGTAAATGTTTCTAGGAGTGGCTCAACACACTTTGTACCTTACATGTTTACGTATCTGAAAGAAGTCGCAACATGATTAAATGGGGGAGAGGGTGCCCAATTGAGAGACGCTTTAAGCCAAAATTTTCTCACATATTTTGACAATAAATGATAATTTTTTAACGTTTTTTTCCGTGCTTGTGAATGTTTTGATGAAATTCGGCGATGAAGTGGGGGAATGGAGAGATCCATGAATGCCAGTCACAGATGAAGGCTCCTCACTGTCTAGCCTCTAGCTTATAAAACAAAGAACCCGGCTGGTGTCAAAAGTGGTGTCTTATGTCAAAAGAGCATTTCTTTATTTCTCTATTGATTTTCCAGCTGATTTTTGTGTTCTGAGCTTTCCATATTAATAATTTCGCGTAATAGGGGCTTCTGTGAACCATTGCAAAATGGATTTAGCTGGAGGAACTGAAAGTAAATACTATATTATTCCTTCTTTATTGGAAATTATATTTTTCAGCTTAACTGGCATTTAAAAAAGCGAAATAATTAAATGTTTGCTATATACCCCCAATTTTCCTCTTCTTAAAGTGTATAAAAATGAAAGCAGGGCTTTTCAATCTTTCTAGTACGATCAGTACAAATGGCTAATATCATACAACCATATATTCCTGCTACTGCTATTGATATTGATTGGAGATTTTTGCGTTTTTTTTCTTTCTAGTCAGTGTTACCAATTTGCCACTCTTTTTAAATTCAAATTGCTTGATTGCCACCATTTTTTTAAGTAGAAATATTCGTCTTATTTAATGGCAGATTAAGTAACGCGAGAATAAGGGCCAATTATAACATTTTAAAAAAGTGGTGGGAATGAAGCAATCTTAATTTTTAAAAAGTAACCTACTGGCAACACTGTTTCTTGCGACCTATTGGCAAATTTGCGGATGGATTTTTTTCAGAGCTTTGCTGGCGAAACTAGTGTTTTTTTTTTTTTCATGCCATTGTAGACGAATTTTCCGTCCTCATTGTATACGTGATTTATTATAAATAAGAAATGATATTGCAGCGATCATCTGCATAGTTTTTATGGCTAAGCCATAAAAAGCAATTAATTTGTTGTAAACCACAATATTATAAGTTTCAAGGACACAACCGTAGTTACGCTGCTACTTTTAAACAACAAGCTCAATTTTTCTAAATAGAGAATTTCTAAATAAAGTTTTTAAATTGTTTTTCAAACCAGTATTGCTATCATGTGATCAAAATAAAGCAAAAGAGACAGAAAATAATGATTTCATCTGAATGGACAAAGGTGTTATCCCTCTCTTTCTATTTGGGCCAATCAAAGTAAAATTTTTACGGTAATTAAAATTTGCAAGGTGCACGGATGTAAATTTTTAAGATGCATTTTTTATTATTATATTATATGGTTTTATGAAAGTTTTATGATTTAATCAAGTAAAAACGTAATTTTTGGGATAAAATTAATGGTGTATAACAAATATTTAATTGGAAAAAAAAAATTAAGAAAATTTTAAACCACACTTTTCCTACAAATTTCAACTTTTCGCAACATTTTTTCATATTTTCCTTATAAATCTACTCTATAACTGTAAAAATCATATTTTCAAAAAAAAAAAGTTAAAATGTCATGACAAATTTTAAAACATAATAAAAATGTCTTTTTACTTAAAATTTGTGTTTTTTGAAAGTAAACTATTTATGTTGCTGAAAATCCTATTTTTAATTTTATGGAATGCAACTTAAGAATTATAAAAAAAGAAAAGAAGAAAAAATAGCGAGACGCGGTTGAAAAATATTTGTTGAAATTTGTCACTTAGGACAGATGGAACTCCTTGGAAATTCCAAAGAGTATACACACCTTGTAAATGAAACAAGACAGCATATATTTTTTTTCTCCATAATCGAGTTTTAGCAAACGTGGTTTCTTGCAAATTTATTTTCATTATTGTAATCATTGTTGCTACTCTTATTAGCTTAAAACTACATAGTCACATCTGCTAACGTCAAATTCATGTCAAATTAGGCAATATTTGGCTAAATATATTGGCGATAAAAGTAGGTCGCCATAAATGTAGCCATCTTGGCGATAGCTGACTAATTTTTCAAAATTCCCATTGAAATTCAGTATTGATGCACGCATTTTAACTTTGTGTGTTTGAGTAAAATTAATTCAATTCTGAAAAACAAAGAAGAAGAAAACTACCTTTTCCTAACGGTACAATCCAGAAAGTCTTTTTTGTCGTTTTGAGAAAAAATAATGTGGTTATTTTTTTATTTAGGGGGGGGGGGGGGGGCGCAGAATTTCTTCCTGCCCCGGGCGCCAAAAAACGTAGCTACGCCACTGCATACATCACTTCTAGATATCACATAATTTAAATTTTTACATCATTAAGTTAGTAAAAAAAGGGGGGGGCAGTAGAATGTCCTTTTAAATGAAATTTGCTTGAAAAAATTTGCTCAATTTAGTAACTTTTTGTAAATTTTAAGCAATTTTCAAGTATGATTTTTTTTTTTTTTTTTTTTTTTTTTTTTTTATTTCTTTCAGCACTGAACATTTGTTTGTTACAATAATGTAAAGTAAATTGTAGCAAAGTTACCAGAGTTATCTTCCCAGAGCATCGAAATGGTGTTCTCCCTACCCCTAGGAGAATAGGGATTTTAAGCTTTTTCAATTGATATTGTAGAAGTGAAAATTTCTGTATGTAACTCCATATTGTCTCTCCCCCCCCTGAGTATCAGAAATTCCTTCCGAAGAAAAGTGTCTGTCTATTCAGCACACTGTGTGGGTCAGGCTCAGGTTTGCTCGATTTTCCAAAAAAGCAATCAGACTATGCTTTCAGAATAAAAGACTATAATATGAATAAATATATTTTAAGATTTTCTTTCTTAAAAGATAAAGTAAAAATTAGAGACGTGATTGTAGACCATTCTACCATAGTTGCATTAAATTGCGACATTAATTTTATTTCATTTTGCATCCAGGGTAAATATTTCGGCTTCAGGTCACGAAAATTATTTTGTTAGATTCGGACAAGATATTTTTCACAATAATAATCAATACCCAACCTGAACCTGAAATGGAATAAATTTTGTGGATTGTTAGTACCATGCCTAGTATAAAAAATAGCAAATACAGTGAAACCTCTCTGTAAGGGCCACCTGCTGTTCCATAGAAAATTGGCCCTTATGAGGGGTGGCCCTTGAATAGAGGTGACAAAAAAAACTAAAATAAGGAAATCAAAACCTATATAGGGGAAAAAACTGTTTATTAACATTTTAAAACTCTATACATGATTGAAAAAATTTTCTATTGAAGTTTTGTTTACTTTTCATAATTTTTTCGTAGACAATTTTAGTTTCTAATGATTCTTTTACTTTATGGAACAAATTACTTAAATTTGCATTATTTATTAATACCTTAGAATGAGATATTAGTTTATTTTTGTTAGCATTTTCTGACAGGATATATTCACAGCTGCAGACTCATTATCATTATCTGAATTAAATTGAAAAATAATTTTTTTTTTAAGTTAAAAAAAATAACACTGTTGTAAAGTTTAAAACAATAATTCTTTATAATTTTACCTGTATCTATCTATTTCATCTATAATTCTTTTCTCCCAATCTTCTGATAAATCCTCTTAGCATTGAACCGCATTTTCATATTTATCTGAATCTGGATCATATTCAATTTCAGCAGCTTTCGAAAGTTGAACTTGTTTAGGATTTAAAGCCATGTGAAAAAAAAATGGCCTTTATGAGGGGTGTTTGCGGCCCCTAATAGGAGTAAAATTAACATTATGTCTATGGGGAAAATTTTCGTTCCTAAATATTCTGGCCCTTAATAGAGGTGGCCCTTGAATAGGGGTGGCCTTTAAAAGAAGTTTTACTGTATAATATTTTATGAAAGGATAAAAAATGTGGAAAATTTTTTAAGCAAAGGACTCAATGAAACTGGAAGGGCGATTCTGCTTGCTGCGTGCCATATAAAGTGCTAATTTTTTTAAAAAAAAACCTGTCTTCAAAATGTTTCTCTCACTTGTGTAGAACAAAATGTGAATCCCTTCCCTTACGCTGATGGGAGAAAACTTGCATCCTTGCCCGCTATTTCGTAAAATTATTTATTACACTTCATGTATACAGCATACATAGCCGCTGACAAAACAAAATCAAGGATAACCTAAAACATATGTGCCTGTAGTCTGCAGCATATGCCATGTTTTTAAATCTCTATAATAAAACCGTAAGTCATGTGACTGTCATCAACAGTTCCGGAATGTCCGTTTCACTTTTTCATATGCCAGGCGGCCATTTTTATTAAAAATTATTTTTTCGAATAAAACTTCATAAATGTGACATTTTTAGAAAGATCGTTCAAAATAAATTAATATTTGAGAGATGACTTACGTTCAATTATGTATATATTCTCCAATAACTTCAGTTGAAATTAGCTTCGCAGTTCAAATTCTCTATCCATGAAAGTAAACAAAAAAAAAAGATTCATTCGTCGCGAAGGTTTAAAATATTAAACCATTAAACCATGGAGATAATCGTTCGTAAAGTTAGTTTTCCATGAAAGATTTTTTGGAGCGCTGCCTGGTGTCAAAAAAATAATTCGTACCAGTGACACAATCAAAGTTTACCATAATTATGTGCTATACAACTCAACTTCATTCTTTATCTTTTCTTGATGTAAGCTGAATGTAAACAAATGCAACTCATGTAATGATATTTAATGAATCAAATTTCGAAACAAATTGTCAGTTAATTTGGTATTTATGTATTATACATGAAAGGAAGAGAGACCACCGAAAATGATTGTTAATCACCAATCATATTTACCATTATTAATGACCAATCGCTTTCAAAACAGTAATTTAATATACATTTACAAAATACATAACATCATTAAGTACTTTTGTGTTATTTGGGCGCAAATCTCGCCAATAGAATTTTTAAAATCGCCAATACCAGCTTTTATTTTTCGCGTGCGCAAATTAGAAACGATACTTTTATTTTGAAATCAAATGTTCTGATGGAACAGCTGTCGTAGACGCACCGGGGCACTATATTAACTATAGAGTTGCAATATAGAGAGAAAAAACGGGTTGCTGTAATTAGAATTGTAGGCGGTAATGTTGGTGTGACATATTTACGTGATTATCAAAACTGGCTTCCAAAAGTTCAATGTTTCACCAAACCATACTCGAAAATTACGTGTTATAATATGCACTCCGATTATGTCACATTATTCAAGTCGTTTTAAATGAGAATAATGATAGATTTTCTTCTTGATTCTCCCGTAATCAAGTCTACAGCCAAAGTTAGCGAGAAACAAACAAACAAACAAAAAAAATATTGGCAACAATATGGTTCAGTGTAAATGGTGGATATCATTAAAGGCTTTCACAAAATAGACTTCATTGCACCAAATCGTATTAACTAAAATACGCCATTTGGCAATGGATCCAATTACGGAAAACTACTTAATATGTTTAAGAATCTCCTCATTAGCAAGCATATTGCAACTGATAAGCAAACGGATATGAAGCATAAATGCTTAAGTTGGTTAAGCGGTTTTTGTCAAGAAAGATGAAATACATAACAACCAAAAATATGCGAAATGCTACCATGATCGAAAAAGTTTTTGATTTGTCTATTAGAATCTTCCAGTTGGCGAAGGATTACGGGAAAAAAATAAATTATGAATAAAAGTAACGTGTTACAGTGCTTAACATACATTTAAGGAAGACCAAACTGGTCGCCAGTGGCGGCTAGTTTAGAATATAGAAATGAAATAAACTAAACTAAGATTTTTTTTTTTTTTTTTTCAAGTGACTCCATGCAAGACAATTTGTAAACATACCAGCATAAAAATCAATATAGAAATTTAACAATTATATGAACAATTCAAAAATAAGCCTGTTTTTTCTGTCTACAAATATTTTTTAGTTATTTTTAGCATTTAATTATTTTAAGTCTCTTAGTAAGATAGATTTCATAAGAAATACTACCTATTACATTCTCCCCTATGTTGGAATTTCTGGAAAATTTTTGCAGATCTACGCCGATTAAGACTCCCAGAACCCAAAATCACCCCCAGTTCAAAACTTTTATCTATCTATCTATGTCACTTTTTTATGGACATAATAACAATATTTCTGCACAAATCTCTTCCAAACTGATACATAAAATCCCATAACTTCTTAATTATGATACGTATCGAATCCGTTTAAAGTTATTATTACTTCTTAGAAAAGGGTCCAAAATTTATGTATGACAGATTTTTGATATCATTAAAAATGGCCTCCAGGGGGGGGGGAGTAGGGGTTTAAGAAGGGAAAAAAATCATAACTTTGACATTTCACAAGATATCAAATCTGCTTAAATTTATTATAAATCCTCTTAATATTATCTACAACTTTTATACTGACAAGTTTTTTATAGGACCAACCCTTACAGCAAAAAAAAATCAAAACAAAAAATCTCTGCCGACTCTGCCTTACAGACGCAGGTAGATTTTGAAGTGGGAGGTCCTAACTGCTGCATCATGGCAAAAAGGTAATTTCTTCTGCAATTCCCAATAAACAGGCGCCCCATGGTCTGCGTCTTGGAAATCTACCTGTGTCTGTAGGCCGAGCCGTCATGGATTTTTTTTTAATTATGAAGAAAATTTACTTTATTATATTTCAGAATCCATGTCAGAGCAATGTCTCTTTCTTACACCCACTTGACAGCACCCATAATGGGCATATATTACATTAATACAGCAGCCACCTGTTATATCGTGCCTCGTTTCATTGCTCATTGGGATATATCAATATCGCTCTTCTCATGTTTTTCCTGAAGAATAAGTTTTACTTTAACAGAACTTTTTAAATATCTTATATGTAATTCGATTAGAATAAATGCATTTATTTATAGTTACTTTATTAAAATTTTGTCATATGTCTATACAGTATTAGTTTGGAAACAAATGTATAATATCTTGTTTGTTATCATATTTAATTTTTTAATCTCTTTTATATTGCATTTTTTTGTGTTTACGGAATACTTGGGGTAACAAAGAGTTACTGTATTTAGAATTTAGATAGAGTACAATAAACAAATTAAAAAAAGAAGCATGGAGTTCACATTGATTCTTTTTATTAGTACAAACTGGTGGAATGTAATGCAGCATCTTCGGCTGCGGCATAGCCAAGGGGTGGGGAATCCAGGGTATCTGGACCCTCCCCCCCCTCAACTCAAGTACAACTTGTTAACACACAGTATAATATTTCTTCCAGAAATTTCATGGTTTCAGTGAGAGTATTGAATATGGAGAAAGCTGTGATGCCATTCTGTCATTAACAATGAGAAATTTAAAGCATAAGTTGAAGCTAATCAACGCAATAAAGTCCGAGAGCTTGCTGCTAAACTTGGAGTATGTTCTAAAGCTGTTTCCAGAAACTTAAAATAAATTAGCTGAAAAGTAAAATAACAAAAACCATTATTTTTTTCAAAATTTAATACTTCGGAAAAAGTGCTAGTTCATCAAAAATAAAATTGTTTGTTACAAAAATTTAACATCTTTTTTAGTCGACCAGATATTGGAAACAACTTTTGAGTTCAGATATTTACTTTGGTATCAAAAACAGCAAAACTCGAAACAGAGAAACAAACCCAGAAGAATTATGGCTGTTTTAAACAATTGTAACAAAACTATTTTTCCTAACATCAACTATATTTGTTGCGTGAATTTGTTACATTACTAGCTTCTGTATCCGAAATTTCAAGATCTTTTTTTTAAGATTAAAATCTTATCTCAGAAACTCCCAGGGGAAATCAACGGCTGCCTGGATTGACAATTATGTGAACTGATTATCCAGTACAATTTCTTAATTCATTGACAAGAAATTAAACATGAAAATTGCTGTTATAAATTTAACTATTTGATCCTAACTTTAATGTAAGCAAATGTTCATTTTATATGAAACTTGATTTAAATACATTTAACTCTTTAGCATGTGCTCAGTTTTTTATATCATAATATTTGTAAAATCTTTTTCACTGGTAAATATTAATGTAGCGTCATTGTATTATTATCTGCAATTATAGAAATTTATCTTGCTTTATTTTACACATGTTTTTTTTAAATTAAGAAATTGATAAAGATGTACCTAAATGATTAAAAATTACTCGAATTACTTCTATTACACACACACATTCAGTCAATCTTGTCAAGACAAGATCACAATGGACTGGAACAAAGTTCCATTTGGCAGGCTTCCGTTTAAAGTGTAATTAATTATATCTCCAAGATACACTACTTCAATAAGTTGTATTATTCGTTTCGTCGTGATTCTGAAACTCTTCCATTTGAGACAGGATTTCGTTGTAGAAACAAAAGGTTCTGCTTTCACAGCTTTTACTGTATTTGTAAGTACAGTAAAACCTGTTAAGATGGAATCGGAATAAAAAAAGAGCAGTGCTGTTTCAGTCAGGTTTTCAGCAGATTTAATTGTATCATAATCCATATCGGGACCATGTAATACTTTAGTTTAAGACAAGTTTCTGTTACAGACAGGTTCATTTTTGACATGTCTCGCTATATACGTAACATAAATATGTGTATTTGTTTAAATACAGCAAAACATGTGAAAACAAAACCTGCCTATAACGAAATGCTGACTTAAACGGAAATATTCCTACATCTCATAGAAAAGAATGCTGTACAATTACATCTGCTAACAAAATAACCTGTCTAAAACAGAATTTTTTTACTACTTTTTGTGATTTTATTTTGACGGGTTTTACTGTACTATATATAACCTGAAGAAAATTTCTGGACTCTTCCTGAAAGAAATCCTGGCTACACCACTGATCTTCAGTCTTTTGTCTCATTGACTAGAAATATAAATGGACAGCGGACTAGCAACCCTTTCTTGAAGAAAACATGTCCTTTCCTCCAGCAGGTGTGGAGGAAGAATATTCTGCCAAACAGGTTTTTTTTCGCGCCAAACTGTCACGGAAATTCCACAGCTCCCGAGAAGAAACAGAGATTTTTCACTTGCGTTTGAGTTTGTCAAGTTTGAGAAAGGGATTACCGCCAGAAAGCGGCACCCTTTCGCCTATTTTTGGCGATGAAAGGGGAAAGATATATTCTTCAAGTCTGTCAGAAGAAAAGAAAGGAGTCCGCTGTCCATTTATATTTCTAGTCAATGTTTTGTCTCTTTGCATTCTCCTCTTTCTGAAAATATATCTCAAGCCATCCGATGACTCTTACAGGTGTCCAGCGGGAATGGATGGTTCAGATCTCAAGTCCAGGTGGTATGGTTCAGATTCGTTAACAACGCTACAGGAGAGAAACTAATTTTTATTATTTTTTATTTTTTTTCAGCAGGGTGTCAACAATTTTAATCTGACTCGTTTGCTCGGCCCCCTACTTGCTAATGCTCCTCAACCCCATGTGAATTATAATGCAATTCACATTGGGAGAGCTCACTTCGCTCGCTCGCCAGCCACTATTTGCACCAACTCTAGCCAGAATGAGTACTATCATAAATCATTTTTACATATGAAATTCACAAATTTCTTTAATATATAAAAAAGTAATTGAGAGCTTCATTAAAAACACAATTAAAAATGCATTTAGTTTGTGCTACAAATGGGCATAAATTATCTTAACATTATGAAAAAAAAAAGAAACACAATTAATTTAAAACTCATTGCACCTATAATATTGTACAGCATGGCTTACATTAATTTGAAAAAACACTATGTGACAATAAGATAGTTCAATATAAATCAACAATAATCATCTAAAGTTTGTTCGAGGTGGAAAATACAATCTCTCTCAGACGTAAACACATTTTCTACTGTGTGTAAATCTGCTGTGTTGATCAAAAAGCTGATTTGCTGAATGCATCACGTGACCGTAAAATGAACCAATGACATGCATCGCCAAAAACAGCTACATCCGCCGAAAGATCATGCTGTGTTTAAACACAGATCCTGCTCTGAATTTTAATTTGTTAAATGGATCATGTGAACGTAAAATGAACCAATCAAAATTGTTGCTCTAGAAAGTACGGTTGTTGCCAAACGCCAAGCTTCAAATTCAGCCTTATTTTCACGCCAAGTAAGAGAAATATATATATATATATATATATATATATATATATATATATATATATATATATAATGTGTGTGTAGGTGATTTAAATCAGTGATTAAATCATGATTTAAAACTGATTTTTAAAAAAAAATCTTTGATTACATTGATCAAATTAATTCAAATTAAATTGATTGTGTCCTTCTGTAATAGCAGTATTAATGTTGATTTTTCAAAACAAATTTTGAGGGTCTGAAAAATTAATTTATTTTGAATCTGAAAAAAGAATACTTTAATTTTTTTTTAATTCCGTGTTTTTTAAAAAGGTAGTAGAACAATTGCATTTAAGTGATAGAAAATAAGGGATTCAAGAACAGTTTTATGTATTCTCACATTACCTTATAATTTAGTTAGTGATAGCTGTTATTTTTACTAGTTGAGAACTGTCTAGTTCAATATCTTAACTTCATCATTTATTTACCAATAGTGATTGTTACAGGTTAAAACTGATATGGTCGCTTTGTACTTGAAGAAACACATTCCCCAGCATTGGTCCTATATCACAGAAGCTGAAAAGAAAGCCAAAGAACCAAAGTAAGATTTTCCTTTTTCTTTTCTAAATCTTTTAAAATGAACAGTTTAAATATATAATAAACCGAAGCACCCAAAGGCTTCAGTTAATCCGACACATGTAGACACTATACAGTTTATGTCTAAAAACATTTTTACTGTTTTTAGGATTTTTATTTAACACTTTTTAGCAAATGATGAAATATGAACAGTTTACATATCAAAATCTTCTAAATTCCTCTCTCCTCAATTTCTTTTTTGCCCTTTTCTGTATAGCATACAAATTTTAAAATCTTTAAAACACTTCAATAATAAAAAAAAAAAAAAAGTAATTGTTTACTTTTCCCTATACATCTGTCGCCAATATACACGTTGCCAATCAGTGTTACTTAATTGCGGTGATGGAACAGCTACGCCACTTGTGCCAGAACGATAATGCTGCACCAATCTGTGCCAAAACGATCATTTTTCAAAAAATAAAAAAAATTGCGCAACTGTGTCAATTTGATAATTTTTTTCTAGCAGCATTTTGCCAGTGAAGAAAAATGCCATCATTCTTCACGGTATGAAGTGCCTTCTTAAAAGGGCTTGTTACCATTTGAAACGCGCACACATGCACCGATCAATCTAAGCTATTTCCTCTGATTGAATTGATTTTCTTGCAAAGGAACTAAGTTTGACTAGAGCTTAGCAGCTAGGAAACTTGACTCACAAGCAACCAATTGTAGTCCGTGTCAACAACTACACCAGTAATTGCTGAGCAGAAGAAAAATCCGCAAAGTTTTCTAACATTGCAGCTGTGGAAACACTATACCTAGAATTCAGTGATTGCCCACTTCAGCTTCAGTAATCTGTGACCCATTATAAAATAGCATATAATAAGATAAACTATCATTACAAGGTCTATTTCCTTTACACAAAATTTCCAATGATTCTCCGATTTTCAACCAGAGAATCATTGGAAATTTTGTGTAAAGGAAATCGAGCTTGTAACAATAGTTTATCTTATAACGTTCCTAAGATCTAGTTTAATATTTTGAAATTGCCTTGGACTCCAGCGCCGGAAATCACGGATTTTTCATACACCCTTACAGATTAATAGACTAGCCCTTGTTCAAACTCCGTTATGTAATGGCAGTGGAAATGACAATTGTATGATCGGTCAGCAGTTCCCCTTGATGATGAACGCATTTGCGTTCGAAAGATCTCGGGTTTAAATAAATATGTTTTTAACATCCTTTTTCAGCACTTTTTAAGCATGTTTTTAATGAGTATTTTATAGATTTTAATTACAAGGTGAATCTTTCATTCCACTTTAAATTTGTTTTTCGAATTTTTCTGTCAAAAAATATAATTCAGACATTCAGAGTCTTGACTATTTTAATTTTAAAGAAACATAATATTGAAACTGTTTATTTGTCACATTGTTTTTACTACTAATATCATTCCCCATTTTAATGCAATTGCAATAATTAGTGAAAAAAAAAAAAAAATCTAATTTTCCTATAAATTTTGTTTTATCACATGCATGCAATTTTTCTTAGTCAAACCTGAAACCTAAATTTTAAAAACAAACTTTCCTCTGTTGTATATATTTCTTTAATTTATACTAAAATTATATAAAAATGTTGTTATGAAAATATATTGAATTATTTTTGCAGTTGTGTAAATTTTTATAGCATTTTTTTTTTTTTTTTTTAACTATATGATTGTTGCATCTGCCTGGCTGGTAAAAAAAAATTCCTTGGTTTGGAGAAGTTTTTCTGAAGATTCCCCACCCCTGGCTATGATGCATTTTTCACAATTTTCGCAATAGCTCTATCTCAAGAACTAATGCATAGATTTTCATCAAACCTCAGACTCAGTTAGACTTTGACATAAATTGTTGCTGATTAGGTGTAAATTGCCGAACAAGTGGTGCTGCTATGCTGCATTTTTCATGATTTCCATGATAGCTATATCTCAAGAACTAATGCATGGAACTTCATCAAACTTCATTTTCTGTTAGACATGACATAAATAGATACTTATTATGTTTGGATGTATACTACCCAACAGGTAGCGCTGCTATGCTCTGTTTTTCATGATTTCCGCGATAGCTATATCTAAAAAATTAATAAATTGTAATTTAATTTTGGTTGCAGATGATTTGATTGATATAAAAGAAAGTTTTGTGATAGCCACAACATACTTTTTGTGTGTGTGTGTGTGTGTGTGTGCATTTCTGTGTTTCTCCCAAAAAGCTTTTTAATGCTTAAAAAAAAGCGATTTTGCAGCTAAAAATTAGTTATTTTCTGCTCCAAAAGAGCAGTTTTGCTGCTCTAAAATGAACAATTTGCTGTTCCAAAGTGATGATTGTTTTGTTCCATCACTGTTAATTAAAGGACAAAACTGGTAAATTTCATTAGTGGCTGGCCATTAGTAGCAGTTTTATAAGTGGCCACTTTTTTTTAACTAGTGGCTACTTTTTTATTTAAAAGTTCTAAACAGTAAACTTTTGTTAAAATGTCATTTAGTAACTAAAATTAAACAGCCCAAATAAATATGTTAATATAAATATATTTCAACCAGCAAAAGTAGAATCCTTGATAAAATGAAAAAAAAAATTACTCTTTCCTTGTAGAAAAATGGCCATAAGGTGGCTGCTGCTAGACAATTTTTTAGTAGCCACTTTTTTTCATGGCCCTGTGGCCAGTGGCTAGTGCTAATTTTGCCCTTTACTGTTAATGCCAATATAAGAAAGAGTGATCTAAAAACATATCTATTTATACTGGGTGAATAAAAAGTCCTAGAACGGTTTTTTGTCCCGAGGAATAGATGTTGGACAAAAAACAAAAAAAATGTGTGTCAAATATTTTTTTGAAAGCTATGTAATGGTGTCAAAATTAGCCAGGCCCCGTCTCCTTAGGAGGGGGACCTTGAAATTTCAAATCTGAACCCCTATTTGTTTTTTCAGATTCAGATTTTACGAAACAAAATACATTAATTTTATCTATATTTTTTCTTAAAATCTTTTATAGAGAGTGTTGTAATCGCAAAAAAGTCTTAACTATAGTGAATGTCTCCAGAAAAACACTTTACATCTAAGGGAAAAGAATGCTTCATTATTATGATTACTTCACTCAAAGTAATTAGTCTGCAGAAATTCAATGAAAATGACTGCTTTTAGCAAAACCCAAGACAGGATTACTTAACCTATGAACCCCCAAAACTAATCAGGAAAGAACCTTATCACAATGAACCTATATACAAAATTTGAAGAAAATTGGATAATTCTGTATGAAAAAACCATTTATCCAAATTAAGGGGAGTTAGCCCCCGTTCCCCCCCCCCTTTATAGTTAACCAATCAATCCCCAAAACTAATCAGGGAAGCGCCTTATCACAAGGAACCTATAAACAAAAGTGGAAGAAAATCGGATAACTCTGCATGAAAAATTCATTTATCTAAATTAAGGGGGAGGATCCCCCCCCCCGTTAGCCCCTTTATACTTAACCTATGAACCCCCAAAACTAATCAGGAAAGAACCTTATCACAATGAACCTATATACAAAATTTGAAGGAAATTGGACAATTCTGCATGAAAAAACCATTTATCTTAATTAAGGGGGGTTAGCCCCCCCGTTCCCCCCTTTATAGTTAAACAATCAATCCCCAAAACTAATCAGGGAAGCGCCTTATCACAAGGAACCTATAAACAAAATTGGAAGCAAAACGGTTATTTCTGTCAAGAGTTATCGCGTTACGTACGTACATACATACATACATACAGAACGGGCGGGCACATAAGCTCTCAGGCTTTGATAGCCAGGCTTTGAAATAAAACTGCCTAATGTATATACACTCTTATTATTATCAGCAAATATGGTGAACAAAAAAGGTATTTGTAGTAGAGGTCTGCTCAGGTCAATTTTCATTCACAAGACTCAGGTCGGGCTCGGGCCTAACTTTTCTCTGCAGACTCGGGCTGTGCCAGACTTCTTCCTGGCCTGAGCAAAAATCTTTAAAATGAGACAGGCATAATTTGAAAATAAAATTTGTGCATAAGTAAGTGTGTTTTTTGGATAATTTTAATTGTAGGATAATGTTGCTTCAGAAATATTCGCATGTTTTTTAGAAATTTGGTCAGGCTGGGATTTTAGCTTTTATTCCGTGCTGGGCCCAAAAAAAACTTTTGTATGAGTAAGGCTGTGTCAAACCCTAGAAATTTTGGCATGTGCAGATCTCTAATTTGCACACATGCATTATTTTGCTTAAATAAACATGGTAAACAGTTGTGACATTGTTTTAATTATGACTTTATTTATAGAATATAAACACATAAGTATGCATACCTTTTCATTAAAAAGTAATAATACTCATTTTAAATACAGTGATACCTCGAACGAAAATATTTCATTACAGAATCATGTTAGTTAGCCAAATTTTTTGCTTAACTGAAACATGACTTCCTCTCCAATTAAAATGAAATGAGTGTACATTATGTTAGCATACACATCTAATAAAACATTCATTAGCCGAGTCAAAAACAGCAAAAAATATCTTTGTTAGCAGAGGTTCTTGTTTCCCCAATGTATCATTATATTAAAATAATTTTTAATAATATTGCACACACAATATTTTTTGCTAAATTTACATTTTTTACATCTCCCCCCCTCAGCCACATACTCTTTTAAAGCTGTAAAATTATTCATTAAGCAATGTTATAAATTATATAGTACATATCATAACAGGTTGTGTTTATTTATTAATAAGTTGTATTTTTTAAGGAGTAAAAGTTTTTTTTTCTTTTAATTTAAGACATTATAAAATTGTATAAGCAGTATTCTCAATAAATTGTATTCCAGTGAAATTCTAACTAATTATTTATTTTGTTACAGAACTCCAAAATTGGATAAAGAGGAAGATCCTGGAGCTAGTTTGATGACTTTGATGAAACAGATGTATGAAGAAGGAGATGATGATATGAAACGCACCATTGCAAAAGCCTGGACTGAAGCCAGGGATAAAAAATCACCTGATGAACTTGTATAGTTTATTCTCCTTAGCACATGTGATTAAAACTACATGTTATAAGTGTATGTAGTTATGTTGTTAGTAAAGGTGAAATTTTTTCTTTAAAGTGTTGTTTTTTCTTACTCCTTGGTTTTGTTTCATCTATATTGATGCATATTGTTTGCATAGAGTACTCTTATCATTTGTATTTCAACATATATTTGGTTATAATTTTATTTTTAATGTATCATTGCTTGTTTTAATAGCAAATGATTTTATAAGTTGTAGCTAAAAACTATTTTAAGAATCTAATGTCAGAATTTCTGCAAATGTACCTAGTTTAGAATTGGGACTTTAACTTGTATCTTTATTATAGAAACCTAGCCTATGACATAAAAGTTATTCAGTTCTGTTCAATATAGAATTCTTTATGTAATTCTCATTTATGTATTAACTTAGTAATCAGTGCGTTGTTATGAAAAAGAAGACTATCTAATTGTACATTACAAAATGTAATGTGCCAACTGCATTTATCTGAAAGAGTTCAATTTTTTAATAAAATATTTATTTTCAACAATTATAGCTATTGCTGTGTTACTAGATCAGAATTTTAATTTTTACTTTTGTTTCATTACAAAAAAAAAAAATAATAATAATAATAATAAATTTGTAAGCATTCATGATTTTTAATTTTAAATTTAACAAAGAAAATAAATAAGATAAAATATAACTCATCATTCAAAAAAAAATTTTTTTTTCTTTCAAATATTTTGCTGATTATTTTATTTGGCTAAAGAAAAAGGATATTTTAAATCTTAGTTGGTTACATTTGTTTCCACTTTTTTTTAAATTAGTAACAAGGAAAGTCACCTTAAAGTGCATAATCAGAATATTTTGAAAAAAAATGCTAATGGAACTATCGATGTACGTAATAAAGGATCAGTCAAATTTAGCTCCGGAATCCCAGTAGAAAATCTGCAAAAAAATAAAACTTTTGAGTATTTGGCATTAAAAGACGCAATTTGGTTAACAACGCTTTTCCTCGCCAAATGAAAGCGATTTTGATGCATTTGGAAATTTCCTTTTTAAGTGAGTGTTTAAATGCGTAGATGCGTACTTTATGAATTTAAACGATTAAATAGTGTATTATTTTTTTCCTATAAGATTATGTAATATATATATACAGTTGCGTTGTGCTGAAGTTATTTATTTTTACATGATTTTGCCCGCTAGATAAGTTTTAAGTGTATTTTAACAATTACTACCCGATTAAGAACGGTCCCATGATACATTTCAATATTGCATAAGTCATTTCCATGGCGACAACACTTTTCTCTTGTTGTCCCCGACACTAACAATATCAAAGTCAAATTGACAGTGCTCAGAATAGACATTAATTTGAAGCATTTTTAATCAATTTAAATTTTATTCTAAACTGTAGAATACAATTGTTAATTTTCTTTATTGCTGAAACTTCAGTGAAGGCTCACTGTGGAAATGCAAAAAGTTTTTGGTTTTTGTCTGTTCCATGATAACTGCCATAAAAATCGTCCTATTAGGTTGATTTTTGGTGGGTATGTTGGTGAGGTACCCGGAATTAGCTGTATAGTTTTTAGTTACATTGGTTCATTCGTTCGAAAAATATAGAACATTTCTTTTTAGGTCATAATGCTTTCCTATGGGAATGCAGATGATTTTCAAATTTCATTTTTAACTGAAATGGAAATCACATATTTGAATAATGGATTTAAACATAAATTTATGGATGCTAAATTTTTTATATGGAGGTTTTAAATATATCAAAAAGCTGTGAAAATTTGCCGATACTTTTATTAAAATTTAGAAATTAATTGTTTAAATTATTGGAAAATTTTGCAACTGTTTGAGAAATATAAAACATTTTATTTTCCTATTTTTTACAAATTTTAAAATGCATTTCTTTTTCATTCCTCTTTATTTTATTAGTTGCTTAGCAACCATATTTCAAAGAATACAAAATAATATTATTTAAGTAACTCTCACTATTTCGCTGCAACATTTTATTAACAAAACAACTTATTTTCGGGGGACTATTCTATTGACATACATGAGAATTTATTTTGATACAAGTTACCTTTTAACTACTATAGGATGATTACCAAAATATTTTTTTTCAAACGAAAATTACAAAAATATTGAATGTGTAATTTAGATTAAAGAATCGAAGTATGTGTTTACATTTGTATATATTTCTTACATAAGATATTATTCATTTTTTGGAACTGATGTGGATGTTTCGTCATTAAGAGTTAATATAATTTTAAAATTAGAAATATCACTCGTACAACGAGGGGTATAATCTAAAGAAATTAGATCAGTAAAACGATCCTGAAATATTACAATTACTGGAAATTGAGAACATAAAAAGCCATCTCAAAAAATACTTTATAGCACTAAATCACGATTGCTATTTAGTGGCAGGCACGATTATGAATGATTACCCAATAGGTCTAAAAGTTTCCAAATAAGCCTATTTAGGGGAGATTTTAGTATGCTATTGGCATCGAGTTAGATCAGGATGTACTTAGAAAAAATAAATATTATAGAATGACCATCAAAACTATTTTTCCGAAAAAAAATTGTAATAACACTAGATTTCTAAAATAGATATAGGTGAAATATAGTAGATTCAGTTTACATTTCCATAAGTTGCTTTTGTACATAAGATATTATTCAACTTATCTATCAGATGCAGGTGTTTCGTAGTTGGCAGGTTAGTAAATATTGCTATTTGGGTATTAGGATAACATGAAATTATTTTCGAAATTGTTGCTTATTCTAATAAAACCACTGTATAGAACTTACTTCAAAATATACTAAAATGATTCACACAATCAATAGGAAATCACAAATATAAATTTAATAAGATTACAGGGGTTCAGGGTGGGGGCAGAGACCCCTGAAGAAATGTATTTTTTTATTTAAAAAATTACAAGAATGAGAAGCTCATAAGAATGTAAGAATATTATTGCATGAACTGTGTTTTATGCAATTTAACATTTCTAATTTCTGAAACCTTTTATATGCCTATAAATATATATGTAATTTTAAAAATTTAATTTGCGGATTGTAAGATGTTAAATATTATGAAAATTGAGATTTAAAAAAATCACTTTCAGAGCTGACATTGAGGCTCTTGATCTGCAGATTTACTAGTATATATATATATATATATTGTTATGAATTTTGTATATATCTGTAAATATTCCATTTGTTTAAATTTATTTTATTTTATTATTGTGAAAATTGCAGTATTATTAATGTATTTCCTATTGAGCATCATGTAACTCAACGCTAAAGGCCTCAGATGCTTTGCAAGAAAAACAACCTTACACCCTCATCTTTATAAGATGTCTATGGAAAAATCGCCAAGGAATGGGTTTATCGCCAAGTTGGCGATGGTTTTGGCGACATGTCGCCAAGTTGGCGACGGATTTGGCGACTTTTTTGTGCAACCCCCCCCCCCCCCCCCCCTTATACCTGTACATTGGGATCCTTTCTCGCTTAGGTTCTCTATCGAAAGTTAAAGCACTTTCTGGTAATTTCTAGCATCTGAAGGCTCTGGAATAATCTGGAAAGATCTCTGAAACTTATATAAGGACCTCCATCAGTTCAGTTCAGTTAGTTGTCTGTCAACTGCGATTGAATTCATACGAGAGGCTTTGCATTGAGAACTGTGTTACTCGGATCGATTTTGTCGTTGATACGTCGTATTGAACGCATTGTTTCTGTGTGGAATTTTGCTGCGCTTTTATTGGATTTGAAGATTACTGAATATCTTGTAATTTTCAGAAGATATTTGTGATCGTATTGCACTGTTTATAGTGAATAAAGCCTTTTTATTGTTCTTATATATTGGCATCAGTCCTTTCGAACCCCGAGCTCACAACAATATATATATATATATATATATATAATCAATATCATGTATATGGTAAAACCACAGTTATAAAAGGGTATTCATTTAAGTTAAACTTACTTAAACTAGTTCAGTATGAAGAGTCTTTCTTAAAAAAAAAAAAATTGGCACTAGAAAAAGTTTTTCTTGAAAAGTATTTATCATAAAAGCGTATTTTTAAAAATTGAATTCTGTCACCAACCAGCGATAAATCACCAAAAACATGAAATTTTCATAATTTTTTTCAGATACTATACTGAGGTTCCGCAGCATTTTTTTATATAAATGTATACATCCTCATGAGAAGAATATGCTGTAATTTTTTTTAAAAATTCGAAGTATGTGCTTATGGAGACCTTCCTTATAAGTAGCAGCACTTATTTAATACAATGATTTTCACTATTTCATCATATCTACACTATTATATAAAGAGGAAACGGTGACTGACTGACTGGGTGACTCATCAACGCCCAGCCAAAACTACTAAAGTTAGGGTCACGCAATTTGGACTGTAGATTGCTGTTATAGCCTAGGCAACCAATAAAAAGGGATTTTTGAAAATCCCCCCCCCCCCCCCCCCCCGAAGAGGGTTAAAGGGGGGTTCGAATGTTTTAGGTCATTTTGCCATATCTCAGCAGCAGTTATATGTAGGAGCTTGAAATTCCAGAAAACAAATCTACTAAAAAAATGATTAAACACCTGTTTCAGCGATTTTAGAAATTCCCCCTAAAAGGGGGTTAAAGGGGGGTTCGAATGTTTTAGGTCATTTTGCCATATCTCAGCAGCAGTTATAGGTAGGAGCTTGAAATTCCAGAAAACAAATCTACTAAAAAAATGATTAAACACCTGTTTCAGCGATTTTAGAAATTTCCCCTGAGAAGGGGGTTAAAGGGGGGTTCGAATGTTTTAGGTCATTTTCCATATCTCAGCAGCAGTTATAGGTAAGAGCTTGAAATTCCAGAAAACAAATCTACTAAAAAAATGATTAAACACCTGTTTCAGCGATTTTAGAAATTCCCCCTGAGAAGGGGGTTAAAGGGGGGTTCGAATGTTTTAGGTCATTTTCCATATCTCAGCAGCAGTTATAGGTAGGAGCTTGAAATTCCAGAAAATAAATCTACTAAAAAAATGATTAAACACCTGTTTCAGCGATTTCAGAAATTCCCCCCAGAAGGGGGTTAAAGGGGGTGGTCGAATGTTTTAAGTCATTTCGCCATATCTCAGCAGCAATTATAAGTAGGAGAGCGAAAATCAGGAAAACAAAGCTACTAAAAATGATTAAACACCGATTTCAGAAATTCTCCCCAGAAGGGGGTTAAAGGGGGTGGTCGAATGTTTTAAGTCATTTCGCCATATCTCAGCAGCAGTTATAGGTAGGAGCTCTAAATTCCAGAAAACAAATCTACTAAAAAAATGAATAAACACCTGTTTCAGCGATTTTAGACATTCCCCTCCCTCCGAAGGGGTTAAAGGTGGTCAATGTTTTAGGTCATTTCGCCATATCTCAGCAGCAGTTATAGGTAGGAGCGCGAAAATCAGGAAAACAAATCTACTAAAAAAATGATTAAACACGCATTTCAGCGATTTTAGAAATTCCCCCCCTGAAGGTGATTAAAGGGGGTGGTCGAATGTTTTAGGTCACTTCACCATATCTCAGCAGCAGTTTTATGTAGGAGCGCGAAAATCAGGAAAACAAATCTACTAAAAAATGAATAAAACATGTATTTCAGAAATTTTGGAAATTCCCCCCAGAAGGTGGTTAAATGGGGGAGGGTCGAATTTTTTAGGTCACTTCGCCATATCTCAGCTTTTATGTAGGAGGGCGAAATTAATTAAAACAAATCTACTAAACAAATGAATAAACACGTATTTCAGTGAATTTAGACACCCCCCCCCCCCCCTGAAGATGGTTAAAGGGGGGTTCGAAAGTTTTAGGTCATTTCGCCATATCTCAGGAACAGTTTTTGGTAGGAGCGCGAAATTCCGGAAAACAAATGTACTAAAAAAATTACATTGCCTACCCGTGCAAAGCCGGGACGGGCCGCTAGTGTTGAAATAAAGAGAAAAGCTCTTTTTGTATAGTGTTCTAAATTAAAGTTATCTACAAATGTGGCAGATTACCACAAAATTGCACAAAAAAATACTAGCCGTTACTGTGAACCTTTTTAAGAGTTTTCTTATTAAATTGTACTTGTCAACAGATATTCTTTTTTTAAGAGGGGGGGGGGAGAGGGATGTTAACTTGTTATTTTCAGTGATTTTTAAAATTGTCTTCATTGAATATCATTGAGTGAAATGCTTCTTTGAATAGAGTGCAGTCTCTGTATGTCCCTGAGATTTATATTTTCATGGTGTCTGCTTTGTTTTCTTCATTCCATAAGTAAAAGCAAAATTCTACTGAATTTACTGGTTCTAATGTTAATGATGAAATCCGCAATAACATAGCGGCCATAATTGAAATAGAAATATTTAGAGAATGGTTATAAAGAATCCACTGTGATAAATGCAACAAATTATGGTATAAATGCTATTTAGATGGAAAATAGATTTAACAAGAAAAAAATAGATTTAAGATTTTTGGCACTGGGATATAAAATGGCTTAGGAACTTAAATTCAAGGTATTGAAACTAAAGATTTCCTAAAATAATCAATCATGTGCTTTTAAGTTTTTATACCAGTAAAATACACATAGAAACAAAAGATTTTGTAAAATATTACAATGATGGAAAATGTTCTTATGCCTATTTTAATGCCCATAATTGGCCTGAAGTGCCACTTAACACTAGGGATGGAAAATCTGAGCTAATTGTTTTCATACTATTAAATATATTTGTTATAGTTTAAATCAGCAGTTTGAAAACTTTATTGTTACACAACCCAACTTAAAAGTCACATGTTATTTTATGACGCACCTAATGTGCAGTCATATAGAGATTTATAAATTTATCATAAGAAAAAGAAAAACTTTTGCCTGAAACAAATAAAGAAGAATAGTAAGATAATACTAATTTGAAAATGTAATAGTCTTTTTTTACTATGTATGGAAAAAGTCAGGTAATTAATGAATGTATTATAAAAAATACAGTTTAAAATAAAAGTCCATTTTACATTGACAGTCTGCATTGGGATTGAATTTTTAATTTTAGCCTCAAGTCTCTCGCTGCACAAAGTTGCATAAAAAAAAGTCTCTTCACAATGTTATTTATCCATATTTTTTCACAATATTTTACAAGTTATAACATATCGTCTTCATTATACAGGGTGTCTCAAAAGGTCGTTTACAAACTTAACATGCTGGTCTGTCATATCATGATGAACAAGATTTACATAGGAACTTGTGTTCGAAAATGCAAACTGCGACCGCTAGAGGGCGATGAGCGCAGGTGTGGTGGGGAAGAAAGAAATGTATCGAAAGAGGTATTACTATGAGTTTTATTAAAGAACATAGTTTAATTTACAGATGATGTTCAAAATTCTTTCCATTCGCTGCAATGCATGCTTCACAACGTCGACGCATGGATTCATGGACCCATTCAAAGTGGGCAGGTGTGTCATGGACACGTGCCGCTTCTTCCACAATCCTGGCAACGAGATCCATATCCGATGTTACGGGTGTCTCGTACACCATGGACTTGTAAGTGGTAGGGATGTTGCGTGTCCTCATGCAGTATGCGCATAATGCTTTAACGATGTAGATCCAAGACGCGTTCTCTTGCTCGGAGATTTGTTTGCGGGTTCCTGTCAAATTCCCATAGCAAGATTTCCTCTACGACACGCGTGCGTGTAGTGCGTTCTCGACCGACGTGGCTACGTACTTGGAAAGCTCCTGATTCACACAATCTGCGGTGCAATTGTCCAAGAAAAAATGACTTGCCTGACGTCTGCTTGGGAAGCACTCAAGGTACATCCATACCGCGGCTCATGCATTGCCATCGCGGGGCCATATACGTAATGCATATCGGCCAATTCTGCGTTACTAAACCGATTCATCCTTCTCCTGAAACGTCCTCGCCCGAAACTATTATGCTTCCCACTCTCCCGTAAACCTGCGCTCATCGCCCTCTAGCGATCGCAGTTTGCATTTTCGAGCACAAGTTCCTATGTAAATCTTTTTTATCATGATATGACAGACCAGCATGTTAAGTTTGTAAACGACCTTTTGAGACACCCTGTATTTGTAGCAATATATATATATATATATACAAGGTGAGACCAATAAGTAAGGTGACTCACCCCTCCTTTCGAAAATGAGAACAGCCCGACAACCGGACACATGCACATTACGATCTTCGGTATGTAACGTTAAAGTTCAAGATCATTTGCAAAGTTTCTTGGTTAGTGTTTGTTCGTGCAGTTGCTTAAACATAAGAGGTGTTAGTGCATTGCGTAATGGAGTTTCTCGAATAGTAAGTGTACAGATTTTGGTTTCATTCGCGTTATTCTTTCAAGCTATAGACAGCTCCAAATAGAGATACTTATATTTTAACCATCTGTTATATTAAATAACTTCTGAAAATATTGTATTTTCAACTGTACACAATTTCTAGCACATCAGGAAATGAGTCAAAAATTAATAAAAAAATTCCATCTTTCATATTCATGAAACAAATTAAAAGCATGTTAAAAGATTATTTTATCTATTGTATATATTGAACCTTGTTCATGGAAAAAGGGTATAAATTACAGCATCTACTTTCAGAGTATCGTCCACTGTTAGTTGGAGAATTTTGCAAGAAATACTTTGTTTTAGTATGTTGAACATCTTGGTATGGTATCTACTATATATATAAAACACAAACAGAAATTCTGTTCCGTTCCTTTATAACTCGAGTTCTGTCGAATGGATTTTGATGGAACTTACACTGTTCGAGAGATAATTTTTCAGGGAAGATTTTAGTATTAACACAACGTTCTACGTATTTTAGTTATAGAATTATAATAGAAAGTTCTGTTATTTTAGCCGAAAAGGTTACCATTGCTAATTTTTTGGCGATCATTACTGTTGCAGAAAGAAATGAAAAGGCTATACATGTCGAAAAATAAAAGAAAAACTGTTATAATTTTATTAAAAAAAAAGTTTTGATGAGAGAATATTATAAAACGAAAATATTTAATTTAAACATGATTGGGAATGTTTGTAATGCTTAAAAAATTATTCAAGGGGCAAGATTTCTATATTGAAACAATATTTGGCGATGTATCTTTTATTTTTGGCGAATTTGATTTTACTTTTGACCCCAAACAATTTGATTTTAAGCCAAAAGGTGTCTTTTTTTTGTTGCTGAAATAATTGAAATGGATATACATCTGGAAAAATAAAAGAAAAAATTGTTACTAATTTTATTTAAAAAAAAAAAAAAAAAAAAAAACAGTTTTGATGAGAGATTTTAAACTAAAAGGTGTTTTTTTTAAGTGTACGACTGCATTTTTGCAGTATTTTTTTTTGGTACTTTTCGGTTAACCAGGCGCCAGTGATATATATATATCTACACAAATACATGTATATACACATTCATATATTCATATATATATGTATACACTTATATGTATGAATATATATATATATATATATATATATATATATATATATATATATATATGTACATATATCACTGGCGCCCGGCTAACTGAAAAGTACCTTTTTTTTTTAATTCAAATGCAAACTATATTAATGGCAATATACTTCTATTTACTTCTACATACATGAAATTTCGTTCCGACTGCTTATAACTAGAGTTCTGCTGAATGGATTTTCCTAGAACTTAAACTGTAAGATAATTTTTCAGGGAAGGTTTTATTGTTTAACACAGGCCTGTCCAACCTTTCAGTAAGCAGGGGCGCACCTCAGCTATTGGCAAACAACGAAGGGCGCCATTATTCAATATATTACAAACATGCAACAATATAAATTCACTATGTTTTGTGTTGGTTTGATTGATTGGTGATGGTTTGTGTAGGGAAGGGAGTACACATATTTCTACTACACTATATATTTCAGAGTGTAGCCATAAGGACTTTACGATCCAATACATGGGCGCCCGGGAGGGAGGAGGGCATACGGAAGACAATTTCCCTTTCCTAGATTTTCAAATTTAATCAAGTAAATTTTATTTTCTCTCATGATTTATAATATTTATTTTTCTCAAATTATTTTAAATAATTACACTAAGAGAAAAAGGAACTAACGTTACCTCATGGAAGACAATAATATGCTCTGTTTTTTCTAATTATGATCAATGGTTTGTTACATTCATCTTATAAAATGCATCAATTATTCATTTTGCAAAAAGACGGCAGAATCTTGTTTTTGGATTTTTAATGCGTTATATTTGTTACTTTTATGTATTGTTTGTTATGCTGATATGTTTACACATGAAGTTTTGATGAGAAAATTCTCAGTTCAATTTATTTCATGCTTACATTCTGTATTTTTTTTTTTTTTTTTTTTTTTTTAAAGTACAGGCCCTATCTATTTCAAAACCTTGCCTCTTCCTTGATTTTATTCGGCGGGCCCCCATAGTCCCATGTATATGAAAAATGCAGCAAAAGGTAAATGAGAGAAAATTTAGCATTACATTTTTTAGGCGAGTGAGGGAGGAGGAATAAGGATCTCAAAATTTTCTAAGGAATAGGGCTAAAAACCTATATAGGGCTATATTAATGCAAACTATATTAATGGCAATATACTTCTATTTACTTCTACATACATGAAATTTCGTTCCGACTGCTTATAACTAGAGTTCTGCTGAATGGATTTTCCTAGAACTTAAACTGTAAGATAATTTTTCAGGGAAGGTTTTATTGTTTAACACAGGCCTGTCCAACCTTAAAATATACTTATATTACAAAATGCACTATAATATACTTATATTACACTTAAAATATAGGGCTAAGCATGCAAGCATTAATGATTTTAGAGCAAAACATATTTTAAAAGGGATTTTTATTTTTAGAAAAAGCTACTAACATAACGCATTCAAAGGGCGCCAAGAAAATCTTCAAAGAGCGCCATGGCGCCCGCGGCCACTGCGTTGGACAGCCCTGGTTTAACATATCGTTCTACGTAGCTTAGTTATAGAATTATTCTGGGAAGTTCTATGATCAGATCAATCCGAATATGAAATATTAGCCTTTTTAAAAGATTTTGCCGAGCGGATTTCGATGGAACAAACACTGTTAAATAATTTTCTAGGGACAGTTTTATTATATAACATATCATTCTACGTTGCTTAGTTCTGGAATTATAGGGGAAATTAATAGGGGATAAATAATATATTAATAGGGGAAATTCGAAAATCGGGTGACCATTTTTTTTATCAAATACAGTGATACTTCCATGTAACGAAGTATCATCGTTACACTTAAAAACTTCGTTATGAAGAAAATTCGTTAAATAGAAATCAACTTAAATTCATGAAATTTTTCCTTCAGATATGACAAATAGGTATTTGATTCAGAAGCATTTGATTCAGTTTCAATTTTGAAGCTGTCATTTACAAAACAGTTGTGTACGGTCTGTGGAATCACGTCACATTCCTAAGCGTTCACCAGCTCTGACACACAGGTTCTCAAACTAATGTTTTTACTACATTGTCTTTTTCGATAATGTATTTCAAAATTTTCTATTATTCCTTAGACTAATAGCTGATATTGAGAAGTTTTATTAAAAGGAACAAAAATAACTTTGATGTTCTTCGATTTGCATTTTGAAGCACATTCTTGTGGATGTACAAAACAATTTTGTATCAGGCAATAGAAGGTCAGAATGGTAATTGTCTTACTCTAATTGATATTTTTTACTTCAATTCATCTCACACCATTGCGTCATTGCATCTTCTATGTCACTGAATGTAAAAAGGGGATTTTGACTTCCCCCAACTCTCAGCGCTGGAATCTCGGTGTGGGAGAGTGATAATAGCAAGTGTTTTTCTTAGTGTGAAGAAAAAAAATGTTTTATTTAGAACAAAGCAGAATGAAAATAATTTAAGTGTGTTCATTTTCATACAATCTGCTGAAATAAATTGGCATATCCATCACAACAGCAACGTCTTAGTTTGAATTCTGTATACGTACAAAAGTGGAATAAACTTTGTTATATAGAATATATTTTTCGTAATATGGAGATTAATTTACATGTTAATGGTGTTCAAAGTCAAAGTTCTGCAGAAAATTTTGTTAAGTAGAAAACTTCGTTAAATAGGGACTTCGTTAAAGGGAAGTTCCACTGTATTAGCCTTTTCAATATTTGATTCCGATTATGAAAGTTTAGCCTTCTGAAAAAGTTCTACTGGACGGATTTTGATGATAATTGTATTGCAGAGTTTCCCCTAGGTTTAAAAAGGGGCAGGGTGCTGCTGGTGGGAAAGGGCACCTTTTCGGATTCTTGAGGGCACTTTTCAGATTTTTAAGGGCAATTTTTTTAACTGTTAAAGGCATTCTTTTGGTTTTTAAAGCTACTTTTTTAATATTTAAAAGTCGGCACTTTTTTTAAGATAACATAGAGTCAATTTTTACTATGAAAGCAAATTTTTTAATGCAAAAAAGAAGAAAAGACAACTTTTTTACTGAAGGGCAAGAAGGGTGCTAATTATTTGAATGGAGGGGCAAGAAGGGTGCTATTTTGTAAACCTAAGGGCAGGCAGGGTGGAGCGCACTTCTGAAACTGTCTGGGGGAAACACTGGTATTGTTAGTTACATGCTATTTCAGGAATGGTTTTAATGTACTACATATTGTTCTACGTTGCTTAGTCAAACAGTTATGTGTGAAGGTTATATAGTCAGGTGAACCCGATTCCGAAAGGTTAGCCTTTTTGAAAGTTTTTACTGGGTGTATTTTTTGTGACTTGCATTGTTAAGTAGATAATTTTTAAGGATGGTTTTAGTATATTTTATATCGTTCTGTTAGTTTTAGAATTATGTGGAAAAGTTCTATAATCAGATGAACCCGATTATCAAAGATTAGCCTTTATAAAAACTTCTACTAAATGGATTTTGTTAGTTAATTTGTTTGCATTGTTAGTTCGAGAATTTTTAGTGATGGTTTTGGTATATTGCATATACAGGGTGTCCCAAAAAGGAGTACCTATTTTTAAAAATGAATAAGAAACAAACGAATAGAGTTATTGAATAAATTCTTGCAGGAAACGGTTGTGTGAAGTCTGGAATTTTGTTTAGAGTACTTTATTATGTTAGTTAAAATTCTTACCGACAGATGGCGCTGCGGCTACTGCATTCATCAGCAATAGTTGAAAATTAAATGACAATATTTTCAACATGTCCTCAATTCATCACAATAACATGCCGGAGTCTTAGAATGAACTTTCACTGACCACGTCTGCTTCTGTCTGGTCTTCACGCATACTCCGTTTGTTCATATAGCCACCAAAATGTGCTGTAGTGCCATCTGTCGGTCAGATTTTGAACTATCATAATAATGTGTTCTAAACAAAATTCCAGACTTCACACATCCGTTTCCTGCAAGAATTTTTTTAATAACTTTATTCGTTTGTTTCTTATTCATTTTTTAAAATAAGTACTCCTTTTTGGGACACCCTGTAGTTTTATCATTCTTTAGCAAACCTTAACTGTAAATAACCAAATAAAAGAGTTGGTCCTTAACAGCTAAAATTTTGACTGCACATTAGAAAATATAATAGCACAATCACGTCATTTTTCAGTAATGTGGAAGGATATTCCAGGTAAATATACAGATTGCTTTCAAATACAAGGTCAAATTAAACAATATATTTCGTTTGATTCAAGGTTCATTTGTAGAAACCGACCAGTGCAGCGGGCGTAGCTTGCTAGTTTGGTTATAAAATTCTGACAATGTTTGTTGATAGAAAAGTCATACAACAGGACAGACATGAGGCATTCTCCCATAATTTTAACTTTCAAGAATAAGAAACTGGTGAAATTCAACTTAATAGAATAGCATTTTTAAACTTCCAGTTTTAAATTTTCTTGTTCTTATTGCTGTAATGAAACATGTTCTGCATTAGTGTTTAATACTGTACTATCCCTGTCAGACCCTTACCATCCATTTAATAGTGATATAGAACAGGGACGGTAAGGAAAATTAACCCATTTTTAGTCAAGTCATGTTAAGTCTAAGTGGTAGCCACAATGTTCATTGATTTTATTTGCATTGAACTAAATAACAAAATTCTCTTAATTTCTCTCTGAAAGTTCAAGAATAAATCTTGGGGACAGTACAGGGTTAGAAATTGGGAATTCTAAGTAAGGCGTCACATGACGCCTGTAACTTTTTTCCTAGATGCCAAACTGCATTTCATAGTTGCAATTTTATGTTATATCATATTTTCTCATTTCTTTTCGAACCCATGTTAACAATAATATTGCAATTATCTTTATGTGTTAAGGGCGAGGGGTCTGTACATATTAAACATTTTATCTCTGTGTTAATCACTAAAACAAAATAAAAACTGGCTTTCTATAAAATTTTAAAACAGCATTAAACTACAATATTTGGATTCTAGAAAAATGTTTAAATAATTCTTTTTATAAAGCTAATATACATACAAAACAGATTATCAAGAAATTATGTCCATAGAGAGAAAATTTTAACTTTTAGATACAACCAGGTATAAGTTTAATAATAAAAAAAACTTATGCTAAAGTAGGAATTGCAATTTTAATCTGTAAAACCAAAAAAAAAGCTAGGCGTCAAATTTGACGACCAGGTATAATTTTGTGCTCATCAAATGCAATAATTTAGTTGCATTTGGCGACTAACGACTGCTAATTTCTAACCCTGGGACAGTAAGACTACCAATAAAGCCACAATGCTTGAAATTGATATTTAAACTCTGCAGAAAATTTCCTGTCAAAGAACTACAGCCTGTTTTTCCCTCTAGCTTAGTTCTCTATGAGAAAAAGACTGTGGCTGCTTCTGGAGTGATTTTCTGCATAATTTTAGCAAGAGTGAAGGTAAGGAATCTAAAATCCTGAGACAGAGTTAAAAAAAAAAAAAAAAAAAAAAAAAAAAAAAAATGTGTACAGCCTAATTTTTACATATTTATATAAAACAATAGTTCCAGTTTTGTTAAAAAAAATTCACTAGAGCTAATTTTCTTGAAACAATTTTATCCAGACAACTTCAAACTTAAGAAATCCCTGACGGCACAGGTAGATTTCGAAAACGCAGACCGTGATATGCCTGTTTGTTGGGAATTGCGGAAGAAATGACCTTTTTGCCATGATGCGACAGTTGGAACCGCCCACTTCGAAATCTAACTTGTTTGTAGGCAGAGTCGGCAGGGATTTTTTTTCGTTGTTTTTTCATTTTTTTTTTGCTATAAGTAAATAAAAAATATAATCTGAAAATTTTTGAGTTACTTTTTGTTTTAATTTAATTTTTTATAATTTATGGTTTAATTTCTACTTTCATATAATTATAAATAAGGGGCTGTGTCCCCTACGAGCTATGCTCGCCAACGCCTGCCCAGACGCTGCAGACTCTAAAAATTTAATTATAGTTAAACGATTAGTGATGATGATCTGTAACCTGGTTTCCATTAATTTCCTTTTGACTAAGGGATTTTAGGACTATCAACTCCTGTCGTGACAGCAAACAGCTGTTTTCGCGATTGATTAAATAAGATCAATTGAACATTTCAAAATCAACTTGTATAAAATGGCTAAGTAAGCAATGTTGCTGCCTTCAGAATTTTATAACGAAAATTGTTTTAAATATGACATAATTTTCACCAAAGTTTTCTATCTCTTTTTAATATTCAAGTGAAAATACATTTTTTAATTGAAAAGAAATATTTGTGCTATTTTAAAATTGGCAACAATATGTTAGACTTTTTAAACATGAAATAAATCTCTCGTGTAAATATACTTTTTGAAATAAAACTGTTTGGCAATATTATTTTGGCATTTTAAATATGTAAATTTTTCCATTGACTGTTTTTAACGTGTAATAATTTTAAAGTTTTCTTACTCTTTTTAATATTCATGTGTAATACATTTTAATGACAAAATTTTCCCCATTTTCTGCTTTTAACATATGATAATTTAATTAATATTTTAAAGTTTTCTTTCTGTTTTTAATAGTCTTGAGTAAATACATTTTTTAATTGAAAAGAAGTATTGTTATTTGCGTTTTTACAATTTGGCAACAATATTAAAAAAATTACCTTTTCTAAATTTGAAATAAGTCTCAATTGAAATAAGGAAAATGTAAATAAAAAATTGCAAAAACTCAAAAAGTTAGTTAAATTAAAAAAATAATAATAATTGCACACTGCAAGCTTGTCAAGTGTCTCTGCAAAAGATGGTTATTTTGTTATACATAGTTTTTGTTCCTATAAAACTTTTTAACAGAACTATTTTGACTGACTTCAACATTAAACAGCTCTTAAAATAATTCTTGGATTAAAAAACTTTTTCAGTCTGTTTATTGGACATTTCTCTTAAACTACCAATTTTTATTCTTAATATTAGGCGAGAGAGACCTCCGGTCACACATTTATGACAGTGTTAATTACTTTCTTTATAATAAAGAGATTATATAGATTAAATTTATACTGTAGTGGATGATTTATTGAAGGAAAATTTTTATGAAAATATGTTGACCATGACAGATTATTATTAATTTTTTGTTTGTTTTTTTAGATTTAACTCCCTTAAAGTACTAATGATTGAATTTAAGCTCTAAAGAAAAAAAAAGCTTATCTTGCACATTAGAATTCTTCAAATTTTTAGTCTAGTTTTAGAGGCTGCTTCGATATTTTTTTCTTTACTGCTTCCAGTATTGGACCAATTGTATTTGATTAAATAGCGAAAGATGATTAGTTAGGTCAAGTATATAGGTACATTTATATTTATGGCAAAATTCACAGCCTGAATCTCGCCAAAAAAAAAAAAAAAAAGTGGTGTCAATTAACATTCACAATTTGCATTTCTTTGTTGGGCTGTGTTTTTGAAAAGTTTCAGCAAATATATTTGAGCTATAATTCTCTCATTGTCATGTCACATGAAGTTGGATAATGCATGAAGTTTATGTTGAGACATGTAATTTTTTATGGGCTGTAAATTCCATTGAATTGTTACTTTTCAAAATATCTTTGGTTCAATGCTATTTTTCTAAAAATTTCTTTTGAATGTTGGTGTTAAAATAAAATTTCTAAAAAAATAAAAAATGTTTTTAATAATCCATATAAGAACTGTGACACGTTATCAGCAGAGATCATCCGTTAAGTCACATTTCAAGAGAGAGGGAGTACAGAAAGTGTGACAGGAGGAAGGGTTGGACTAGCACATTGTGACGTCATGTGTAAAATATGAAAACTATCAGGTAGGCATTAAGTGCAAGTGACGTAGTAATTAAGCTCATTTTTAAAAATATCTTTTTATTTAGGCAGTATTAAGTATATTTTTTATTTTACTTTGAATTGCAACCATCTGTAGTAAAAGTATAAAAGTTCTTATAGTATTAATACAATTACAAAAATTATGACATCATGGGTAAAAACCATGAAATTTGTATGATATAATAATGAAGGGAACATTCCCCACCTGGAAATTAAAAAAAAATATGAAACTTTGAAGAAATGTAGAGCTTATGAAGGTATGTAATATACAATAATTTTTTGTTGCCCGAATTCACATTAGGGGGTAATTTTACTCTGGAATACTTTTCGTCTACACTTTAACTCACTAACGGTATGAAATCGAAAAAATGTTTTAAATTAAAAATTGCTTTTTAGCACTTTCCAACCTAGTTGAAAAGTGCTTATGACTTCGGTTTGTCTGGCCGTCTGTCCGTGCTCTAACTCCCGTAAATATGCTCGGATTGCTCTACAATTTTTATATGTTATTGTCGTTATCTATGGCACGTTCCCTATTTCAACTGAAGTGTGTAGCACTTATAGTTTTCTTACAGGGACACTCAAAAGAATTCCGTTACACTGCGGTCTATGGGGGAAAATCATTTCCGGTTTATTTTAAAAATGTTTCACTATTGTAAACGCATTGAAATTTATATAGATCACTCAGATGCATTAGAAGAAGCTTAATATGGAATAGTAGGTGTATAGCACTTAGAGTTACTTTACAGGGACAGTCAAAATAATTCCGTTACATTACGTCTATGGAGAAAAATCGTCTGCGGCTTATTTAAATAATGTTCCACTATTTTAAACGCATTGAAGTTTATATATATTACTAAGGTGCATTACAAGAGGCTTACTACAGAATAGTATGTGTATAGCAGTCATCGTTCATTTACAGGGACACACAAAAGAATTCTCTACTGTCAGTTAACAATAATTCCTGGAAGTGCGTTTTAAGTTACTAAACGCGATTTTAATCTTAACTAGCTTTTTGTCTATTACGTGGTGTGTATAAATTCTGTAGATCCTATACAGAGCAGCACAAAAGTTCGCGAACACATTTCCGTTTATTGACAGAAACTCCAGAAGGAGAATTTAAACGATGCTACGCGTTTCCTAACTAAACTAAAATTTAGCATCCTATGTATATATACAAATCTATAGATCATATACAGGGCTACATAAAAGTATTCGGATATTTTTCCGAATATTGTATATACTGAAAATTCCTGAAATTATGTTTTTAAATATGTTATGCGTTTTCCAAATTGTTTACTTAGATGTCATCTTTCAGCTTATTAAACGGTAATGATTTGTAAAATTATTTTAGAAGCGTTGGAAAGTGCTACATAATCTATGCTTGACGCATGATTTTTCGTTCTTGTTATTAGTTCTATTTGAAAGCTAACGAAACATCAATTTTTAATAACATTTATAAAATATTTTGAATGTACATTTTGTAGACTATCCAGCAATTCTTATTTTACTGTTAGTGAAAATATGATCTTTGTTGTATTGTTTAATTATAGTTCCTTTTTTATAATAATAAAAAAAAGGGGGGAATATTACTGTGTGTTAACACACTGTAATATCGATTTCATGAAAAATAATTTTATTTAATTAATGTTTTAAATGGAAAAAGTTTAAAAAATATTTCTGTAACTGTTAATTTTTTTTTTTTTTTTGCTTTTTTTATGCATTTTAAATGGTAACAAACCAGAAACATAGTGGAGAGTATACTGTGGTATACACCACATACCTTCTGGATTTTTTAAGAAACCCCATATACCTTCTGTTTTTCAAATAAAGCTATAGCATATACTCTCTATCATATAAATACCCTCTGGCTTTTTTTCACTATACTACTGAACCAAAAACTGATTGATATTAAAGTAATATAGAACAAACTATTTTTTTAAATAGTAAAGCTATGATCATCTTTTTGACTAGCATTGATTGTAGCCAAAGTATTGCAAAGGTTATTGCTGAGTAGTCTACAAATTGAATATTATAATTTTTTTAATTTTTGTTCAAAAATTTTTTTATGTTATTAATATTTTGTTAGTTTTCAGTAGAATTAATAAAAAGAAACCATTTTTGAATGTAAATTTTTTTCTTTATCTCTTACCAATGGGGAAGTTGCACTCACTTTAGATTATGCATTCTTTTATGTTTAATTGATGAAGACAACTTTACATACCTCAAAACTTAACTCGGAATCGCAAAAATAATTTAAACTATGTAGTTATTAGAATTTTAAACTCCGCTAAAAGCAAAACAAAACCACGTGATCGGAAAACGCGACGGGATTGGTTTGACGTCACTACACATGAAAGGGGGAATTATGCTTAGAGCCGAGTGTTCGCAGGCTGTTTTATATTGCTTTCTATGTACTAACAAAAATTAAAGTCAAAAGATTATTTTATCACATCTAAATATAATGTACTATTAATTTATACATTTGCATTAATTTTCATTTAGAAAAGTGTCGCAGTTGGTCGGATTCGAAAAATACAAAATTATGTCTTTCGGAAATAGTTTTTAATTTTTTTAATTCAAATTTGCTTTTAGGACAGAAAAACTGCATTTCATGTGGGTAAAAATACAGGAAGCTAAAGCTAAAAGGCACGTATATTGTTCACTTACTCTGATTTATTTAAACAAAATAAGAATGATACTTTTTCTATTACAAAAGAAATCGTAAGTAAAATCGCATTTATATAGTTCTTGAAATGATTATTTTCTTAATTGTTTTTAATGCTTAATAATTCGTTTTAATATGAATATAATTTCGTGTTATGCAGGTTATATTACGGATAAAATATGTACTCAAATTAATTATGAGAAAACGAAATTTTGAGCAACAATGCAGAAAAATAAATGCTTTATTTAATACTGATTTATTGAATAAAAATTTTAATTAAATACTGACAATAATAATTGTGTATTCATTCTTCAGAAAAAAAAAACTACGTGAGTAAATTTAACACTATTGTCTTTTATTTTCTCTTTTTATGTACTTACTTAAAAATAAGTATTATATTAAATATTTTTTTAAATACACATCTTTTATAAGCATCCAATGTTTATTTTGATAATCACGCCTCCTTTTATGATTGGAATTCATGATTTTTCAAAAAATGTCCATTATAATACTATAATTTGGCGTGGCCACCGAAACTTAATGGGAAAATTCACCGCTTTTTTTTACGCTTGGTAGAAAATGAGAGCTAATAAATTTATTAAAATAAATGTATGATCTTTGCTTTTTTTCTGTTTTAAGGTATGGAAAGAGGAAAGAAAAAAAGCATTATTTAAACTATCTTTTTAGGATTGCTAAATTGATTTCTCAACGTATAATCATAATTTAATTAATATAGAAAAGTGTAAAAATAATTTAATTATCGTTTTATTATTATTTGCTTACGTATAATTTTTGAATGGATACAGTACTTTTTGTTTGTTTGAAATATAGTTTCTCAGAATGTCCTATTTTTAGATTTATCAGGTTCTAAAAATTTTATATCTTTATTTTCCTCAATGTTCTAACTTTCGTAAAAAATAAAAATAATGAAAATATTTGAAAATCTTGTTAAAGAAAGCAGTATCTTAATTTTGAAAATAAGCATTATACTGCACAAAGCTTTTTTAAAACAGCGAGATGTGCTGAGAATTTGAATATGTTGTTGAAGTAGAGCCCACTCTTTTCACTTTTGAAAACACCCATCTTTCACGTAAACTTTTTATAGAGACATATAAAGAAATCAAGATATATTATCATTCAAGGTTTATTCTTTGTTTGAACAATGCATTAGTATCATAAGAGCAGGGCATTATGTTGAGAGATATTATGCTATAATATCACAATTTTTTCTTTAAATTCAATTCACAGGTAAGGCATGAATTTGCATGATTATTTTTTTAAGTTATTTGTAAGGTATGGATTATATATTAATTTAGCAAAAAAAATTTAACATAGAACCAAAGAATAAAGAAAACATTTATAGATCATGAACGAAAATTCAAACATACTACCATTCTTTTAATGTTTAAAATGTTAATAACAACAATAAAATTTAAATATACATAACATTGCTTCAAATACATTTAGAATTATTATATTTCTGCATAATATTTCTCTTTTGGCCTTTTTTAATTTCCGTAGAAATATTGTTAATTTATAACAAAAATACAACAGATAATTTTTAAACTAAACATCATCTCCAATCTGCAAAGTTCTATAAAGCATAAAACTGTCAATCCCACATTCTGAAATTTTCACAAAACTGACAGTATTTAAAATAATTACTTGATTGTTTTGCATGTGTGTAGTCCAGATATCTGTTTAGAAAGAAATTGAGTCCTTTAAAGGACCCTTCACAAAATTTTTCATATTAAAACAGGAACCTTCACAATAACAAGGCCCTTCACAAAATTTTTTGTCCTAAAAATAGGCCTTTTACAATTTTTTTCCATCTCCAAGCTAAACCTTTTACAAATTTAATTATTTAAAAGAAAAATCTGACCTGACACAAAACAACTGAAGCCTTCAAAGAATCTATTTGTGTAGCTTTTACATATATAAAGAATCTTGTCAAAAATTCATAAACAAGAAACTGAATATAACAGTTATTTCAAATTCACAAAATTATAATTAGTTTTTTTCACAAATATGAAATACTTTTCACAATTTCACAAAAAAAGAACCCTGTGAGAAAAGTCTGAATATGTCCCTGGAAACATTTTTTGAAAAAATATTAAACTTTTCTCGTGTATAGTTATATAAAAATTCTGTAAGCCTGTCTTAAAGCTATCTTAGCACATTTCGCTCTTTCTAATAACTTTAGCTGTTTTTCAAAGATTCCAAACAGTTTATTTAACAATTAAAGAGATAAAACATATAGTGGAACCAAAAACCCTTTTATAAGTTGACTCCACCCTCCCTAATGAAATAAATCCTATTTGTACCAGTTTATTTTATATTGTGCAATATATATATATATATTGTGGTAGCGTGTACACATTTATATATAATTAATGAAATCCATTTATCGTTTGTAACAAAAAAAACTTTATTTTAAATTAACACATTTAAAAAAAAAAAAGTAAAAATGAAAAATTATGATTATTCATCTCCATGCTGTGAAATTACAATTTCAGAAAATCCTCAGATTCTGAAGTCCGCTCAAAGACAACCTCACTCAAGCTTGTTTCACCTCCATCTTGTTCAACATTCAACTCCAAAATGTACTTGTTGCCTCCTTCCAAAAAACTCCAGGGGACCCTTCTAGAACTCGTCTTTTCTTCTCTCCGGAAAGCAACGCCCTCTAATCCCTACTGATGGACGACCGTCCTTTTTAATCCTTTACTTCCAGACTGAAAATTGCACTTTGCAGTGGCTTTCTTTTCATCCCGGGAATTTCTGCAGAAAGCATTGCTCTCCATACAAAACCTACCTTGCAATCTCGCTTATCTCCAGGTGACAATGAAAGACCCCCAATCTATATTTCTATCCAGTGGCGCACCCAAGGGGGGGGCCAAGGGGCCCTGGCCCCCCCCAAAGGAAAAGTGAGAAAACACTAGAAAAATATCTAAAATATTTATGGAAACAAAGTTCGTTCGTTTTTTTTTTTTTTTTTTTTTTTTTTTTTTTTTTTTTTTTTTGTGCGTGTGTGTAAAAAAATCCTATAAAAGACCCTATAATACATGTATCCTATAATACATAGTACAATCCCCGTAGTACCATGCAATAAAAAACAATAAAAAAAAAGATGACGTTTTAAGAGGTTTTTCCCCATAAATGCGTGCTGCTTTAGAAAACGTTTATTTTATTGCGAGAATGAAAACAAAGTTGCCAAGAAAGCGATCACCGCCAAAAAATGACACCCTTTGACATGTTTTTTTTCAGTTTTCACTCGGTCGAACAATCGAGTCTGGCGCCGGCATCTAAATTCGGAAAGTTCTCTGGTAAGTTACATTTCATATTTTTAAAATTTCTGTTTTTTTTTAATTTTGAATGAACGATTATAATCATGTGTTAAAACAAGCATTTATATGTAGAATATGCAAGTAATTAAGATATATAATGAAACCTCATTAAGACGAGCACGCTTAAGGCTAAGGCTGTTCTCAAATCCAAAGGGGCTACTTTCGGACACCTTTATTTTATTCATTTTGTTCGGAAACGAATGCAATTTGCAGGTATTCTTGTTCAAAAACCATATAATCGAAAAACTTTTCCATTTCTTTTTGGTAAAGACAGAAGATCTTTCAGTCAGAAAATATTGTCAAAGTTGGCGTTTTGAACCGAATTTCTGGAGCTTGAACACGAGAAAGAAAAAAACGTGTCGTCACGTGACACGAATCACTTATATCTGGATAAATAATTTAGTCATCAAAAAATGGAAAACTCATTTCGATTCCAAATCGCTTCAATGCCAATTTTATGCCTTTGAGTTTAAAAATGAGTCAGAAAGTTTCGCATTCTTGAGCAGGTCATTTGAGAACAACCTTAAGATGACAGAGGACTTTCAAACAACTTTTTAAAATTTATTTCTATTTGAGATTTTGTATAAATATTAATAATAACATTGCTTTACAAATGTAATTTAAAAAAATCCCTGATGGCTCGGCCTACAGGCACAGGTAGATTTCGAAGACGCAAACCGTGGGGCGCCTGTTAATTGGGAATTTCAGAAGAAATGACCTTTTTGAAATGATGCGGCAGTTGGGACCGCCCACTTCGAAATCTACCTGTGTCTCAGGGAGGAGCCGGCATATATATATATTTCTTTTTATTTATTTATTTATTTATTTTTATTTTTTTTTTAAAAGGGTTGGTCCTATAAAAAAATTGTCAGTATAAAAGTTGTAGATAATATTAAGAGGATTTATAATAAATTTAAGCGGCTTTGATATCTTGTGAACTGACAAAGTTATGAATTTTTTTCTTCTTAAACTCCTATATTTTCACCTCCTTGAGGCCATTTTTAATGATATCAAAAATCTGTCATACATAAATTTTTGGCCCTTTTCCTATAGAAGTAATAATAACTTTAAACGGATTCGATACGTATCATAATTAAGAAGTTATGGGTTTTTTTCTTTTTTCACAAAATGCCCTCCTTTCTACCCCCTTTCCCCCTAGGTTCGATTTTACAAATTAACGAACTTGACCGAGATTTTATGTATCAGTTTGGAAGAGATTTGTACAGAATTATTGAAGTTATTGTGTCCATAAAAAAGTGATATATAATTTTTGAACTGGGGGTGGTTTTGGGTTCTGTGAGTCATGATCGGCGTAGATCTGCAAAAATTTTCCAGAAATTCCAACACAGGGGAGAATGTAATAGGTAGTATTTCTTAAGAAATCTACCTAATATTCTTCACTTATTTAATAAAAAAAAAAAATCAAAATGCTCCATTCGTACCGAATTTCAATTTTTTCTTCGACTTCATATTAAAAATATTTAACAATACAACACAAAAAAAAAAAAAATTATGTACACTAACTTTTGAATACAAAAGTTTTTTTTTTCTTTTCTGGGTTTGAACTGGATTTTTATCAAAATATCACAACATTTTTCATCGCATTTTATGGTACTTAATATAACTGTATTCTTAATCCAATACACAGCTTTGTTAAAGTATGTATAATAAATATTTCTGTCAAGTTTCATGAAATTCGGACAAAATTTGGATCGCAAGCCATTTAAAGATTTTGAATTTTGTATTTCAGTTTAATTAAATATTTCAAATGCTTCTAATTTTGTTTAAAATTATGTGATTTCGAGCGGTTTTTTGCGAGAGAGAAAGCCGGATTCGAATAATTTTATAATATATATATATATATATATATATATATATATATACTAATAAAAGAAAGTTTCGCTCTGTGTGTGTGTGTGTGTCTGTCTGCGATGGTTAGGAAAATTTAGCGCACCTAGAAGTCTGTAAATTTAGATTTAAATAGTCCAAACCATTGACTAGAAATATAAATGGACAGCGGACTAGCAACCCTTTTTTGAAGAAAACATGTCCTTTCCTCCAGCAGGTGTGGAGGAAGAATATTCTGCCAAACAGGTTTTTTTTCGCGCCAAACTGTCACGGAAATTCCACAGCTCCCGAGAAGAAACAGAGATTTTTCACTTGCGTTTGAGTTTGTCAAGTTTGAGAAAGGGATTACCGCCAGAAAGCGGCACCCTTTCGCCTATTTTTGGCGATGAAAGGGGAAAGATATATTCTTCAAGTCTGTCGGAAGAAAAGAAAGGAGTCCGCTGTCCATTTATATTTCTAGTCAATGGTCCAAACCCTCTCCTGGTATACCTGAGTCTCAAAATTTTAATATTTTGATAATTACTCTAGATATTAATTAGAATATCATTAAACATCGCATCGAAAATGCCATCTTTTAAATCAAAATGGCTAAAGAAAAGAACTGTTGTTGTGGATTTGCAAGCGAAAATGAACGAATTCGAAATTATTTTACTAATTAGCGAATTCTAAAAAAAACTAATTAAGATATCAATATGAAAATTTCTGAGCATATGTAAAAAATAATTCTGCATCCGTCTATGCAATTTTTGAAAAATTCGGCCGGTAATTTTTCTTAATTTATGCAAAAAACTGCTAAAAATCTGCTGGCGCCAGTAAAAAAAATCCCAGAAAGTTTCAGACAGGGATCTGCTTTCATTAAAAAGTGAACTACAAAGAGATCTGTTTCTCTGGCCGATCCCTCCATTTAGTTTGCGAAAAAGAAAGGAAATAATTGCCAATTTTTACTAATGAACAAAAATTTAGATAACTAATTAAGATATAGATCTGAAATTGAGGATGGGAGGTGTTGTCATATGTTGTCATTGTGGGAGGTGTTTGCCGGCTATTTTAGCGTAGCGTCTTCGTTATGTTTTATTTATCAGAAAAATTTAATAATTTTTTTAATGATCGCGTTACTGTAGGTGAAGGTGGTTTTCTTGAACAAATTATTCGTTATATTTGCGGGTATGGGGAGGGAGGGGTTGACGCATTGCTCTGAGATTGTTATTATTTCGGGCCCGGGCAACGCCGGGCGGGTAGCTAGTATATATATATATATGTATTACAATATTAATAACATTTTCCTCTTAATACGAATTACTGATAATACAAACACAAAGCAATTTTCCATCCCCACTCTAGTGTATAACATTGTTCAGTATTCGGTAATATGAATTATGGTTATTAATTTATTATTTTATGGTCCCTCCGACTTTGACTGTGTGTCTGTATATATATATATATATATATATATATATATGTATTACAATATTAATAACATTTTCCTCTTAATACGAATTACTGATAATACAAACACAAAGCAATTTTCCATCCCCACTCTAGTGTATAACATTGTTCAGTATTCGGTAATATGAATTATGGTTATTAATTTATTATTTTATGGTCCCTCCGACTTTGACTGTGTGTCTGTATATATATATATATATATATATATATATATATATATATATATATATATATATATATGTGATATATATGTATATATATATCATAGTTTTAAACTATTCCCAACTCTTAAAATAAAAAAAAAATAAAAAAAATTCAATTTTGGTTCCGAAGGTTTCTTACAACTTGTAATTTTTGCAATTAAACTTTTAAAGCTTATTATTATTATTATCATTTTGTAAGTTAAACGTTTTCCATCTATGTGAGTGCTTAAAAATTTTTTAAGTATGCCGACAGTTTTCTTCTTCTTTATCAATTTAAATATAATTAATATTTTTCCAAATATATACATTTTAATTCGGAATTAATTTTATTTTCATACATCATGTAATGCTTGTAATTTCGCTGTTTAAAAATAAGAAGTAATTAATTTGCTCAACTAAAATATTTTATTTCCGTATTATCAAAATTTTTAATATATATATGTAACTTAACAAAATAGCTTAATGTAATTTAAATTTTGTTCATGAAGCAATAACGGTCTTGAGGAAAACAAATTGTTGAAATGAAAAATATACTTCTGAGAGAAAGTGTTTCGAAATTTTTATTTCTAGTCACGTGTTTGAACGAGAGGTTAGAAATTTCACTTTGAGTAAAATTTTCTAATTCTTTCTTCTTCTTCTTTTTTTTTTTTTAAATTGGAGTTTTATGAATTCTTTGTTGTAAGCTCGTTGAACTGGTAATTTTGTACTTTGAATTCATATTATCGCCAACTAAGCAAAACATTTCAAAAGTGAAACACGAAAGAAAATAAATACTGTTTACAATCATATTATAATAAAATTATCAAATAATTATAAATAATTGCCATTTTCCAATTGTTCTTTTAAATTTTGTCAGTTGTGTTATAAAAACATAAACACAAATGTTGAAACACAAATCTAATACACACATGAATGCACCAAGTATTCACCTCAACACTGAATAGTTGGTTATTTTTAACTTAAATAACAAAACTCCTATGCTATGCCAATTAAATTGGAAATTAGCATTTTTTTGTTGCTAACATTTTGTCATATATATTAAGATTAATTAATACACCATTTAATATTAATTTAATTGATATTTCAAGTTAATATTTTATGAGATTTTGTAGTTTATATAATATTATACGTTAATTTTCAAGCTACTTAAAACGCGTTTTTATATATTTAGCTCATTTCAATTTTTTACTATTTTAATTATTTTTAAGTATTATTAAAGATATTTGGAATAAATTTTAAAATTAAACCACCAAAGAATAAAGTTTCCAAAGTTTCAAATTCTGATGTGAATTCTGAAAATGATGATAAAAAAAATTTACAAAACTTTTCCACACCGAAAGAATTATTACTAATATGAAACTAAACTCTCGGTAAATAAAATTCGTAGAAGTTTTAAATTAAAAATTTATTTTGTATTCTGCTTGGCTTTTGCAATGACTTTATTGGCAATCATATCCTAATCTTCAGACTAGCTTTTCACCCGTGATAAGTAATATACATGAGAACTTTTTGATGACATTTGCAAATTAAATTTGTAAAATATTTATTTATTTTATTTTTATTTATTTATTTATTATTTATTTATTTATTTATTTTAGATTTTTTCTTCAAATTATGGCTGAAAAACGTAAACAGAGTAATTTATTAAAATTGAATTATTTCACAAAAACAAAAAAAGATGATTTAAATGTTAGTAATAACGACGTTATTAACACTATAAATACCGATTTGAATTCGGTTTCCCCAGTCGCAAGTCAGTCAAAGCAATCGAATATCCAAGAAGAAAGTATTTCCTCAGCTGTTAACAATTATCAAGACATCGCATTGCTGAAAGAACAAACATTCAATACTGACGATAATTTAGATATTATGAAAAAGTTGTGGGAACCAGAACCAAATTTTAATTTCCCCGCAACCTGTGCTACAGCTGCAAATCATAAACGAAGTTTTCAATACACATGGTTTAAAAAATATACTTGGCTTGTGTATTCTCAAGTTGAAAATAGTGCGTATTGTAAATATTGCGTATTTTTTGCACCTCCTAACGTTGGAAAATCTAAATCGGAAGTAGCTGGGCAGTTGGTCACACAAGGTTATAATAATTGGAAGAAAGCCATTGAGAAATTTAATAATCATGAAAAAACAGAATATCATATCAGGACTATTGCAACTTACGAAAGGCTACAGAATATTCGAGATGGAAAATGTCTTTCAGTCGATCGACAAATTGATGTAGGTCAGGCATCGCAAGCTGCAGTTAATCGGAAACGATTAGAGCCGATTATAAAAACTGTAATTTTATGCGGTCGGCAAAATATACCCTTGAGAGGACATCGTGATTATGGAGAATTTTCGATTGATCAGGAGCCAATCGCCAATGAAGGCAATTTTCGAGCTTTACTAAGAACAAAAATCGATGCGGGTGATAAAAACCTGACTGAACATTTTAAACATTCTGCCAAAAACGCTACCTATATTAGCTGGAACATACAAAATCAAATTATAAACGCGTGTAACAATATCATCTTGAATAGTTTGGTAGAAAAAATTAATTCGGCAAAATGTTTCTCTATTCTTGCTGATGAAACATGTGACATTTCTACTATTGAACATATTTCCTTGTGTGTCAGGTATATAGATGAAGATAATGACAACAAAGTTTGTGAACAATTCTTACAATTTATTCCTGTAGCAAGCACCACAGGAAAAAACTTGTCCGACAAAATATTAGAAGGATTAAAGACATATGGTATCGACTTGTCCTATTTACGTGGGCAAGGTTATGATGGTGCCGCATCAATGAGCGGAAAGTTTAACGGTGTTCAGTCTCACATATCAGCTATATATCCGCAAGCTTTATATGTGCATTGTGCCTCACATAGTTTAAATTTAGCAGTTGGAAATGCTGTATCTGTGACAGAAATAAGAAACTGCATTGGCATAATAGAAATGACACACAATTTTTTCACTACACCTAAGAGGCAAGACGTCCTCCGCAACAATATTGACAAACATACACCGGAAATTAATAAACAAAAACTACGAAAAGTTTGTCCAACTAGGTGGGTAGAACGCCATGAAGCCATCATGACCATGGTAGAATTATATGATGCAGTGATTCATAGCCTTGAAACAATCGCAACTTGGGAAGACAGAGACTCGTCTTCTAAGGCAAAACTTTTGAAAAATTCGTTATGTGAATTTGGTTTCCTAATTTCTTTATTTAGCTTGCAGAATATATTTGCATACACTTTACCATTGTCTAAGTTATTGCAAAAATGTGACAGTGACCTTTTAATTGCCTTAAATTTCGTTGACGATGTTGTGGCTCAATTAAATGCTATTCGTAAAGCCCCAGATATTTCTTTCAAGGATATTTATGATGAAGCTTGTGTGAAAGCCGACTACTTTCATGTTGATATTAAAATGCCAAGGACTGCATCAAAACAAACACACAGATCCAATGTTCCAGCCGATTCTGTAGAAGAGTATTTCAGGAGAAATATTTTTATTCCATTCGTTGATCAAATGTTGACTCAACTTAATGAACGTTTCGTTCGGCACCGCAGCATTTTGAAAAATTTTTTTATTCTTCTACCTAATGGAAAAGATGCTCCAACAGCAAGTGAAATGAAAGATTTCCGTCAATTGTGTGAATTTTATGCACATGATTTGCATTCCACAAATTCAGAAATTTTGGACGCCGAATTCAAGTTGTGGTACAAAAAATTTGAAAAATCGCTTTCAATAACTCGATGCAAGAATGCCATTGAAGCAGTTTCGAAATGTGACAAAATGTTGTACCCCAACATCTACAAATTATTAAAAATATTTGCAACGCTTCCCGTTACAACCTGCGTCAGCGAAAGGTCATTTTCGACCTTACGCATTTTAAAAACTTACTTAAGATCCACTATGACAGAATCAAGATTAAATGGGCTGGCTTTGTTATATATACACAGAGAGATTAATGTAACTGCGACTGAAGTAATTCAAGAGCTTTGTAAAAAAAAAAGAAGAATAGATTTTATTGTGTAACAATATTTTCATTTTTTTAATTATTAATTAAATTAAATTTTCAGTATATTAATTTTCATTTTTATTAAAATAAATAATTAATTATTGAATACTGAATTAATTAACGGCAATTTGTTGATTAATTAGAATCTCCTTGTAATTTCCTACTGCAATCACAACTAGAGAAATTTTCCCCCCAATAATTTTATTTTGTTTCGCCACCAATGCTCGGCCCCCCCCATGATAAAATCCTGGGTGCGCCACTGTTTCTATCTTTCATTCTTAGAAGATTATCCCCTTTTTCCAAGTAATTGATTAGTTGATTCAGGTCCACCTGTCACCCTTTTGTACTCTTACTTGAGTAGTGACAATTCACAAAAGGTCTTTCATTCCTAAGGGATCTAAGGGATTATCTTCCAGGTATGTGAGCATGTAAAATCTTCAACATGTCGCAACTCCTCCCCCCTAAGGAAAAATTTCTGCAGGAAATTTGGTATATATAACAATACAATAAGCTCCTTCAATCAACTTCTAAAGAGGTCATCAAAGTATAAAGGAATTTAGAATAACACATGAAAAATCCCTATAGAATACAAACACATTCCCATACTCAGTATTTGATAGACCACACTGTCAATAGGATTTACTATAATCCCTCACCAACAATACCTAAGTATAATTCCAGGAATAATTTATACAATTGATGCCCTAAGAAACAATTTTGAAATACTTCACATACATATAATACCAAATACAGATTACACTGTACATGATTCTAACAAAAAAAAAAATAATAATAATAATAAAAATGAATAAATCTATTTACAACACAATGCCTAAAACAATTCTCTTAAAAACCTGCTTAAAAGCTTAATTTTGGACACTTCTACAAACAAAAAGAAAGCATACTAAATTATGCAATTATTAAATTAATGAAGTTTTACTATTACGAAAATATTAAGCATTAAATGATAAATAAACCCAATATAGATATTACAATAATGAGCACTCCCAAATTTTAGAACAGAACTTAATTTAGAGTATTCCCCCGAAAACCAATATCTATATTACTTCTATCAGAAAATCTTTTCAACAATATTTTTCGACTCACAACTTCATAATCATGATTTTTCCTTTCAAACTCTTGTTTGATTTTAATAAATCTTTCTTTGTGATCCGTTTTAAAAGACGAATGCTCCATTCTTTTTAACTTTGATTTCCTATTCACATCTTCTTGGCATTTAGCCCCCCAATTTACTCTATTATTTTCCTTCATCCTAGAGTTAAATTTACTGGCCACAGTCATAGATGAACTCAATTTCTTTCTAATTCTATTTCTAACATGTATAAATCCCATACTACCAACAAAATACCTGGGTATATTTACATCATGCTCAGAATTCTTTTCCCGAAATTGACCTCTCTTACATGACCTTTTAACCATATCCATTTGAGAAGCATTATCTTTTATGTCGATCAATTCAGATCCTTTTTCCAAATTCCTATCATTCACGTCTCCTAGTGAATATGCCTCTATCTTATTAACAGACTTATCCCTTTCACAGATTTCATTTCCAACCATTTTTCTAACAAATTTTTGCTCATGATCGCTAGACAATCTGAAGGTTCCCTGCCCATTTAATTCTTTCTGATTTTCCACCTGTTTACACACTGAATTTTGCTTATCCATATTTCCTAACTTTAATAATTCATAAACAGCTGGTGTTATAAGGGGCGGAGAATTTAGTTTTCTCACAACTGCAACCACCACATTTTTTTCAACATACTCTTTTTCACCTTCCATCAAAGCAACCGGCACTGACACCAAATCCGCTTTTTGTGTATTTAAGAGGGCCGGTATAAGAAAGACATTTCCCACTTTCTTAGCACTCCACGGAATGTCATTAGCATCAAAAACCGCAATTTGCGCACCTATGTCCTTAATCGCTTTTACTTTCTTACCATTCATGCATAAATCAACCATAGGCAACTCGGTTTCCACACCTTCCCTATTATTTTCACTTTTCCCATCACTAGTAATGATCCAAGCTATGCTTTTATCTTCATAATTAGTTTTACTTTTTAACAATTCCGGACAATTTGGACGGATGTGGCCCACTGCCAAACAATTATAACATTGGACTTGTCTTTGCTTTTCGAAAGCATTGTCCTTCTTAAATTGATCAAATTTCCCACACTCTTTCGTATTCTCAAATTCCGATTTTGGTTTAATTTCCTTTCTACTTTTAGAATTAAAGTTATCTTTTTGATTATCCTGAAAAGATTTATTTTCCCAAGGTTTTCTATCCGACCTCTTAAATTCTCTTCTTATACTCTCAAATTTATCCGATTTTTCCGCGAGTTTAGAAGCAATCTTTATTTCCTCCCAATCATCCATAAATTTTTCTTTTATCTCAAAAGGGACACGTTTTTTCAATTGTTCCGTGAGCATTAGTTCTTTTAAGGACTCAAAATCCCTCACTTCTAATGACTCTAACCAATTATCAAGATAACCCCTTAACTCATAAATCAGATCCACCCATAATTCAGATTTTCTTTGATGAGTTTCAAATTTTTGTTTTAAGGCGCCTGTACTTAGCCTAAACCTATCTAACAAAACTTTCTTTATATGTTGAAAATCATCACATTTGTCTGACGGTTGTTTAACTATAATTTCAGCAATATCAGAAAGTAACAAAGGAATTAATTGACTGACCAGATCTTCCTGAGAAACTTTAGCTTTCTCGGCTTGCCTTTCAAAAATCATAAAGAAAAGAGTTATATCAATTAATTTAGAATCAAAGCGCGGAACTAAATCCTTTAAATTTACCTTAGGAGTTCTATGAAAATCTACATTTGATTCATTAGATGAAACACTAACAATATCCGCAGAATTTTGAATACGCAATTTTTCTAATTCGAATTGCTGTTGTTTCTCAAGTTTTTGTAATTCAAGTTGTTGTTGCTTTTCAAATTTATCTGCCTCAAGTTGCTTTTCAAGTTTATCTAATTCAAATTTCCTAAGTTTATCTTTTTCCTCTTGCGCAATCCTATCTAATTCAATTTGCCTCTCTCTTTCTTTACGATCTTTTTCAATTTGTCTCTCTTGTTCTTTACGATCTTTTTCAATTTGTTTTTCCTGTTCTTTCCGCTCTGCCTCCTGTTCAAGAATATATTGCAAGCGAAGTTTTGCGTAACTTTCTTTATAATCCTCAGCACTAACGATAGCCTGAATTATAGCTTGATTTTTACACGTTTTTGACACACTGGTCTCAAATTCCTCTGCTAATAATAGCAAGACTTTTTTATTATATTTTACTAAATAGTCTGCCATATTTTCCCCCAAAATATAATAAATTTCAAAATATCAGATATATTCAATTTACAATAATACAATAAATACAGAAATAGAATTTTCTTCACTATACGTATAATAATGTATTCAAAAACGACACAATTTCAATATAGCAAATTCTCATAAACAGTGACGTCTTTCAGACTGAGTATATCCCCCAAAATAAATTTTATACCCAACAGTACAGTATAACATCAATTTATTTTGAAACATTAATCATAATCATCCACAGTATACCCATAAAATTAAGCTATAACTTTATTACTGTAATAAATAAAATGTATATAAACAAAACTCTTAATTCCAAAAGTTTTATACAAAATTATGATTAAAATACCCTGATTAATAATCTCAATTAATCAATAACAATTTACTATACCCCAAGTAAATTTTAACATATACATAAGTATATAATTTTCTTAACCCAATATTATACCTAACAGATACCAGAAAATCAACAAACATAAAAATTCTAACTAAAAATTTAAGTACCAAATTAATAGATTCCCTAGAATTCTTAAATTTCACATAGAGTTTTGTTCCCCAAAATTAAAATTTATACACAAAATTTATTTTAAAACAGACCTCTATAGAAGATTTCATAAAAGAGCTTACCTCCAGATGCAGATATTTCCTCCACACTGATACCAGGCTTCCAACCACTTTTAAAGATGATATCCATACAGATGTTTGAAGATTTGAAGACACTAACTTCACTGATGAGGCACTAAATTCACCTTAGCTCCGTATGTAGACAACTCAGACAGTACGCTGCATATCTTCATTCAACTGAATATATTTTGAAGCACAAACACGTATCACCAAGTCTATAGTTGACTGATCATACACCTCACAGCTTTAGTCGATAAAGTTCTTTTACCAGTTCTCTACTTGCTAGAACTCCAAGAAAAACCACGACTCAGATTGGACTTCAAGACTCCACAACTCTGCTTGTCCGTTTTCCACTGGCTCTTCATCTGTTTAATCAGGTTAACATAGATCCGTAATCTAATTTATTCTAGATTACATATCCCATTTGCTGCCACCAATTAATTATATATACTATAGCTGTGGTAGCGTGTACACATTTATATATAATTAATGAAATCCATTTATCGTTTGTAACGAAAAAAACTTTATTTTAAATTAACACATTAAAAAAAAAAAAAAAAAATGAAAAATTATGATTATTCATCTCCATGCTGTGAAATTACAATTTCAGAAAATCCTCAGATTCTGAAGTCCGCTCAAAGACAACAACCTCACTCAAGCTTGTTTCACCTCCATCTTGTTCAACATTCAACTCCAAAATGTACTTGTTGCCTCCTTCCAAAAAACTTCAGGGGACCCTTCTAGAACTCGTCTTTTCTTCTCTCCGGAAAGCAACGCCCTCTAATCCCTATTGATGGACGACCGTCCTTTTTAATCCTTTACTTCCAGACTGAAAATTGCACTTTGCAGTGGCTTTCTTTTCATCCCGGGAATTTCTGCAGAAAGCATTGCTCTCCATACAAAACCTACCTTGCAATCTCGCTTATCTCCAGGTGACAATGAAAGACCCCCAATCTATATTTCTATCTTTCATTCTTAGAAGATTATCCCCTTTTTCCAAGTAATTGATTAGTTGATTCACGTCCACCTGTCACCCTTTTGTACTCTTACTTGAGTAGTGACAATTCACAAAAGGTCTTTCATTCCTAAGGGATCTAAGGGATTATCTTCCAGGTATGTGAGCATGTAAAATCTTCAACATGTCACAATATATATATAAGTATACCTTATTCTATAAAATACAATATTGTATTACGAGTATTAACTTGTACCGATACTTTATTTCTACATCGAGATCTGGAAATGAAAATTCTTAGAAACACGATGGAATAAAAATATCACCTGGAATTCACAGTATTATTTATTCATTACAGCAATTTACAATACTTTTAATTTGCTATACTAATCATTTTTAAGAAAAGAAAGAAATCGTCCAGCGTAAAGCAAGCCGCCCCCCCATAGGAAATGGAGAAATACAGCGAGGGTTTGTTTACATGTGTAGTGACGTCAGAACAGCTTTCGTCACATGACGTGGCTTTTTCCCGCCACGGCAAAAACTGCGTTTTAAAAGTTAATTTAATGAATTATACAAGTTTCAAATATATGTAAAAAGGGTATCAAAATGTTCGTATTTTTACACTCTATCAGATGCAAGTTAAATTGAAAAACGTGCAATTTCCCCATTATGAATAATAAAGTGAACTCAAAAAACATTCGAAGGTAAAATCTATCCCCTGAAAGTTAATTTGGGCAACAAAACAATTGTGTATGATATACCTCCATCGTCAACATTAATGGGGCATGTGTTCTTGATGTCCAAATTAGTTGAAATTTTGCCCACTTTTGTAATATATTACACAAATCTAGGGTTGCTGCAATTTAATTAACATATATATATATATATATGCAAATAAAGACAACTCTAGTTAACATGTTAAAATTATTTCTACCGGTGGTGTCAAATTACACTTTTAAAGAGTTAGATTTTATTCTATTTATTACTTAAATTGTTTTCTAAAAAAAATTTCATGAACATTTAATATGAATATTTATTTGCAGTTATCTACTTCCAAAAGTAATGGTCAAAACAAACCTTTTTTGTAAGAAAAAGGGTAATAAAAGCATGGTAGAAATGTTTGTTATAGTGCAGCTTTTCCAGCGATTCTTTATGCACACAATACTCAGAAATATAAATTAAATCTCACTTAGGTTTAATTTTCATTTTGTAAAGTCTTAAATCTCAGAAAATCTTAAGTGAAAGCATTAAATACATAAAAAATCATTTTCATGGCATCAAAAATTGGTTTTTAATTAAAAGATAAAATACAACAGATTTATATTTTAATTTGAAATGCATTCTTATACTTAATGCATATAAATAATCGCTCAATTAAAATATAAAAAGCTTTGCATTTAAACCATACAAAACTTGCTGAATGGTACACAAGAAATACATCTATATGATATTACATAAAAACTGTGTTTTTATGTACTATCATAGAGATGTATTCCTTGTACCATTCAGCAAGTTTTGTATGGTTTAAATACGAAGCTTTTTATATTAATTGTATGGTGCAAAAAACTTCTATTTTGAAGGGTTGTTGAAATTATATTTTTTAGAAGGTATACAAAAGTTGGAAAAACGTTAGACTAAGTGTATCGAAATAAAAAGAGATTGTGTTGAAAAATAAAAAAAACAATTTCACATACAAATCATACAGTCCTTGTATCATATCAGAAAATGAAAAATTTTCTAGGATGTTTTTGGTCTGCAAATTCATGCATGTGTAAAAAATATTTGCATTGTTGAGTGGGATTTCTTTATTTTTTCTAAACAACTTTAATGTGTATTTTTATTAAAAAATGTGTCATTGTACAGAAACTTTCTTCGTTCAGAAGATTGGTTCATGACTCTATCCCACCCTTTAAATACATCTGTGGTTAACATACATGTAGTAGGTGCACTAATTATAGTAACAATTATATTTTAGAAAAAAAAAATAAAAAATAAAAAAAATGCTATATCTATTAGCGTCAGGTAGGGTAAAATGGGTCACTTTTTAGCTATTTTCACATTCAAAGTCTTGTAGCAATAAAATCATAAAACTTTCCTGTTTTTTTTTTTTTCAATAGCATCTTGACATTACATTCCTTCAGGTCATTTTTATGTAATTTTAGCATTTATTTTTTAATTATAAGTTAATTAAACTTAGCTTGAATAGCTTTGACACATTTTATTCCATTCTGGGGTAAAATGGTTCATAATGCAAAATGATGCTTAAAGAATATATTTATTAGTAAATACATTAAAACAAAAAGGTGATCTGTTACATATTATGTTAAACAATATGATATTCAAATTTAAAAGTGGTTCTTCTAAAACTTTTACAATATATTTTTTTTCCCTACTATATCAATGTCCTCTTTTTCAGGAAAAAACATAATAATCCCCTATACTGGATTTGGTTGCATACTTCACATGTATATCATCACCTTCAATATTTGTGATTTTACCAACAAATCTTTTCATAGGCATTTTCCCTTTATATTCAATAACTACCCATTTTCCAGGAAAAAGTTCACTTATATTCTTGACCATCTTGCAATCAGATGGACTTGTTGTGGAGTGGGATTTTTTCTGTTTATGTTTTAACTGTGGCAGTTTAAATTTCTTTTTCATTCATTCCAATACTTCATGAAGACGTTCAATTACTTCTCCAGCTCTGTGTTGGTTGCTTTTTCTTTGCTTTTTAGAATTAATAATAGCAGCTTTAGTGGCACTTGATTGTACAGGTGATAGAGTTCTTAGGAGCACATTTTAAATCTTTGAATGATGACATTACTTAATTAATACATTAATTGGGTCTTGATTTGTTTTGTCATTGCTTGGACAGGAAGGAAGTTCTGCATCAGCATCTGAAGTACATGACGCATTCAACTGATCAGTGGCTCTTTGAGTCAGTACAATCCTATGTTCCACTTTTGTTATGTTAGGAGGAAACAACCCTGCACCTTTGAAGCCATTCGCAGCATGATCTTTCCGTAAACTTTCAAACAGTTGTTTCAGAAGATGAGGAAAAACAGCTTTAGAAATCTTTTGCATCCTTTTTTCTCGATACCACTGTTTTAAAATCTATATTACAGTCGAACCTCGTTAACACGAAATCACTTAACGCGAAATAATACTGAGGTCCCGTCAGATCAGTCTGAAAATCAATGTTAATTCGTTTAACACGAAATGAAATTTTGAAAAATCCCGCTTAACGCGAAATATTTTTTTTTTTTTTTGGCTCCAGAGTCCAAACATGATTTCTTACACAAAGTTTTCAAATTTTCAAACCTGTATGTCACATCTTCTTTTTAAGAATGGAATTTTTCTCATGATTTGAAAAAGACGTAAAGTGGAAAAGGGTTTCAGAAAATAGTGTACTATCGAATTCCTGACTAATCCATGCTTTTCTTTGTCCTCTGATATGAGACAGTTTTCCCACACTAACCATATCAGCTATAAACCATCGGTCACAATTAAATTTTGAGTGAAGGAATTTCTTTTTGAAAATGATTGTTCCATTACTTGTTTGACTGTATTGGCAGTGACATAAAAAATAAACCGGATTTCTGAAATCCTCTATTTTCGGGTGAAAGAAGTGAGAATCCCTACTTTACCACCTGACTTACATAATTTAAACTCTGTTCGAAGTTGTTCTGTAGAATTCTATGAAAGAAAAGTCGAAAGCAGCAAGCTCATCTTTAGAAACCAAGCAAAACATTTTAAACGAAGTTACTTATAAAGTGCCAAAAAAATCAGAAATTACAGCAATGTATGGGATACCCAACAGCACACTATCTACGATTTTAAAGAAACGTGAAAAGATTTTCAATCTTATGCTGTGAGTCAATTGGATCCAGTAAGAAAACGAATGTTTACATGAAAGAATAAAGAAATTGAAATTGCTCTCTTGCTGTGAATAAAAGAGGTAAAAAGCCAGAACATTGTATTAACTGGTGCAGTTTTGCAAGGGAAAGCACAGGCTTTTGCTGGTGCTCTCGGTGAGAGCTATTTCAGTTGTTCAAACGGATGACTGAAAAGATTCAAAGAGCGTCATGGAATTATCTGCAATCGAAAAATGGGAAATTCTTGTTTTTCTGAGTACATTTGCATAAATGAAGATAGGCTGACTTTGGATGTGATGCCAGACGAAGAAAAAAATGCTGCATTACCTGAAAAGAAGATGACCACATCAGACACAAATCTAAGAAGAGCATGAAGAAATCGACACAGAACGGAAAAGTTTAGTGTCATTAAATGAATCTACCGTAGCTTTGAAAACTGTACAACGTTTCGTTATAGAACAAGAGGATGGTTCCCATGCTTTGGACAAATTAGATAAGTTCTATACTTTCCTAAAAGAAGTACTCAAGAAAAACTGACGGACTCAGTAACGGACTTAAAAAAAATGGTTAGCAAGTAAATAAATGTATTACTGCCCAAACTGGTGATCAATTTGTTTTAATTTTTAATTAAATTTTCTATTTCTTATTAATTTATGATTTTAAGAACAGGCATATATTTGTAGGTTAATTTATTTAGTTTTTATATCTAACATAGATGGTGCCACTATTGTGACAGTTAACACGAAATTTCGGATAACACGAAAAAAATTTGCAGTCCCTTCAATTTCGTGTTAACGAGGTTCGACTGTACTATCTCCCTGTTCTTTTTGCTGGGGCAAAAACTCCACATCTAATGGCTGTAAGGCATGGGATGTATTAGGAGGAAGACATAAAATGATAACTTGATTGTCAAGTGCTGTTTTAACTGTCTTGTATGTCAGATGACTGCCATGCTGATCAAAAATGAAAAGAACAGGTTTTTCGATTTTTTGTGTGTATAACACAAAGTGCTCTATCCATGATTCAAAACCTTTATCTTCCATCCACCCGGATGGAGAACATCCATAAAGAGCACCTGGTACACCACCTTTGGTCAAAGAATCATATAAGTGTGTACTTTTGAATACCGTGAAAGGCAGCATATAGCTTCCACTCGCAGAAATACAAAATAACATAGTATACATAGCTTTTCCTGCATCAGAAGAAGTTAAATAAGCATTTCTACTCTGCTTCGAGATAAATACTTTGTTTGCACTAGGGTCTGTAGAAAGACTAGCTTCATCTAGGTTAAAAATTCTGTGTGGACAATTGGCTAAGCCATTTCCATCCAGCAGTTTCATGTAAGTTGTAAAAAGGCTATTCACAACATCTGCAGACAAAGCTGTTGCTCTCGATTTTGTTAAGAGTTCTATTTTTTTTTTTTTTTTGGCAGCTGAGAGCTCCATCTCTTTTCAAAAGCTCTTAACCATTCTATGCCAAGCTTAAGATGACTAAGCTTGGTATTGGATCTTATATATTCCTGAGCAATATTGTGAGCATCTTGGCGATCAAATGGGAAGCCACAGTTTGCAAGGAATTTTAGAGCGATAACAATGCAGTGTTTTTCATCTGGAGTCAAGACTGTACTCTGTCCCGAGCTCTTATGAGTAGGAGGTTTACAAACCCATCTTCTCAGAGTTTTAAATGGTACACCACATTGTTTTGCAGCTGCACAAATTGGTTTTCCATTCTGTACATCTTTCAATGCTGATTGTAAACATTCTTTATCATATCCCACAGTTCTTTTTTTAACATAGGTTCTGGGCATGTCTCCTAAAGAGCAAACAAAAAATAAATATATCTTCCTTGTTTGATCTACCTACCTAACCAAAATAATGAAAAAATTAAAAATTTAATTTAAAGAAAATAAAAACAAAACATTGTTTATATAAGTAACAATTAAAATATTAAATATAAAAAAAATAAACGTTTAAATTTAATACTGTTTATATGTAAGTTTGAAATTAAATTTATAGTTTAAATTTAACAAAATGTACTGCAGTACATTACAGTTTGTGTGTGTGTACACATACACACACACAAAACCTAAGCGCCTAACTATGACCCATTTTACCCCATCTAAAAAAATTAAATAAAAAAGAAAATATTTTATATTTTTTTTACCTGATGGGCTTGAGATGTTTTCCAAAGCTTCTTTTATGAGAAAATACTTCAAATTTGCACTATTTTTTTATTAAAATACAGGGATTTTCAGAAGTTAGTAAACCATGTGTTTTGCACACCACCATCCGCAGCTTGTAAAGAATTTTTTTTCTGTTGTCATACTCATGAAACTAACTTTTTTGAAAATGAAAAATGTTGCCAACATATTAATAAATATTATTACAAATGTTAGTTTAAAAAAATTGAATTTCAATTTTATTTACATTGAATTATTTTATAAAGTGACCCATTTTACCCCATCTGACCCTATTGCATTTTAGATGCCAAATAACTAATATTAGGTTCATACCTAGTTTCTTTTAATAATGCAAGCTGAACTGGAATCATCTGACAAGCAAGCATCACTCATTTCCGAAAGTAATGCCTCACAAGCAGTTTTGAATTCAAGCAGTTTTCTCTGGAAAGGAATTTTGCAGCTCAAGACCTGTATGGAGTTACTGAGGAAGTGCAGGGGGGGGGGGGGGGGGGAGTTGAAATTTGTACTTCTAGACCATTAACAAATGCAAAATATCAAATCTTAAAGCGAAAATTTTATACAAAGTCACTATAATTTCATCATTGACGTGAATTAAATACCTCATGATACTTATTTTCGATATCTTCCAAATCTAATCTTAATTTGATGAATTATTGAGCTTATATTGAAAAAGATTGTAAATCAATAAGTTGCATTTCAATTTCAGACAAAAATTAAAAGAACTCAGCTTGTTTCAATTCATGTATTTTAGGGTAATTTCATTCTGTTTTGATTTAGAAGCTCAATCAAAGCCCTGCTGAAACTATTATGTTGTGTGCAATAGGTTTTCTGTCCCTGTCCTATGAAGTTGTTTCAATTTTGGTTAGTGTTTTTTAAACTCTTATCTGGAAATATTAAAAATCGTACACAAGCAGTAACATGCTGTCTGTAAGATTGATAATTTCTAGGAATTGTTATAAAAAAGAAAATAAAACAAAATTCCTAATAACTTACCACACACTTAATGTAAATATTTATTTTTCAATAACAGGACCAAAATTTCAATGAGACAGTATAAAAATAGGTTTTGAAAATGTCAGATAATGCAGCAGTCTTACAAACAGCATATTACCAGTTAAGGTTTAATAGTCTCACAGACTGCCATTTCTGATTAAAAGTTAACAAGGAAAAATTCTCATCTTTGAATAAAAAATGTATTGTACAAATTTAATTTTGGCTTCAATTAATCAGATTTAGCAAATATGCCATAGTTAATGTACATTTTTCCTACAGAATATCAATCTATTCTGTTATATATTTTCTTCCCTTCATTCAGAAATCTGTTATTTTCAAAATTGCATGATGCTTAGCCTTCACAAACAAAAGCATATTCAAGGCATATCATTTAAAGTCATAAATATAAAACTTAAGCACACTTTGAAACAAATTTTATTTTGTTATAAAGCAAAACATTTCAAATAGTACATGGAATTTCTTATATTTACTTGAAATATATTGAAATTCGAAAATGATATTCAAACTGATACACTCCTTTGCCACTCCACATACATCAAACAACTTTTTAAAAATACAAAAACAATTAGGAATGTAATTTTATAAAATTATATATGAAGGGATAAAATATTTTGTCATGATCTTATATATTTTCTTAAGTCAGCAAAGGAAAAAAAAAATATGTGGCACATGACAGAAATAAAAGAAACTGAAGGACAATACATAATCATCATTAAAAAACTTTATTATATTGTCAACATATGAACAGTGCATAAAATAGGTTGTTATTAAATCATGGTATAAATTTAAAATGTCTATACTATTCTTTCCAAATTCTAATTATTAATAATAATTTTCTAGTTAATCTTCTGTATTACAATTACAAGAAATGCATATAAATTCATAGGCCTCGTATTGGTTAAAAATTTGATAGCAAAATAGTCTTTTACAGCATATTTTAGATTTTATTACACTAACTAGTAAATAAAATGTATATAACATCTTTAATAAAATATGTATAAATTTTATATCATAGACGAAGTATCAGTAAATTACAAGCCGGTATAATATTAGATGAAAGATTCAACAGCGAATCCTATTGACAATCAAAAAAGTGGCATATGAAATTTAATGTAATTAAAAAAGATTATACAAAAATATTTATTTTCAATTGTATAATATTTCATTCAACCTATTCAACAATGTTTTGAATAATCTGACACAATTATGCAGTCATTTATCCCTATATGCATGGTTTTTTTTACATTTTTCATTCATGTTTTAACAGAATAAGTTCTTTCCCTACTTATAAATGTGCTTTTTGTTTTTTATTCTAAATGTTTGTTACCTGATGACTAACTGTCACGGTTATCGCTGCTGATGTCCATTGTGCCAAATTGCAACAAAATGTTTCATTTGGCAAAAAGATAAAAGATCAAGATTGCCAATTTTTTTTTTCCCTTTTCAGTGACACTCTCAATTATGTTATTGTACGATAAAAAGTTTTTCTTGCAACTTGTTATTTGCATTTTGATAATTTTCAAAATTCGTTCACATATTAAAAAAAAATTATTTGTTTTCATTTGACCTACTAACTTGCTATAGAATAGAGTTAATGCGGGTTTTATCTCATAAAACTATTTAGAGATAAATCTGGCTAGAAATTTTTTTGACTTTGCATAGCATCTATAATGCACTTGTTTTATTATTTTCTGTAACTGATAGTTCAATCTAGATCAAAAACTTTCTTAAAAACATTTACAAAAAATTGGAACATAGATTGAAAAGGTAAAAGAGGTTACGTTAGGGGGTTTAAAAAATGATTTTAGAATTAGTGTTTCATGATAAATCTTATGCTAGCATTATTTGAATTTGGCTATAGTTTTTCTTTAATGATTAGCCAAATTAAAGTTATTAAAAAGCCAGTCAGAATCCTACAAACCATACTTTCATGAATTAAACATAAATTCTAAAGATCAACTTTGATTTCTTTGTTGTTTTATGAAAGATGCTTTAATTTCATACAAAACAGAGAAGAAAAACAAAACATATGTGTCATTGGAAACTGAATAAGAATGTCCAAAAATTGTATGCATGAAAGGATGCAATTGATTTTATAATTATGCTCGAAACTAGCAAGTAAAGATTTAAGAACAACCTAAACAAATTAAACAGTGATTATTTAAAATATAAGTATTGTGCTTTGTTATCTACGACTGAAAAAATTCTGAGTTCATATATACAGGATGAATAAACGTTGAAACAAACAAATTTTGCTATGAAATCAGAGGGTGTAATCTATTTATTCAATTCAGAAAATAGGATATGTTTCAATTCAAGCTGAATTGGATTTTTCCTTACTAACTTTAACAAAGGTGAAGAAAATTGTAGAAGTTTACAATAGACTTACCATACTTTGTGTAAAATGCGATAACATCATAACATATGATGGAAGTGGCCACCATTCAGGTACAAAAAACACTGAACGACACTGCATATTTCAGAATGTGGTTGTCAGTACATCTAATGTCACAGATCAAAGTATTGTGCACTTCCAGCACTTGATGGCATTGTATATCATACAAAGCAAGCAAACATTATTGAAAATCTAGTTAGAATGTTTTCATTATTGTTAACGTTAATAAGAAAACTGGATCAACTTAGAATAGGATACCTAATATTTTTAATTATGACCCTATGTTCCATAGCAAAGTTATTTATTACTAAATAATTGCTATTTATTTTGTATTATGTGTACAAATAAGTTTAAAAGCATTTTAAGTATACACATTAAAAGCAATATGTAACCCCCTCCCCAATTTGCCTATGCTGCACAAATAGAGTTTGTTTTGAATTTATTATAAAGACATTTTTTAGTTTTCTGCAAGTGAAGTTTGCAGCAAACTATTTTCCATCATTTATAGGATTTTAAGAAGTGTGCTTAAAATGCTTTGAACACATAATATAAAAATTAATTATTTAGTATTAAACAAAAAAAAAAAAAAATTAAAAGCATAAATAGAAATTTGCAGAAAAAATTTAATAAGTGACTAGCTGCAATTCAGGTTATTGTTTCTCAAACACTCAGATATTTTTAAAATTTATAATATATACATAAAAATATTTCAATATTATCAAACAAGAACAATAACATGCATCTATAGCTTTCATACATGTGAGTATTGAAAGCCAAGCAAATGCATAATAGACTGTGATATTTTATTTACATAATATATACCAGGGTTTATTTGTACTATATCATTTTCCCTGAGAATAACAAAAATAAGTTCATTTAAAACTTTCACTGGGAAGCATTCATATGTAAAACAATAACAAACATTAGGCAACTTAGTTAAAAACTGTTTCTTCATGCAGTAACGTAGCAATTCAGAAGTTATGGAAGGGGCTCAAATAGTCACTTTTAAGTAAATTGAACAATTAGGACCATCAATAATTACTAAAATGCTTATGAGAATAGTTAATAGTTCAAATTAATTATTGCCATTATCACAAAATCTTTTAATTATTTAATAGGCAGGAGATTTTAATGTACTGAAAAATTTAGAGTTATCAAATGATGATATATCTAAATATAATATTACAGCAGACTTCCATATCCAACCTTCTTATAACCGGACTGATAAAAGCTAAAAATTTATTGCACGCTTTTAAATTAATTTTTTAAAAACTATTTTTAGAACTCTGCCTACTTGTTCGACGTGTTCATGAAAGATGTCCAGACAAATGTTCTGCATCTTTGCAGCCCTAGTGCAATTAAATTTGTAAATGAAAAGGAAATGGATGTAAACAATTATGATGAAGTACCTGTTGAAGAGAAGCACATTCCTTCGGAGGAAGCATTTCAAGCATTACAGTTATGCATTTTTTCTAAGAGTTACCTTATGATTCACAGAACAGCACAACAAATCAAAACTTTCTGATATATTTATAATGAAGCATAGGCGTGAGGTAGCAGCAAATTGAGCGAAGAACTAAACAGACAAATTTAATGCAATATTTAAAAAAAAATAATTGATGTACTTCAAATTGTAATTGCAAAAATAATAAGTAAATATAATAAAAAGTGAAAATAAATGTTTTCATGTGCCGAATAGGTACATTTATGACTCTTTTTTAATAAAAAAATATATCCCTCTCTCTTATCCAGATTACTCCCGTCCACATTAGTTTGGTTATGGGAGAGTCTACTGTATCTAGAATTATCAAACTATGAGACAACAGAAGTTGAGGAGGTCAGAGCCCTTCTCAAATAACATGCTTTCACAAAAAATTAACATTAGAGTATCAGAGAGCATATAATTGTAATTCCTCTTAAAACCCATAAGAGTTAATTTTCCTGAAACTATTTTAAATTTTACTTGGATTTATACTAATATGAAAGAAATGAAACTGCAGGTTGAAAATTTCAAATATTAAGTAAAATGAGGTCAAAATAAAAATGTATTTTGCAGAGGTGTTTCGGAGTTCTCTGATCTACAGATTTACACATTATAAAGAAAATTAATATTTATAGTGCTTCTTTATGTACAGAGTGGTTTTATTAAACACTGATGACGGAAAATAATTTTGTGAAATCTTACAGACAGCTCATGTGATTATAAACATTTTTTGACTTCAATTGAATAAAGAGGGCTTGGGCCCTCTGAGCCCCTCCCTTTCCTATGCTCCTGTCTTCATGTCACAAAGTAATAAATTTTAGCATGTATTATAACATTAAACAACCAGCATGCAATCAACAGCAAATAAAAACATTTAAATATACAAAAATTCAGCGTATGTTATTGCCGGTTAATAATGTACACAAAGTTGCCTAATTTCAGGTATGTAATTTGCGGTGTAATACGATGGCAGATTGCCATTCAGGATAAAACAATTATAAAAAAGTTCATGACGTATAAAAAGTATAATACAAAGCATAGAAACAATAACAATAAACAACAAAAATTGAATAGAATAGAACCTTGCAATTTACCATTTTAATATAAATATTTTCATGAAACTCCACAGTCAAAAATGGTTATTAAATATATATATATATATATATATATAAACAATTTTGTAATTTAATTATTTACTTCCAAAGTCTAACACTATACATTTATGTATAAAAGTATTTAAATCACAACCAGATGTTTAATTTGTGTTTAATATTAAAATAAGAAAACAGTGATTATATAATGAGTTAGTATTTCTACATTTTAGGTTTATTAGTGGTACATGATTTTTTTTTTTAAATATATTCATTATAATATAAAAAAATTCACATCATTTGTAAAAGCCTGTACTTACAAATAATTCTAAATTTATGAAAAAGAAAAGAGTTAGCTAGCTATATAGTGTCAATATAAGGCAAACACATGAAAACATGACTGCAATTTATGTAAATTGTATAAATAATTAAACTGATCTGAATAATCTTACTTTAGTTTAAAAAAAGAGAAGAGAATCGTTCATTGACTTAATCAAACTGTAAATTAGCATTACTGCTTAAAACAATTTAGCAATAATGTAACATAATAATATATATATAACAGGAAAAAACATTTTAGTCTGACAGTTAGTCATAAATTGTATAATTGAATAATAGTACTACCAGACTAGTGAAAATCAAAATCTTTCATAAAACTTTATATATATTTACTCTGGTATTGTGTAACACAATAAGTTTAATTTATTGATAATACAATAAAAATTTGATATAACAAGAATCCTACTATTATTAGTCACTTACAATGCAGAGTTTCATGCTAATGTAAGTCCACTTTAATGACTATATATTGTCGTTAAAATAGACTTTTATTATATAAAGAGCAGAGCTTAGTTTCTTAAAAAAAAAAGTACTGGAGCCCTAATATTCTGCAGTACTACCTACCGTAACATATCCTCCACTCCACCCACATATTTGTATTTCATACATTAGTTTAAAAAATCAAGGCAAATTTTCTTCAACAATATATATATATAATATATTTTAAATATATTCATTTAGTAATAAAATTTAATTAATATATATGTAATAAATACTAATGAAAAAAATAAGGCCTTTATGGTAATGAGTTGTGAATATAAATTACTTGCTAGTCATGAATGGACGCATGATTCCAACTCAAATTTGTTAATAGAAAAACAAATAATCTAATAAACATTAAATTTCATGATTTTTTTTATTAAATAAAGCATGCTATGGAATACAAATGAAATTCATAATTGATAATCCTTATTTGCATTCAGCCCTCAACACAGGTATGCAATTATTACTAAATCCAAAATTTTGAGTTCATTTTTAATTTATTTTCCAGAAGATTTCTTAAAAATTCTAAAGTCCATTAGAACAAAACTGTTTTTTCATTTTATATGAAACCTCTTACACAGTTCCAGGATTTCATCATCTCCATATGTCATCACAGTTGATTCTATAATAAAACCAATGTTTTAGATTAAGAACTTTGATTTCATTGACAAATTCCTTATAATTTGTTCCAACATTTCTTGAACTATCAAAAGGCATTCTGTTTTCTATTGAATTCTATTCCAGTGAACTTTGATGCATAGTATTTATGAGCTCCAGTGGGTTTCGATTACTATTTAAATATTCACCAAAACAAAAGAAGTACCAGAACTGAGCTCCAGTGCAAATTAAGCACTGATAAAGAGTATAATTTAAAATTCAACATTTAAGTAATTTAAAAATTTAATAGAAAAAGAAGTATAATAGAAAAAGTAGTACACAGGAAATAACCATGCTTTTCTAAAACATATATATAAATGTAAAACAATTTTTTTCTCCTAGTTTTCACTTTCTTGGATAATTTGAGGGAAAAAAATTACATGAATTGTGAAAAGCTATGCATGCACATTTTGTCAATTTACTCTCCATAACTGTTTTATTAAAATGTTACTTTTCACAATTCTATGACTAGTAATACTCTTTTTTTTTTTTTTTTTTTTTTTTTTCCTGTAAGAAAAATTTTGAAAGAAATATGCTGTTATTAATAAAGATCATGTTTCATCATAAGTTTCATAAAAGTAAATCATTAGGCAAAGTGGTCATTTTAGAGGAAAATACATTTAAAAAACTGTTTTTTTTTATGATCATTCAATCATGAGTCAATAAATGAGTCATGACCAATATAAATCTTATTTACAAACACACAGAAATGTGGTGTAATAGTTAATATCTGTATAGTAAAATTTCAATTATCTTTAAATATATAAAAGTGTAATAACAAGAGAGAAAACTTAAAGATTTACAAATAATAATAAAAATTATCCACAAGAATATTTGTCAAATGAAACAATGAAAAATTACTAATAAAATGTATACTTACAAAATAATAAGCATGCACATGTTTGTATGCTTTAAAGATTTATTTTTTCTCTTTGGTTTGAGAAATAGAAATGGGGGATATTGTGCACACTTTTTGTGACTTTATTAAAGAGGAGAGGGGGGGGGGGCAAATTTAATATGCAGTATATTAACAAATCCAAACCTGTTATGCACCAATAACATAAAATAGAATAAAAATTTTATAGAATCTTCTGCAATTACAATGCACCACATTTTTAATAAGGTGGTTGGGGGAGTGGGGGAGCCAAAATTAAATTTTTTAACATAACTGGTTTATAAATATAGCTATGGAAAACAAAACAGGGTAACAACAACAAAAAACTTACACAGATATAACATGTAAGCACAAACATTCAAATACACACACACATACACAAATATTATGAACACAGCCAATACTGAACTACTGGTCATAGAACAATAGCTCCAGTTACTAAAAATATGAAAACAGGGCAGGAAGAAGATGGTCAGATAAGCATTGATTTTTGGTTCTCCCTGATTGGACTATTTTTTTCTAATATGTTTCGATTGTTTTAATATAATTTAGAGTCTGTATTTACTTATATTTAAACAATCTTCAGATAAATATCAATTACAGAGGCAATAAATATTGATAATGAATCAATAAAATAATCGGAAGAAAAAAAAATTAACCTAATGGGAGGAGGGCAAAAATTAATAATTATCTACACATATCCTTATTTTTTTTTAATGAACAAACACACATTTATAAGAAACTAGCTGCTACCCGTGTTTTCATTCATGTGAGATTAAAAAAAACAATGTTATTAGTTAAGCAACAAATTTCTTCCAATAATATAAAAACAATGGAACTTCAGTTATGGAAAAGAAAAAAGTGAAAAATCCCAGTATTTAAGGGTCATTCTAGTTGTGTGAGACAACTGATTAGTACATCTCAACATTGCAACAAGACAATTAACATCACAAATTTAGTTTTCCCCAATTTATTAAAGTAATAACCATACTATTAAGATGCATCAAAGTGTTTGTAGGTACAGCTTTACTTAACCCATATCATGAAAACAAAAAACAATTTTTTACAGAATGATATTAGTAATAATATTTTATTCCAATGTTTCAAGAATTTTCTATATGATTTATGTCACTAGTTAATTTACTTTTTAACTTTTCAGAACAGCTCTAAAATCTGAAATTTTGACAATCAAATTAACTAGAAAAATAGTCAGCAATAAGTAGCAATTAAGAAAACAAAATGTTTTCATCATGCACTTTTTATAGACTATCTTCTAGTTGTTAAAAACGAATTCCCAACTAATAAATGAGAAATTCAAAAATCCTTATTTTTATGATTGAAACTATAGATTTATGACCAATAACTCAAAAGCCCACAGTTCATTTATTTTAGAATATAGTATATACTATAGTGTAACTCAGCATAGATAACAAACAAAATTCCATTTAAATAATTTGAACACTTTCTGATGCATCAAAATTTTTACAAAATTCACAAGAAGAAAGTTTTTTTTTTTTTCATTTCATAAATCTCTCATTACAAATAGTTAACTTTAGCATAAAATCTGTATCAAAATCACATTAAAAACTTGTGACTGAAAAAAAAAAAAAAACTCGTAAGTTTAATTTTTTATTTTATTTTTAAATACCAAAAATGAGTTAATTATGTGTTTTAAATAAATAATGGATAAAAATTAATGCTGCTTCATTAAGTATATGGCACAATTAAAAAAAAAAACTTTACAGAGACAGGAAAAATATTTTTCTTTCATATAATTTAATATAAAAAACTACACAGTCTTTGCTTTTATAGGGAAAAATACTGATGCATAACTATTTAATAAAGTTAGCAAATCTGTAAAAATATGTATTTACATATATATTAAATCACCGGTAGTTATGGTATATATCATCAGGAATCAAACTTTATTCATGTATTCATTTTTAGGGTTCAAATTATTTTTTAAAATGTATAATAAGAAACTTTGTTATATTTTGTGCAATTTGGTATGGTATCACACAAGATATACACACGTAACATTTATCAGATATCACAGATTTGCATGCAAGACAATCTGTACAGAAAACACAACAAAGTAAATCTATAGCAGTTTTTGAAACATCAGTGTCTGGTTACATAATAAAATATTTAAATTTATGTACATGCTTGTATAAAAGTTGAATGTGCCTTTTAAACTTAAAATTTAGGATCTTTTGTGCATAGAACATACAAAATATTTTCAATGATAACAGTGTATCAAGTTAACCCTTTAAGAAAGAATATGCAAGATGGATTGTGCAAGTTCAAATTTATTGAACTTTGTGACTTTCTAGCAAGTCATACAATCCGAAAAGGTTGTGATACTACTTAGAAATGCAAAATATAAAACAGGTAGTTCTGAAAGAACTGTTGAACATTTAAAAATCAATTACCTTGCTTTAAAAAAGATATTTTTCCCCCACATCAAAAATTTTACACGCCGTTTTCAAAGGGTTATAGATATGCTTTTTCATAAAGCATGTTGAATATAATTAATTGTAAAGTCTTTTTACAAAGTTTTAATATAATTGTAAATTAATGAGATATTTTCGTGGTATTTCTGTTAAAGAATAGTTGGTTTAGACTCAATAACTTTATATATATAATATATATATATATATATATATATATATATTAAATGAATTTAATTTACTTGCCAAGAATGATTTAGACATTTTAACCCTCCTACTACCAACTTTTTTTTGTGTTATTGAATACCACTGGGGTCATATGTGACCTCACTAAAATTTTTATTTTGTTACATGTAATATTATAACTAAATTATTATAAAACTTAAATTTAGTCGTTTTGTTACAAAAAATTAATTTTGTTACAGTATTTTAATGTAAAATATTATAAATTTTTTTGTTCAAAATTTGACCTAATATATAAATTTGTATTTGGGTCACAGGTGACTCAAGTGGTAATCAGTGGATACATTGTAAATAAAAAAAAACAAAATTTATCCATTTTATTAGTTTCTTCTATATGAGTAAAATGTTAAGCATAAAATGAACAAATTCCATTTTTTTCAGAATTTTAAAACTCATACATTTTTTACATTTGTACAGTAAAGTTGCTCCGAGGTCACAAGTGACCCCATAGTAGTAGGAGGATTAAATAAATAACAATATCCATTACTTTTACATTTGTAACTTAATGTTTTCCTTAAATAAATACATCTACAATTTAGAATCTGCTTTATTATAAAAATAATTAAAAAATTAAATTTAAATAAAGGATACTTTTGCATTATACCAACGCCATGCTAAATGTATGCTAATGTGCCATTTATTTCAACCCTGACTATGCAAATGATTTTTATTGCAAACCATGCCAAACATTGTGACTCACTTTGAATATAAATACATATTTTTTTTTAAATTTAATTCTAACAATGCAAAATATTTTAATTTGTTTTTGTTTTTTTAATAAAAAATATTTTTCTATTAAATTATAACTTACATTTTTGGCTGACACTGAGATTGATTTTACTTTATCTGATGATGAGGAAGCTGCAATAAAATTGTTTCAGGACTATGAAATTATATATAAAGAAAGTTTTCATTCAGAAAACTAAGAAATGAAATTACGGGTGAGTTCGAAATTTTACCCGCAGCGGAGATGTAGCTTATGATCATGCCGAATAGGAATACAAAAGAAAGCATGGTTTGAAGCATAGCAGTTGCCTTTTCTTAATGCTTTGAAATTTATGTATTTACAATGCCAAGCGCTGACTTCAATTGAGTTTCATAAGCTTCAACTCCAAATGAACCACTAACGACATACACTGGGACAGCTATATGAAAGAAGTTTGTTTCAACGTTCATGATCAAATGAAAAATTCGGTGGACCGAATACAGTTGTAGAAGTAGATGAAAGTCTATTCACCAGAAGAAAAAGCAATGTAAGACAAAATTCTTCCATCTCAATGGCTATTAGTGGTTTATGTTGGAAAATATAATTATTCTCTTCTAGCTGAAACGTTAATGGCGACAATCAAGAAAAACGTAGCTGATGGAAGCATTAGACTGTTGAGAGGGGTATAAAACTGATGAATTGTGAGTTACCGACAACAAACATTTTGCAGTAAATCACAAATATAATGTTGTTGACCCTAACACTGGATGTCATGCCCATTCTGTTGAGAGATTATGGGGCGTTGCAAAACGGCATAATAAAAGACAGTGCAGCACTATTCCTTATCATTTACAATCCTATCTCATAAAGTTCATGTGATGACGTCTTTATTTAAAAAATAAAACGATTACTGAAATGCAAAGAGACCTTTTCAATTTCATGTCAGCAGTTGCAGTTTTACTTTATTGTATAATATTTATTTAATCTTGTATTTGAAGTATATATTTGTATTGATATAATAAAATAGTTTATGAAAGTCGGCAATTTTCAAATGTTATATTTTTAAATGATCACTTTCGCACCAACAATGTTAAGTTTTTTCAAATGTTTCCTTTGGCACTAACAATTATGCTTGGCGACAATGGTGTTGGTATAATATAAAAGTACCAAATAAAGTAATATCATAACAGATCTATGAAATTCTTCATTAAATGCTTAAACAGCTTATGAAGTTAAATATTTCTATAAAAATGTATCTATAAATTAGTATATTTTATATAAATATATAAATGGTAAACAGGTGCAATGCTTTTTTGAAATTTTCATAAACAGAATATCTTACAAAAAAGATACAAATTTAATTCTTACAGAAACAGTTATGTAGAATAGAAATGTAAAATACCATTCAAAATAAAACAATTAAAAACTTTCTGAGCATTTACATGGGCAATGCTGGGTGATGTTACAATGCAATTAGCATTTGTTTTGTGAAAGGAAATATATTTACAAAATATACATAAAAGGAAAGCAGACAATCACTTATCTTGTTTTTCTTGCTTGTTCCTCTCATAATGTTGTGCCCATAGGATAAATATCACAATAGTTACAGAAATACTGAAGAACACTAACACAGATACATGAGATGACCAATAAGCAGGTAGAGGATATTTAGACTCCATTAACACTTTCCTAAGTTTCATATCAATCATAGCAGCACTCATTTGATGGTGAGTTGCCATTATACCTGATATATGAAGTAACTGATGACTGTTGCCAAGTATATCAAATTTACCTGGAGCAAAAATTTCTGGAATATGGGAGGCAAAGAAAAATCCAATGCAAAATGAAAAGAAAAACTGCAAATTATAATGTTCTGATACTTCTACATTTATATCAGGACTGAAATTAAGACGATAAATTACTGGAATAGCATCCCATACCCATGGTAAGAAAAATGCCCCTAACCTAAATACCTTTATCCAAAATAAATTTTCTACAAATCGTGAAAAACAGGCAGATATTGAACAAACAATTGCTAAAAAGACTAAAATTTCAAGAAAATATGTACCAAAGAATTTATCTTGTAATTCTACAGGAAAGGAATATGCTTTAATTAACAAGCCAGCTCCAAAGCTATATAAACTTAACCCACCATAATCCAAGAAAAACCAAACATGGCGTGCCATATCAGAAATAGTACAGAATGTATGTGCTAAGGCACTAATCATAGGATACACACATATAGTAAACATATAAACAATTAATGGCCAATAATAAGGATTTGAGAGTACATTATATGTATCCCAATACACCATTAATTGATAAACAAAGTAGAATGTTGGAATGAAATGTGTCCAGAAATTTAAAGTTTCGTTTGTAGCTACAAATACACTTAGTGCACATTCTTTTATAGAACAAGAAGGTGAACGATACCCTGTCAGAATAGCCACTTCACGTAAATGAGGAGGGAGTTCTTCACCTTTGTATAATGAAATATCTGAAGATGACTGGAGTATTTGACTCATTTTTTGCTTATATTCATTCAGGAACAAATATCTGAAAATAGTAAAAGAATAAGTGTGAGATATGAATTCATACATATGTGAAGCAGACATTATTAATTGTTTTGAAACGTTCACATTAATTCAAGAGAAAATGACATACACAATAAACCTCTGAACAATAACAAAAAAATTCAATAAATTAAAATCTGCATTTAACATATCCTACTACATTTGACATTCTTTTTTTAAAAAAAAATAAAGCAAACATGAGTAGAATACAGATTGTCAAAAATAAATTAATATAAAAAAGACAATACATAAATTATTTAGATGCAATTTCTTTTAATTTTTACAATTTTATGTAACAATAATGCAACATTTGATACTACCAAAAATGTCCCCAAAACAATAAATAGATAAATAAATAAAAGCCTATTTTCAAAAAAAATAATTACACTTTTCTTTATTTATATTTTATTTTCTACTTTTCAGTGTTCAAAATATTTCATTGTTTCAGTTTCAAAGCCAGTTGGCATATTTTATAACTCGTATATAACCATATTGTTTATTTGAAAGAATATCTGGCGATTTATCATGTGTGCCCAAATAATGGGAAAATACCCTAAAATTGCTTTATTAATTGATAATTAAGTTCTAAAAATATTAAAATGTTGTATTGGTATGAGAAACACACCTATGTATATAATTTTAGTATATCAGGAAGTAAGTTAAAATGTATTACAAAATACCATCTTTTCATACATAAACTAAGTTTTAAAAAAAACAAACAAATAAATAAATAAAATAGCTTTTTCAATAAATATATTATTTGAAGTACTAAGAATATAAGGAACAACAATCTAAGCCATAAAGAAAAATTTCTGAATTCTATGTTAATTTATAAAAATGGATGTAAAATTGTCAGGAAATTCTCAGATATTTTAATTGATAGTTCATTATACTCACAACATTGTAGGCAATCACTTTTATATAAATATAACCATAACTCTTGGAGATAGATCATTTTTCATAACTAAAAATCATGTTTTTAAGAAAGTGCATTTAAAATTTTTATTTCTGGAAATCTATTAGAAATGTTCACTTCAATTTTTTTAAATTCTCCACATTTTTATGTTGTATCATCTTCCTTACTATAAATATTGGAAGTTCCTTTTTTCCTTGAGGCCCTTAAACAATAACTTATGGTTACTTAAATACACACTTCAGGTTTGTGAGCTGACACAAAAAACAGCCATAACTGCACTTCTAATGATTGTAAGAAGAAAACCAAAACTGTTTTGGAAAGCCAACTTTTCAGTCTTTCAAATAAAACAAACAAACAACAGCAATAAAAAAATATATATTTGCCCAATATGGCTCTTCAAATATACTGGGGTACTTTAATTAGCAGCAGAAAGCAAAAACTTCATCTCATAAAACTCCCCTCTCTCCATCTCCACATATACATATTTTTAAAGTGTCAGGGCTAGTTTACAAGCTTTTTGAATGTAAAAGAAAGCTACAATGGTATTTGAAATATATTTTTTACAAAATAAACAAAGATTGTAACAAATCAATACATTAGTGATACAAATAAAAATTATCAGAATTATGACAATGGTGTGAGCAGTGTCTCAGCAGTTTAGGCCGTACATTGGTAACTAAGTTATTACAATCAAATCACCAGATATTGGTAAAAAATCAATTTTTTTTTTTTTTTTTTTGCAACAACAGGTGCCAAATAGAGGTCCTGCAATGCTGATACAATTATCAAATAAAAAAATACATTGATATACATATATATATTTTTTTGTTGTTGTTGTTAAAAGAACTGCAATTAAAAGATAATAATCATACATAAAAAAAAAATAATTAAATACAGAAAGTGTTTCCTCTTTCTTTAATCAGGAAAAATGGTTAAAAAAAAAATCCCTAATTTCCTTTATATATAAATTTTATTTTATTTTTTTAATTTTTAAAAATTTAAAATAAATATTAAATACATAAATTTAATTTTTTTAAATTTGGAATATTATTTTGAACATTCAAAAGACTGTCAGTAATATGCAGTATTTTAGAATTTGTATAATACATTTTCTTTTAAATTTTTCAGAGGTAATACTATTTTAGTTTAAACAAACTAACTGTTCAAACTTTTAAAAGAAAATTAGACAGCATAGTTGTTTAGGCTAATTTTTTAAAACAATAAAGAAAAATACTTCTAAGAACAGTAGACTCATGCAAGGCTCTACAGTCCACATTGAAATCTTTGAGATTATTTGCTGATAAGTTTCTTCATTAATTTTTTATGAATTGTAATTTTAAATCCAACAATGTGTTTTAATGAAATGCAAGTGTAGTATAAAAGCTTGCTGAAAAAAACCTGTCACATCACATGATACCTCATTCATTGTTGTGTGTTTCATATACGCATAGAAAAAGGGATGCTGATATAAGAAATTATATGTTACAGTTAAAGCGTGGAATCCATTATTTCATAAAATACCTAGTTATTTCATGAAATAACTAATCAAGTCAGTTAAAGTGTGCAAAATTATTGGATTCTATAATTTAACAAGTTATTTTTTAGAATAACAATTGCCTAATCATTAAAGAGAAAAATAAACAATTTGACATTAAAACAAGTTTGTTGTTTTATAAATGAACTGATGATAAATAGTTAAAGTCCCTCAAAAAATAGGGGAGACCGGTATACACTGGACCTATGGGCACAGTGGACCAACCCCTAATATTTTATTTATTTAATTTTTTTTAAGCTTCTCTTATATCCTAATGGACAACAGCACTGCACTGATTATTTTTAGCCTTCAGAAAATATGTTTAGCTCAGTGAACTATTTTATCCCGATTGGTTGTTTTGAGCTTCTAAAAATAAAATTTTTCATAATCATATTTTAATTTTTTTTAGTAATTAAAGGTTGTAGATAAATAAGATAAAACAGCTTTTTTGCAAAGCTAAGATACTTGTTTTTATTTAACTTTAAAGTTAATATGTTTAAAAGAAAGCTATACATAATATTAATATGATTATTTATTGAACTTCAACATGGGGCACAGTGGTCCACAATCCACTCTGCTCCTATACTGCACAATCTTCTAAAATAAAAGCGTAAGTCATGTGACTGTCATCAACAGTTCCGGGATGGCCGTTTCACTTTTTCATATGCCAGGCGGCCATTTTTATTGAAAATTATTTTTTCGAATAAAACTGCATAAAAGTTATATTTTAAGAAAGATCGTTCAAAATAAATTAATATTTGAGAGATGACTTACGTTCAATTATGTATATATTCTGGAATAACTTCAGTCAAAATTAGGTTCGCAGTTCAAATTATCTATTCATGAAAGTAAACAAAAAAAAAAGATTGATTCGTCGTGAACATTTAAAATATTAAATCATGGAGGTGATCATTCGCAAAGCAAGTTCTCCGCGAATCAATTTTTGGACCGCTGCCTAGCGTAAAAAAAATAATTCGCACCAGTGAGACAATCAAAGTTTACCATAATTATGTGCTTTACAACTCAACTTCCTTCTGGACCTTTTCTTGACGTAAATTGAACTCGTGTAATAATATTTAATGAATCAGATTTTTAGCATTTTTAAAATCGCTAATACAGCTTTTATTTATCGCGTGTACAAATTAGAAACGATACTTTGATTTTGAAATCAAATGTTTTGATTTATAATATTTCTTATTTATTTATTTTCTATTTTAAATGAAAAGTGTGAAGTATTTTAAATTTGTGTAGTATAAGCATTTTAGATTACAGTTAAATATTTTAAATGAAATGAGTGAGAGGTTTATAATTTCAAATTAAATTAATGTAGTATGAATGATGGTCATGAGAACAATATTTAGCGATTTATCATCTGCTCCCGGCTAACAAAAATACTCATAATTAAAAAAGGAAATAAAAATAAATAAATGATAGTTTGATGTAAATAAATATTGATATACGTATCAAAAATGATTTATAGAATTTAAAAAAAAATAAAAGTAAATAAACAACAATTTCCATATCAAAGTTTTCGCCAAATTGGCGGGGGGGAAAATCGCGCCAACATGCGTATGTGACACCTGTGCCCAAAAAATATGCGAAATGCTACCATGATCGCAAAAGTTCATGATTTGTCTATTAGAATCTTCCGATTTGGCGAAGGATTAAGGGAAAATTAAATTATCAATAAATGTAACGTGTTGCAATGTTTAACATACATTTAAGGGAGACCAAACTGGTCGCCAGTGGCGGCTAGTGCAGGACCGTGTGAAGAGAAAACTGCGCCCGGGGCAAAGTTTCAATTTGGCGCCCCCATCCCCTTCATTTCTTCTCTTTGTGACAGATGTAAAAAAAAAAAATGATGAAGTGCAGAAACAGAAATAAATTCTATTGAATAAATATTTCGCATTTAATTTGGAACTTTAAAAGATTCAATTTTAATTCAGAAATTCCAAACAACTAAATAATATGAGAAAATTGCACTTATTTCTTAGAGAAATCATGCATGATGTTTTGGAAACTCCCTGTAAAATGATTGACGGCTAAAAAATGAATGAATAAATAAATAAAACTGTGGTTGGTAGTATAAATTTAGCGCCCCCTCAATTTCCGCGCCCGGGGCGAAAGCCCCCTTCGCACGGCCCTGGGCTAGTGTTCAAAATATTTAATAATTGCTTATTTTTTATAAAGAAATATTATTTTAAAGTAGTTATTTAACTGTAAAATAAAGTAAACAAAGAAAAATAACAATTTATTTCGCATAGTAAAGTAAGAAATATTTTGTTTTGTATTTACTGCCTTTGATAAATATAACTGTAGTCTAATGGGTGATGATTCTATTCAAGTAAAATTCGTGAGATGCAAATTGAATGGAGATCAGTTTATTTTTACCGAAACTATAGATGAATCTGCTGTTGATGTCAATGATTTGATAATGTTGCTCCCAGACCCAAAAGTATTTCAGGAAAATTCTAGGCGCAATCTTACTCGTAAGTATTTTGGAATTTCATTTGCAAATTTTAATGTGTGCTGAGTTTTTTGTACTTAAGTAATAACTTTAACTAAATTGCAATTGTTCCTGTATTAATCTGTTATTATTTTCAATATATATATATATATATATATATATATATTTTAATGTTACTTGTAAATTTATATTACTATGCTATTTTGTGGGTAAAGGGGAAATTTAAAAGAATTAGATTAATGAAAAATAGATTTATATTGTATTTCAGATAATACCTAACAGCGGTCCACTGTGCCCCAATTCTGAGGCACACTAGTCCACTTTACGGGTGCATATATATATATTTTTTGAAAACCGTATTGAAAACTATGTTCTGAGAAAATTATGATGAATGTATAAAGGTTTAAGGAATATTCAAAAATATTTTCATGCAGATCGGTTTGTCAGTTAAAGAGAAAAAAAAAAGTTAACTGAAAAAGTGGTCCACTGTGTACCAGTCTCCCCAACATTTCATATTAGGGATAAATTAATTGATAAATAATAATGAAAAACAGAATATATATATAATGTTAATAAATAAAAGGTAACAGAATAGAGTGCCACAATAGTTATATTTAAATTTTAGGCTTAGATGCTCACGCTAAAAAAAAAATAATAATCTGTTAAAAAAAAGAAAAAAGTCGCCAAATTTAGGGGATTTTTTCCTTTAATGGCAACCTAGCCATTGTATTAAGTTATTCGTTTGGCGCAGTCTTAGAAATCGCGCCAACCAAACAGTCGTCAATCTTTTGTTTACATTTTAGCGTGAGTGTAACACATCTGTTCCAAATTTTACAACTTATAATTATTAGAGATGCAATGGATGTCAATTTGGCCGGATACTGGACACCCGATATAATAAAACATCAAGATGTGTTTAATTCTTTTTCCATTTAAAAATTTAAAAAATACATAACTACTGCTGCACTATTCTGTTATTTTTTATTACTGTTTAACTGATCTAACAATAATATTATAGAATATATTCTGTTTTTCTTTATTAATTAATCTATCCGTAATATTAAATGTATTTTTCGAGGGACTTTTATCTATTTATCATCAGTTAATTTATAAAACAACAGATTTGTTTTAATGTCAAATTGTTCCTTTTTCACTTTGACAATTAGACAATTTGTTATTCTATAAAATGACTAGTTAAATTGTAGAATCGAATAATTACACTCTGACCAACTTGGTTTATTTAATGAAATAGTTAGATATGTTATGAAATATAACTGAATTATACGCTTTAACGGTAACATAGGGGAGACTGGTACACAGTGGACCACTTTTTCAGTTAAATTTTTTTTTCTCTATAACGGACAAACCGATCTGCATGAAAATATGTTTTAATATTCCTTAAAACTTTATACATTCATCATAATTTTCTCAGAACATAGTTTTCAGTATATTTTTCAAAAAAAAAAAAAAATTCATATGCACCCATAAAGTAGACCAGTGTACCCCAGAAGTGGGGCACATTGGTCCACCCACCGGGGCACAGTGGACCACTATAGGTATTATCTGAAATACAATATAAATCTATTTTTCCTTAATCTAATTCTTTTTTATTTCCCCTTCACCCGCAAACTAACATAGCAATATAAATTAACAAGTTACATGTTGAAACAAAAAAAAAAAAAAAAAATTGTATTTTCAAAATAATAACAGATTAATACAGGAACAATTGAAATTTAGTTTAAGTTATTACTTAAGTACAAAAAAAATCAGCGCACCTTAAAATTTTCAAATGAAATTCCAAAATACTTATGAGTAAGATTGAGCCTGGAATTTTCCTGAAATACTTTTGGGTCTGGGAGCAACATTATGAAATCATTGATATCAACAGCAGATTCCTCTACAGTTTCGGGAAAAATAAACCGATTTCCATTCAAGTTGCGTCTCATGAATCTTACTTCACCAATTAGATTAGTTATATTTATCAAAGGCAGTAAATACAAAATAAAATATTTCTTACTATGTTAAATAAATTGTTATTTTTCTTTGTTTACTTTATTTTACAGTTAAATAACTACTTTAAAACAATATTTCTTTTTAGAAAATAAGCAATTATTAAATATTTTGAACATTCTGCATTACAAGAGCAGAGTGGATTGTGGACCACTGTGCCCCAGGAGTGGGTGGTCCACTGTGCCCCATGTTGAAGTTCAATAAATAATCATATTAATATTGTTTATAGCTTTCTTTTAAACATATTAACTTTAAAGTTAAATAAAAACAAGTATTTTAGCTTTGCAAAAAAGCTGTTTTATCTTATTTATCTACAACCTTTATTTACTAAAAAAATAAATATATGATGATGAAAAATGTTACTTTTAGAAGCTCAAAACAACCAATCAGTATAAAATAGCTCAAGCTGAGAAAAACATATTTTCTGAAGGCTATAAATAATCAGTACAGTGCAGTTGTCTATTAGGATAGAAGAAAAGCTTTAAAAAATTTTAAATAAATAAAATATTAGAGGGTGGTCCACTGTGCCCATAGGTCCAGTGTGTACCAGTCTTCACTATATATATGATCAGAAACAAATTTTGCATTTATCGTAATAAGTTCATATAATATCTTAAAAACTTGAATTAATAAGTAAGTCAAAATCACACAGAGAGATAGAGGAAATATAAGGTTGTTTCTGAGGTTTTATAACAAAAAATAAATAAAATAAAAATTTAATTGCAAAAGAAAGCTCTAACTTAGATGAAAATAAAATAAATTTGTAACATATCATTTAAAAAATAAACAGAACCAAACAAAAGTTGTTACTCACTTAGTTGCATCTGTATTAAGACACAACTTGGATACAAATAAATTAAATTTGGCTTGTATATCTATAAATAAAATGCAAAATCAGTAAATATCGTGAAAAAAAAAAAGAATTAAATTAATAAGATTATGGATTATAAAATGCAAAAATTCAAACAGAACAAAATTTAAAACTCAAAATAATACAATTTAAGACAAAAATAAAATATGCACATACTCGAGACCTCCATCTCTGCTTATGAAGTAAACAACGATTAAAACAGACAACTCAAAACTTACTTTTTATATACTGAAATTTACAACACCACTTGCAGAAGACACCGGCTAGACATGGTGTTTTGAAACGTGCTTCATTTTGTTAAAGCTCTCTAAAGTTACAGATCGTGGCATCGAGCTAATAATAGGATATGACACAAGACAGGATGAAGCTCTACACCTCAGTTAAAACAACATACGAATAAATCAATGGCTTAAAAAAATATAAAATGCATACATCCCGTTTTGAATAGTGTCCTTATGCAACCATTCGGACTCCACACAACAAAAACATTCAAGGAAGGAGAAGGTAAACAGAGGATCTTGTGTTGGATTAACAAGTCAATCATATAGACAATGCACAAAAATCAGGGGCGCAAATGTTTGCTAACTTACAAATCCAAACTGCAATAAGTCCATGAACGACTTTAATTGGTTCCATAGTTTATTTGTTACGTAATTGGCAGTGAAAAAAATTTATGAATATCAACTCCGTTCAATCCGACCTTACCGCCATGCTTCGCCCTTCTGTGCTTCTGTATCTGTGTTTTGATGCGTTTATTCCCAGCCGGATCACGTTCACGTCTCGATAAAATAATCGATTAGAATAATCGTTGTTTATATCGATAATTTCTTTCGCACTGGCTATTTCGTTCCACTGCTTTTATAGTGTTTAATTATTCGTGTTTTTATTTTATTACTTTATTGTATTTTAAAATAAAATAATGGACGTTTATTATAATTGCAGTTTCGAAACACAGATGATTTTAATTATCTTTTTAGAAACAATATTAAGTTAGTTTAAGAGATTTTTTAAACATTTGATTGTCGATAAGCAAACCCCGAAGAAATTCAACTTTCGAGAAAATTTCGATTTATTTTTCTTTAATAAACGAAATTTATAATAATAAAGATGTTTGTATATATGTCTGTGTGTGTGTTCTGAACAAACTGCTGTGCGCAGAGCTACAAGCTTTGGCAAGAATGCGATTTTTAGCGTTTTTTCACGTTTTGCGGCGATTTTTCCACATTAGTAAAATGAATCCGGTTTAAATCTTTTATGCTAACATAGTAAATTTTGCCCTCTGTTCAATAAAGTTAATTCGAAATTCGTACAGCAATTTTTGAATTTTTTATGCGATTTTTATTAGAGGTTTTTTGCATTTTGCAGCGATTTTTTGATATTCGTAAAATAAATTTGGTTTCAATCTTTTAGCCTAATATAGTAAATTTTTTGTCCTCTGCGATTTTTGATAAGACTTTTTAACGCTTTAGAATTGACATTCATAAAGGAATCCGATTTCAATCCAACAAACTCAATACAGTACCCTCTGCAAATTTTGAATTGTTAGCGATTTTTTTCGCGTTCCGCGATGATCATTCACAAAATGAATCCGGTTTCAATCTTTTAGCTCAAAATAGTAAATTTTGTTGTTTGCGATTTTTTAATTTTACCGTTTTTTTTTATATGTGAGTTTAAACTTTTTTTTTTTTGTGGGGGGGGGGGGGGTCCGTGACAATTTTTTGAGATTTTTTTTCTGAAATGAAAAGAACTAATTCTAAGGTAAATTTGCTACTGCTGTAATTAATTCCAAGTTGGAAGTATGCCAAATCGGTTCCTGTGGCAAAATGAATGACGATGCTGAAAATTTGATTTTAATATGGGTCGAAATAAAAAATCACAATAATTCATGCTTCGTTTGATTAGAGACTGAAGCAGGCATAGCTCGCACGGGGGGGCTGTCGAAGGCAGTGAGACCCCCAACCCCAGGTTCGTTTGGGAAAAACCGACCAGCTCTGCTCTGCAAGTAAACAATATAAAAAAGTTATATGCTAATTAAAAAAAAAAAAGGTTTTAGTTTGCTTTAAAAGGAGGCTTTAACTTTCCCTTCTCCTAAAGTATATTTACTTCTGAGGTGATTATTATTTTAATGAGTGAAATTGTATTATTACAGTATTTATATTTAATTGCATTTTATTAATCCTGTATTAAGAGCGAATCTACTGAAATGAACTGATTTCTCTCTTCGTTTAATTAAGGAACATAACATGTTCTCTTTCTTGTTTTGTTAGTTGTCAAATAAGATTTTTTTTTTTTTTTTCAAATGTTACAATTTATGCACTACATACTGTTTTGATACATATGCCCAGAATTAGTTAAATATTTAAGTAAAATAGAATAATAATAAAATGATCATTTTTTCTGACTTTTATAGGTTGCGTTTTGCCTGTTATGCGAATAACTGATGTATATAAAGGATGAGGAGAAGGATTGGTTGGGGTCTGGTTTACAGGGCTTATGTCTTGTGGCCCCGAATCTCAAAAGAGGCCCTCAAAATATAAAACAGGTTTAATAAGGTAATTAATAATTATATTAAGTATTCTTATAGTGCTCTAAAAGAAAAAGTGCACGTGGTCTCCACGTGACTATATCGATGCTTGTGCTTGGGTGAGAGCCACCCATGTAGGGGAACTTTTGGAACCGTTCAAATCCCAAGTACTGGGTGGGAAAAGAAAGGAATGGGCAATCGCCCAAAATGCAGTTAAAACTTACAACTTTAACTTTATCAATTAGAAGAAATCGTTCAGGAGGGTGCGAAAATCTCACCATGTGTGTCATGTGATTGTTAAAGCTAATCCTTCCCTTAATTGTGATTTAAAAAAAAAAAAATGCTCCTAGGTAATTTAACGAAGAAGTTTTATATATAAAAGAAAATAAAGATGAGCATGTAAGAGTTTAAATTTAGAAAGCCATATTTACCATCAACTCATATTTTCACCTGGATTATTTCAAAATAAATAGAGGAAAATTCATATATAGAGGACTACGAAGAAGAAGAAAAAGATAAAGATAGCAGAGCGTCGCTTCTACTTTCTCATTTATGCGTTTTTTTGTTTTTTTTAATTTGGATCGTAACTTACACCTGTGTGTTCCAATCATAAAATGTTTCTTTTATACGAATAAGTAACTTTTAAATTGCATTTACACGTTTTTCTTCATGATAACTCCGAATTTAAAAATTCATTCTGATAGGTCCCGATTTCTACATGGGGTAATAGGAGCATTGTTCAGGGCCCCATAATTTGGAGTCCCTAAATTAGGTAGTAGTAGCACCCCTTTATTAGTATATATATAATTTTCTTGTTTCATTTATATATGTTATCAGGGGCTTAATATTGTCGATTTTAGACAATATTTGTTGAAATAACATATACTTACTATGAATATTCTTATAAAGCCCTTCTGAAGATTCTATAAGATATTCATAGTTTTCCAATTTTGCTTTTTCAATTTTTGCTTTTTCATCCTTTTAAGTATAATTTCTTCAATGTCCATTCCATTGCTTTTTATGGTGTTTTATCCTTCGTTCTTCACATGTGTATTTATTTTTAAATGTATATATATATATATATATATATATATATATATATATATATATATATATATATGTATATATATATATATATATATATATATTCTACTTTATGCGAAAAATATCCATATTAACAAAAAAAAATCCTTACTGTATTATTAATTTTGACTTAATCGTAATGGTGAGCATTCAAACTGAAATAGCTCTTAAACTAGATCTAAATTATGTAATAGCATGAGAATGGGGGGGGGGGGGTAGTATTTTATGTATTTTCATCTATTATTGTTTGTTTTAGAATCTATGTGAGAGTTTTTACAACCCCATCTTTTTTTTTTCTTTAAGGGGGTGGGGAAGGAGAGCGACTTTTTAAAATACTTTCTAATATTAATCGTATTTTAATCATATTTATCATATGATAAAATTAATTAATACTAATCATATATATAAAGGATTTTAATTTTGATGATGCAAAATGAAATATGTCATTTCGGCCAACATGATATTGCAAACTAAAATAATGTTTTAACCCTCTGGAAACGAATTAGGAAAATATACGAATTATGAAATATAAAAGAGAATTGCGAATTATAACAAGTGGGTAAGTGTGATCGAAGATCGCTCAAAGGGTTTCGTTTAATATTCCTTTCAAAACACTTTATCCTTTCTTTAATAAATCCAAATAAATTTCGATTATCAACCAAAAAAAAAAAAAAACTCATGTTTTTTGTTTTTTATAAAATAAAAATTTACCGGTCTATTTTTTCGTTTTTTCGAGTATCCAAACCAGCCCGATAGCGGGCGAAGCCGGCTATTATATTCTGTCATAATAATATCTGTCACGCGGACTAAATGCGATATAAAAAAATAATTTCAAAATTAAACATGTTGTACACCTTCAAAATGTTAAAATATGCGATTATTTCCATAATCGGATTTTTATCATGATTCAATATGTTTCTCAAACTCATACATTTACTATTCTCTATTACTCATATTGATACTCGCTTTGTATTATTCTCTAACATTTGAAAAATCCGTCAAACTTCCAATAGGACGTCAGATTAATTATCTTTTTAATTCTCTAATGACGTGATATTAAGCTGCTTTCTGTACTTACATACATATTCATACTCCTTGTATTATTGAGAAATCTTTGAAAATTTCCGTTTCATTACCACTATGACGTCAATAACTTTTATTTCATATTAATCTTTTTTTTCAATTGGTGAAACTTTTTATTTCATTTTCATTTTTCACGTGGAAATCGTCTGATAGAAAATTAATTATTGTAGAAAGAATTTCATTGTGGATTTTTACTTTTTGGCATCTGCTATAACGAAAAATGTTTCAATTTAATAGGAAAAGGCTGTTAGAATTTTGGTTCTTTATCACTATTTATTAAAATAATACGAAGTTTTCAAATTTTAATATTTTGAGCTCTTTATAGCTGGTATTCAGCTATATACACAAAGTTTCAACTCTGTAAGTTACATAGTTTCTGAGAATAGCTCTGTGACAGACAGACAACGGAGCGGGAGTAATAGGTTTCGTGAGATGAACGAAACCTTAAAAATATAAAAGAGAAAAATAATTTTGTGTATTAGTACACTTAAAATGCCAATCTAAATTGTGTAAAAAAAAATAATTTATTTAGCGTGATCCTATTAACCCCCCCCCCCTTTTTTTTTTTTTTTTTTTTTTTTTTTTTGCCTCGACGGCACTTTAAAAAATACCATAAAGAAAAACATGTTAAAAAAATTATTTAACATATTGAATGGTCAGTAATACAATTTAGGATGAGTTATCATGACCACGTTACAAAAGCCCATTATTCGTTGTATAAATCACAAATTTATTTAAAAGTATAATTTATTTTCCCATAATGTCTGTTCCGCTTTCCTGATTCTAACAGACATGCAGTGGATAGTTTCAGTTCAGAAACAATCATGTGATGTCATTTGTTATCAAAATTGAAACAAATCTGAAGCCACACATGAAATCTGAAAGCTTAAGAGATGTGAATTAAAGTAGAAGTTAGTTGGAAGAAGTTTTCAAAATCACTGTTTATATGACTTAAATCAGGAGCCTCATATGAGGACTAGGTGAGCGATATGTGTTAAGATACATAATTCATTTTTATTGCTAGAATCTTTATAATACTGACTCTCCCCAGTTTTTTTTTTTTTTTTTTTCTACTTTAAAAAAAAAAAAAAGATGCTTTTCCATTTTTTCATATATGTTTCTTATCTGTTTGTTTTAATCCCATTCAACATACTAATGTTTGTAATGTGTATTGGCATCTTCATAAACATTTTATAGTCACAGGCTAACAAAGTGTTTTTGAGTGAAATTCTTGGAGGGAGGGTCCCACTGTCTGCTTTTCGCAGGACTCCCTCGAGCCAACGAGCATTCTAAAATAAGAAATTTCATTCTTGTTCGGAATCTCTAGGTAACTTTCTTGCATATTTTTAAATTTATATTTATGTGTAATATTTTATAATAATATAATATTTTATATATATATATTTTTTTTTTATTAAATAATATAATATTTTATAATAATTTGAGATTTTTGTAATATGCATTGCATATACACTTGTCTTGCAGCAAGATACGTGTTTAATCAAGAGATACTATAAATACATTTTAATGAAAACATACTATTTGAGAAATTAATTATTTGAAATAAAATTAAGAATTTAAAGCTTCACTGTAAAGATTCTCATTTAAATTATTAAAAAAATATTAAAATTTATCTTAATGATACAGATAAAATGTCTCGCATCATCGAAAGATATTATTAGAATTTAATTGTTATATTACACTAGATAGTCCCCATCACACACACAAAACTTCATGGTAAAAAAATTAAAGTTTCCACAGAAAAAAAGTGCATAGCATCATTAAAATGTCAAATTTTTACAGAATATTTTTTAGCAATAGTTAAAAAGAAATAAAGATATCTCCTTTTATAACCGGGCTGGGTATCGGATGCATATTAGCTGTCTTTACAAGGATACAGACAACAGAACATTTTCCAGATAATTCAATTTTCAGATTTAAAAAAAAAAAAAAAAAAAAAAAAAAAAAAAAATCCAATTTTCTTATTCTTAATAATTTTACAGATAAAGAAATTTTTGAAGCTGTTGAAAATTTTATTAGTTTTCTCAAATACAAACATTTAACTGCATTACCAATACCAATGGATGCACCATAGTTTTTTATTAAAATATTTCTCATTCTTTATGTTTTTATTTTGTTTTTGTGTGTGTGCAATGGAATATAATCATATACTTTTCTTAGCATATATGCCTTACAATAAAAAATAAACCAAAAATTGTAGATCATTTTAATTTATTAATTTAATTGATAATTACATGCCAAAGCTTTTAATTTAAAATTTTAAATACAAAATCATTAATTAAAAATATTGGTAATAGTAAATTATACTTAATATTCATGAAGAATTTTTTTTTTATAAATTTTCCTCATGAAATAAAATATAATTTACATTATTGAACTATGAGTTATCAGAACTCTAACAATATAAAAGACATATCTTATGCCAGAAGTGGGGTTCGAACCCGCGCTCCCTTTTAGAGAACCAGAATTCTTCTTTCTGGCGCCTTAGAGCACTCGGCCACCTCGACTTCACTCAACGTTCCAGTGAATAGAAATCAGTTCCCACTCCGTTTAACGACAGCAAAGTACCGTAAAATGCTCATTGCGCATGTCCAGATCAGCCGAAACCCGTCTTAAGAATTCGGCTTTGTATTTTAAATATATAATAAATATATATTATTGAATTTAATTATCAATTATCAAATCTTTTCTTTAGACTAGGGGACTCTGCCCCTTATGAGCTACGCTCGCCAACCCCGTTTTTGATATATATTTTTTGATACGTGAATAGAGAAACATGCGTGCAGGGGAACACTCAGAAAAGGAGGGGGGATATTTCGGTTTCCTGGGGGTAACTATTAGTCAGAATTAAAAGTTGAATATATCTAAATGTCAGAAATTAAATCGGCGGCGATTTTTCGATGTTCGCTTTTAATGTTTTAGCCCAACATAGTAAATTTTGTCTTCTGCTATTTTTTTTCGATTACTTATTTGATTTTTTTATTCCAGTGCCGGACAATATCAGGCGGGTCAGCTAGTGTTAAAAATAAAATAAATAAATGTTTTAAATAATCTTAAAAAACAAAATTAGATAAAAATAAGCGTGTCTTGTTAACCATGACATAATTTTCAACATATAAACTTTTCTTTATGTGCTGTCATTTTATCCGTGCGCCATGCATCATTAAAAAAATTACTTTAATGTATGAAATGCACATACCGTTTAAATATGACGTAATTAAAATTTAAATAAACAAAAAAGCGACAGCGTTAATTTTTTTTTTTAAGAATTTAGAAACACATATATTCTTTAGAGACAGCCCTTAGAAACATATAAACAGTGCTCTACTGCATAGGCTTCGGCAGAATCAGATCAATAGAGGAGCAAGATTGTGGAACAGATGTGCATGTGGTTCGCAGCCCATGGTTGGTTGGGGAGGGTGGTCTCAAAAGCGTACCAAAATGTCGTTCTGAGGCTGGTCGTCGAACTGAAAGTCTGAGAAAAACCCCTGTTTTAAAAAATAACGATGATTTTCAAAATTCTCTTCAACCCAAATTTTTTAATATACAGAATAACATAAAATAGTCTAAATGAAGAATTTTTTGTCAGGACATTCCATTTAAGGCATTTTTTTAAAAATATTAACAAAAGAAGCAAATATAAAAGAAATTAATTAAGAAATATGAAAAAAAGAAAAAGGCTTTTATAGATTTTTTTTTCAAACGGTATCTTTTTCTTTTCGTCGGTGGGGGGGGGGGGGGGGGGGGAGGCTCTCCTGAACCCCACCCTCATTTAAAATATTTTTAAAACACGTGAATGTTAAAAGAAAGAAGTAAAAAATGTCTTGTACGGAGGGTGCAACGGGTAGAATCCCCAGACAAAATACAAGAAAAAATTATTTAATCATTGACAAAAATTCTTAATTTATCTACTCCACACAAGGACACCCATTATCTTTTCTCTTAATCTATATATTTAAAACGCTAAGCGTTTTGTTTCGACAATCCGTGAGAACAAACTACTACATCAAATTACATCATTTTTTTTTTTTTAATGAAAGATATTTGGTCACAGATTTGTTATCGTACATTCGTTTGTTCGAAAATTTAATTAATTAGCCGTAATCTTAAATTAAAATTTTACTTCTGCTTATGACGTCATAAAGTCGGCAATCGGATTAACGCCCACTGTTGCGACGTACAGAGTTTATTTTCTGAACTCAATGATTGCGAGCATAAAAAATAAATATTAAATATTAAAAGCACGTGACTTTTAGGCCGAATTTTTTAATTTGTAAGTTAAAATGTAGTTAAAATGTTTAAGTATTTCGGTAAAAATATTTATCCGTGTGTTTTATAAGCAAATAAAAATTCATATTTACTGTGACGTCACGGAAATATTGTCCATTGGGTTCATTTTATCATTCAGCATTATAACTTTGTTGATGCCATTTTTTTCATTACAATTAAATGCAAAATATATTTTTATTTGTATGCATGGTGCTTAAGCATAAATGTACGTGTGAAAAGTTTGTACCGGTGAAAATGACGTTATGCTTAGCTTGAAATGCATTTTAACATTGATAAAACTAACAAGTTGGAAATTGTACGTCAAACGTTACAAACGAGGTGCGTTCGTACGCACGTTTTAGAATTAAATTCATGATATCCCGTGCGTAGAACGGGTTAAACAGCTAGTTAAGTATATATTTTATGACACTGTTCATACAAATATCTTAACTAGTTATATAAATATTCAGATATATATGTATCAGCTAGTTATATAAATATTCAGATCTTGATGATTTTTAATTCTGTGAAATGAATTATATCGTCTGCAGATTAATTTCTGTCATAAAATAAGTATCTCGGTCGCTTGGCGATTTAACATCCATCGGAAGCTCCTATAACAAAAAAGCACCGATTTAAAAAAAAAATCAAATTTCTTAATAAATATTTTTATTAATATCTCCTAAAGTTTTGATTCGATTTTAATAAAATTTGAAATGTCTCGACAAAATTCTGCAAAGATAATATATTTTAAATTGCAAACCATTTGGTTGGGTAGTTTTTGCGTTGTTATATGCGGACAGACAGACAGACGGACGGACAGACAGACGGACAGACAGACAGACAGACGGACGGACGGACCAAGCGACGACTATAGGTGCTACGTATTTATATAATTACGAACGCACCTAAAAAGAAAAATTTATATGATTGTGTCAACATGGCGTAGTATTAACTGATATTTCAATTTTTAATTTTAAAGATTAGAACTGGAGCCTTTATTGGTTGCTTCATCTTGATTGCATACCTTGATTACATGTTACCAATTACTTTTTTTAAATTATAGGATTAAGTTATAGGAATTATAGGATTTAAATTAATAAGATTTCCTTTTTTAATAAAAAATTCACAAAAGTAAAGAATTTCAGGGAAAAAAAAACTTGAAATAATGATTGTATTTTTAGCTAGAATAAACAATGTAAGGCTAATATTTTATAGGAATTATTTTGGTAGGTTTGTTATAAGTTCATTTAACAGTTCCTTATTAGCGGCAAAGTCTTATTTCTTTCACTGTGAATTTTTCTTTCGATGTCAAAAAATGGTAGTCTACTTTTGGACGCCAACCAAAACACAGTGGCAATATTTAGAAATGTATAACGGTTGTGACAACAAACGGCACTATCGCTTTGGCTTTCATCGCGCTTACATCACTTCTAAATACTAAAAATTTAATTTTTTTACTACATTTTACAATTTCAATTCTTACATCCGCAATTAGAAAAACAAAATTAGCTTTCGATTGAAATTTATTTGAAATCTGCCGCTTAATTTAACGACTTTTTAAATAATTTTCAAGCATGAAATATTTTTCAATTCTATCTCAACAATGACCATCCGTTTGTTTTAATAATGTAAAATAGCCCCTTGGAAAGTTGCAACAATTGAAAATAGGTATCCCTAACCTTCATGAAAAGTGAAAAAATAATAATAATAAAAACCTGATAAATCATAAGATCAGATTATCCATAAGATAGAGTATTTTGGCGCTAATATAAAATCTGTCAAAAGAAAAAAACTATTTTTAGTTTATGATTAACATAAAATTGATATGTTGAATTCGTTGATGTATATGTTGAATCAGAATATGCTAGGAACTGTTATTTATTATTTTTTTAAAGATCCATTGGATATTTAACTGTATAAGAGACCGATTGTGATGGAAAAGAAATAATCATCCTGATTATGTAAAGGGATAGGAGAAACCATACAAATAAATTACAATTGAAAACATTAAAATTCTCCCTCATCTGCATATTAATTTATTATTTTTAACAAAAATTCTTCATTTTTACATAAAAATTGATTAGCTTAAAACAATGGATGCGTTTTAGAAGATATGGATTTGAAACGAACAATGATTAAAGATGACATTTTAAAACTTTTAATTTAAACATTTTAAAACTTTTTTTAAAGTAGAATTTCAACGGTGCCTTTGGGCAGATGCAATACATATGCGCATAGGAGCTCATTCGATTGCATGATCACAGGGGGGGGGGGGGGGTGCTTATACTATGTTCTTTTATTTACTGAATATGAGATGAAAGTAGGAAATTTGTATGATACTTTATGATAGGACTATTTGTATGATACTTTATAGGTCCATGACCCTTTTTAACACAAAATTTAGGGAAGGGTAATGCCCCTCCCGCCTTTTATCTCCCTGCTGGCCTAAACTCTATTGTATTATAAACGTTCTGATTACCACTGTTAGACTTGTTCTTAATGCATCCATTGTAAGAATGAGTTTGAGGAACGAAATTGTCTTTGAGGAATTTTTGATCTTTTTTATGATTTTCTGTAGAATTTGTACGTTTTTTGCGTCGGCAACTGCCCCTTCTTCTCATAGAGCCTCTTCGCTGCATAACTCCACCTTATATTCTTTCTACTTTCAGTCCACTGTTAGCAAAAATGAACAAATTTCTGTCATCCGTGTAACATGTTTTATAGTTTGGCTTCGTTTTGTGGCATACCTGAAATTAAAGAAGTACGTTTTAAGATTATAATTGCAAAAAATAAAATAAAATAATAAAAATAAAATTATATATATATATATATATATATATATAATTATAATATCTATGAATTTCAAAAAACATATCAAGTTCTATTCTACTTAAATCTCCAAAGAGATAATCAATGATACTGTGTATACAGAATACCACATAGCTAATAATTAACATGTGCAAACATAATATTACCATAGCTGATGCTTCAATGGTAATTGGCCAAATTTTACTCATACCAAAAGAATATTGAATAAAGAAATAGAGAGAAAGGGGAAAAAAAAAATTATAAATTGGAGTTGCAATTAAGTAAACACAAATGGATTAACAAATTAAATATGAACCATACACAATGGAAAATTGGACCACATGAGAATTAAATATGAATTGGACATGGAAAAACACATGCACATGTACTCATCAGCCTGGATGCACCCACATGTGTTTTAAATAATAATTCAGTGTTTCATAATTCTACTGGCATAATGCTAAGATCAGTAGAATCATCCAGGTACACTGAATTATTACCAGACAACAATTGGAAATATTAAAATTTGGAAATATTTAAATAGGAAATAAAAAACCATTAAGAAAATACAATATATTTCACTCACATCGATTATCCAAAAAACTGTAATTAACACCTCACTAAATTACCACGAGATAACAGTTTTGAAATAATAAAATTGGAAATATGAACGCGTAAAGTGTAGATAAAATATATTACTCACAATAATTATACAGAATCCTTAAAATGTCACAACGTCTACATAATATTCACATCCACATGGCAATGCATCATACATGTTAACTAAGTCGAGTTGAGAGAAATGATTTGTAAGACAAGTTGAGAGCACACTTTTTTTAAAACACAACCCCATAAATGACACCCAATCACAAAATGATTCAAAAACACTCAAAATAATTCTGGTTTTAATACACTTATAACAAATTTATATCCGTGAATATATATTACTCCATCCAATTTTAATTCCTGAAAGTAAAATTAATATACAATCAATAGCTCCCTCTATAGTTAAATTAAATATAATATTAACAATATTATCTACAACTACCTGAAAGGTAAAGTGTCGCCATCTATTGGTATTATAATAGTTCATAATTAATATTTAGTTAAATATCCACTTTATTATTTACATACTCACTTCATTAGATTTATTTATATAAATAAACTTTAAAAAACAATACTAACTTGTAGTTTTACTTAAAATTCAAATAAAATATAATACTACTATATGAATAAATCTACACAGAATTAATTCAACTTGCACAGCATTTCAGATATTCTTAACAAGAATATATTATGTAAAAGAGATATTATTTTAATTCAAATTATTTTTGCTGCCAGCTGTGTTAATCCACTGATATTATAGACATTTATTAAATAATTAATGTTTTATTTTTACTACTACTTAAATATATATTAGACTTGTTTTTAAATAATTAATGTTTAATTTATACTACATTGTAAATATATTTTATATTTATAGATTAATTTAAATATCTAATTAAATAATTCATAAACAATTCAAAATATCTCAAAATTTATAATGTTGATAATTAATAGTATTACTACTGTTTTTCAATCAAATTAATGCAATGCAGTAATTAAAATACTTGTTAATTTTAATTATTCATAGACAAAAATAAAAACTATATATATTTATTTTTATATATATTGCAAATAGATATATATATATGAGTTATAATCACCAATGTTATCATTGTATAATTTAATTTGTTATTGTATAAGTTAATTTATAAATGTATGAAAACTGCACATCAATAATACCTTAAACAGAGGTGATCGGCAACGCACAATCACAACTATACAAAGTATAAATAATGTTCAATCAAATATTAAATTTCCTAATATGTTATAATTGTAATTATGTATGTTATATTTGTAATTTTCTACATAAAGTGTATATAATGTTCAAACAAATATTAAATATTAAATTTCCTAATATGTTATAATTGTAATAATGTATGATATAATTATTATTTTCTATATCTTTTGTTATATGTTATCGCACACTAAAACAATATATATATACACTACATTTCAATTATTTTAAGGTACAGGGCTTCCCAACTTATGGTACGCCGTACCAGTTCTGGTACGTGAGCCCTCCGATACTGATACTCAAACTTTCCATTCTGAATGAGCCCTACCAGCAGCTGAGAGGTTCTGCTCTCAAAGATGGTACACGGGAGGGTTCAAACTAAAGGCCAGCATTGATTCGGTAACGAACCCGATTTTACCCGAACCCTGGTCGGGTTGACACTATTTTTTTTTTTTTTACGTTGGGAGTCGGGTTGATTTTAATTGTGTTGGGCTTGGGTCGCTTTCGGGTCGAGTTGACTTTAATTGTGACCGATCTTTTGTGTGTCCCGTCACTGTGAATCAGGGCCGAAACTAGGGTTTTTTTTCACCTGGGACAAACATTAATTTTGCCTCCCCTGCTTCCAAAAATAAATTTATAAAAAGTTCATTGCTTTTATTTTTTATTTTAAATCTGAAATAATTGCTAGAAAGTATATTAATCTTAATATTTTTAGGTTGGTTTAGGTTGTTTTCGACCTATTGCAATAATTTCGTTGGAATCATTTCATCTTGTCATCGCGATAAAATCCGAAATACTGAACGAATTAGAACCAAATTGGGATAGTGAATTGGTCTGCCAGTATCTTGGATGAGTTCGTTAATCAAATATGTAGCTGTTATAGTTCGCTTACAGGGACACAAAAAAAAAACAAAAAAAAAACATTCAAAACGTGGCATCACAATAACATCCGAAATATTGAACTAATTTAAACCGAATTAATATAGCATATTGATGTTGCAAGTATCCTGGTAGAATTCGTTAATCAAGTATTGTTTTGGTACCCCTATGTGGTCACCTAATGAAACAACCATCCCTGTTGAAAGCAAAGAGTATAAAATCAACGAATACATTTTTACTTTAGTTTGCCCAATTGCAAGTCTTCTTTGTCCAAATTTCGGTATTTGTTTCTTGTACAGAAAGAAGAATCAAATCCTCTTTAGGCGTCCGACTCCAGGGGGCATATGCCCCCTAGTTTCCACCCTGCTCGAGATGAACGATGAATGCTATGCACACTGTATTCTATAGTAATCATTTTGCACTTCATCTCAGTGATACATATCAATTTCAATATGTTTGAAACAGTGTAACATTTTTAAATCGCAAACGATTTTTCGAAATAGACCGCAAGATAACAGAATTCTTTTGAGTGTCCCTGTAAATGAACGATAAATGATATGCACACCATATTCTATAGTAAGTATTCTATAGGGCACCTCATATATATATCTATATATATATATATAGTATATATATATCAATTTCAATATGGTTGAAATAGTGTAACATTATTAAAATGCACCGTAAATGATTTTCCCCCTTAGACTGCAATCTAACGGAATTCTTTTGAGTGTCCATGTAAACGGACTGTACATGCTACATACTTCATTTTCAATACCAAACTTACAGTAGTAAATCTCAATAACATATATCAATTGCATGGAAGTCGGAATATATTTACGCGAGTTAGAGCACAGACAGGCAGACAAACCGAATTCATAAACACTTTTCAACTATATTGGAAAGTGTTAAAAGGGAATTTGCGGCTATGTCTCTTTAAGCGGATGACCGATCCTGATAAAAAAAAACTATATAGTTTAGATGTTTTCCAGAAAAATAATATTTATTATAAAAAAAAAATCACGATTTTTTTTCTATTTAAAAATGGTAACTGTGTACAATTCGAGATTTTTTTTAATAAAAAAAAAAATACTACAAAGGCTATATAACACGTGTGTGACAGAGTATTGCAAAAGGCCAACTGTTTTTTATCAGTCAGATCGAAGTCTAAAATTTCAGTTAAAACCTTTCATTAAGAATTTTGCTATACCTATATATATATATATATCTTGTATTCCGTAGAATAATTAATCTTTGATATACCAGTATTTTAACGAATTTGTTCCGATAATTGTTTCTTTTTATTATTATTATTCAAATTGTTTGATTGCTACCACCTTTTTTTTCTCAGAAAGTTATACTCACCTTTTTTTTAATCTGTCATTAGATAAAAACATTAAATAACGAGAATATTATTATTTAAAAAAAAACTTGTAGCAATGGAGTATCTGAGTAATAATAATAACAATAATAATAATAATAAACGGCTAACTGGCAACGCTGCTTGGCAGAAAATTCTGTCATTTGAATAATATTGGTTAATGTATCCATACCTGGTATACTATAACAGCATAGTTTTAGGAATATCAGTATCTAACATACAATATAACTATTCTTTGATATTTTCGCCATCAAAATTATAATTTATTATAAGATAAATCCACGATTTTTGAATTAAAAATTAGATTAAATTCAAGGATTTTTATTGATTAAAAAATTTACTAGAAACACGACAACACGTGTGACGAAGTATTACATAAGTATCTGCTTGAGTCGTCGGTCGTAACTGCATTTTTTATCTGTCAGCTCGAAGTCTAAAGTTTCAGCACGTGAATTATCTCACACTGTCAAATAGATTTTTTTTTCATTAAAAAATATAAAGAAATAAAAAAATAAAATCTGAATAATGATGATAAAAAAATCCTATTATCAGTATATCTGTTTCCGAAATAAGATACGTTCAAGTATAGAAAGGTTGTGTTTACATGGAGACGACCATGAATTATCGTTTAAAAGTGGTGTGTTATTTATAGACTTTCTAAAATAAAAATAGTTAATTTTTATGTTTCGAGGAGCTATTAATGCTATTATGCATGAATTATTTTTAAATCGATGAAAAACACATTTTGAACTTGAGTATAAAAATAAAACTAATTTTTTTTTTTTTTTTTTTAATACACACTTTTATAAGCATTCAAAATTTATCTTGTAAATCACACATAATGTCCTGACTGCAATTCCCCATTTTTCTAAAAAAAAATAAAAAAATCCGCCACAATACGTTAATTTGGACATCGAACCTAAGTAAGTATAAAATTCACCGCTTTCTTTTACGCTTGGTAGAAAGCATGAGCTAGTGAAGTTATTAAAAATACACATATAATTTCTGTTTTTAACACTTTCCAACCTAGTTGAAAAGTGTTTATGACTTCGGTTTGTCTGGCCGTCTGTCCGTGCTCTAACTCCCGTAAATATGCTTGGATTGTGCTGAAATTTTTGTATGTTATTGTCGCAAGTTCCCTATTTCAACAGAAGTGTGTAGCACTTATAGTTTTTTTACAGGGACAGTCAAAAGTATTCCGTTACATTACAGTCAACAGAGAATAATCGGTTCAATCGCATTTTGATGACGCTACGTCATTTAAAACATAATGAAATTGATATATAATTATGAAGCGCATTAAAACATGCTTTTTGTAGAATAGGGGGTGCAAAGTATTTATTATTCATTTACAGGGCCAAACAAAAGAATTCTTTTACACATCGTTATAGGGTAAAAATCGTCTGCAGTGTAATTGAGTGATATTTCACTATTTCAAACATAATGAAAATTATACGGCATTACTGAGGTGCACTATAAATTTCTCTCTTGTGTTCATTGTGTTTATTTATAGGGACACACAAAAGATATTGGTCACAGTACATGTGCGATATTTACAGTCTATGTGTGATAAGTGCGTTTTCAACTTTGGTTTGCGTTTTTTAGTTTAACTTTTTCTTTTTTTCATAGTACGTGTGTGTTTAAAAACTCGGTTGATAATATACAGGGGAATTCATACAAGGGAATTCGTAAGTATTACAGACTATGGGAGTGAATTGCTTAAGGGTAGTTTTTTATTGTGTTTACGCATTTTCCTGTTGAACTATATTTTGTAGACTAATAGAAGTTTGTGGAATATAAATAAATTCATATACAGGGCTACGCAAAAAAGGTACATTGTCATTTACGTTAGGTAATTGCTGCAAGTGAGTTTTAAGTGGCCTTTTAGCTTAATAGGAGGTGCGTACAAAAGTCTTCAGATAATATATAGGGCTGTACAAAAGATTTCGATTGCATTTCCATCGATTGGTGAAAATTGCTAAATGTGAATATTCTAACTGAACAAAATTTTATCATACAAGATATCCGCATCTATTGATCATATACAGGGCTGAACAAAATAGTTCGACTACTTTTTTGACACTGGAAAGTAATTTCGAAAACTGTATTTTTCAATGTGTTATATGTTTTCGAAACTGTTTACTTCCACATCTTCTTTCATTTTATTTAACGGTGAAGTTTCGTTACAGTTTTCTGGCTGTGTTGGAAAGTGTTTCATAATCTATGCTTGACGCATAATTTTTCGTCCTTGTTTTCGAAGATATGCCAACAGGAAAAAAAATATATATCATTTAAACTACTTATTCGGAATTTGTAACTTGTTTTCTCAACGCACAATCATACTATAGTTAATATTAAAGTGTTAATTTATAAAAGTGTGTTTTTTCTCAATTATTACACTCTTCATTTATTTGTTTTTCTTATTATTATTATTTATTTATGTTTAAAATATTGTACTGTTGCAATTTCATAGCCAGTTGGCGTTTTTTTTTTTCTTTTTTGCGAGCGTGGTTTAGCATTCATTAATTCCAATTGTTGTTGTCATTCGTATACAATTGTAACTATAAAGAAGATTTGACAATTTATCACATAACGGAAAAATACCTTAAAATTATAATTAAGTTCTGAAAATATTAAAATGTTGTATGATTATCGGAAATACACCTCTCTCTCTCTCTCTCTCTCTCTCTCTCTCTATATATATATATATATATATATATATTATAATTCTAGTACATCAAGAAATGAATTAAAAATTGATAACAAAATTTCATCTATACATACAAAAACCAAGTTGAGTTAAATAAAAGCGCGTAAAAATAGATTTAAAATGGATTATTAAGAACAAATAATATTTCATTTTTAAACATTGATTACAAAATCATAAAACAAACCACCTAACATGAGGTTTGCAAACACTCAAAAAAAAAAAAACATTAATAGTTATTAAATAGTATTTTGTGATGATTTAAACTTTTTATACAGTAACGTAAAGTAAAATGTTAAAAAAGAAGAACGAAAAATCATGCGTCAAGCATAGATTATGAAACACTTTCCAACACAGCCAGAAAACTGTAACGAAACTTCACCGTTAAATAAGATGAAAGAAGATATGGAAGTAAACAGTTTAGAAAACATATAACACATTGAAAAATATAATTTTCGAAATTACCTTCCAGTGTCAAAAAAGTAGTCGAACTATTTTGTGCAGCCCTGTATATGATCAATAGATGCGGATATCTTGTATATGATAAAATTTAGTTCAGTTAGAATATTCACATTTAGCAATTTTCGCCAATCGATGGAAATGCAATCGAAATCTTTTGTACAGCCCTATATATTATCTGAAGACTTTTGTACACACCACCTATTAAGCTAAAAGGCAACTTAAAACTCACTCGCAGCAATTACCAAACGTAAACGACAATGTACCTTTTTTGCGTAGCCCTGTATATAAATTTATTTATATTCCACAAACTTCTATTAGTCTACTAAATATAGTTCAGCAGGAAAATGCGTAAACACAATAAAAAACTACCCTTAAGCAATTCACTCCCATAGTCTGTAATACTTACGAATTCCCTTGTATGAATTCCCCTGTATATTATCAACCGAGTTTTTAAACACACACGTACTATGAAAAAAAGAAAAAGTTAAACTAAAAAACGCAAACCAAAGTTGAAAACGCACTTATCAGACATAGACTCTAAATATCGCACATGTACTGTGACCAATATCTTTTGTGTGTCCCTGTAAATAAACGCAATGCACACAAGAGAGCAATTTATAGTGCACCTCAGTAATGCCGTATAATTTTCATTATGTTTGAAATAGTGAAATATCACTCAATTACACTGCAGACGATTTCCCCCTAACGATGTGTAAAAGAATTCTTTTGTTTGACCCTGTAAATGAATAATAAATACTTTTCACCCCCTATTCTACAAAAAGCAGGTTTTAATGCGCTTCATAATTATATATCAATTTCATTATGTTTTAAATGACGTAGCGTCATCAAAATGCGGTTGAACCGATTATTCCCCATTGACTGTAATGTAACGGAATACTGTTGACTGTCCCTGTAAAAAAACTATGAGTGCTACACACTTCTGTTGAAATAGGGAACATGCTATAGTAAACGACAATAACATACAAAAATTTCAGGACAATCGAAGCATATTTACGGGAGTTGGAGCACGGACAAACGGCAGACGGCCATACGGCCAGACAAACCGAAGTCATAAACACTTTTCAACTAGTTTGGAAAGTGTTAAAAAAAATGGTCCTGTTTTTGTTTAGATTTAAGAGAAGAAAGTTTCCGAGAAGATCTTCTCTCCTGCAGAACAGAAACGAATTTTTCAAAATCGGATTTTCCAACTGAATAGTCGAAAAGAAAATGGTTCTGCCATCTAGTGCCTATTTCATAAGCATTATTGAACTTTTTATGAGGTTTATATGCGATACAGGAGTAAAAATAAAATATGCAAAGTTCTATGAGGGTTGTTTTTCAATTCAACCTTATACTAGTAAATCTACAGATCAGAGGCCTCAACGCCAGCTCTACATATTGTTTATTAATCTCACTATTTTTTAATCTAATCGCATAATATTTAATATCTTACAATCCGATTTTGTACAGTTATATGTACATTTATAGGCACTTAAGATTCATCGAATTTTCTGGAAATTTTAGAAGTATCACATTAAACACAATTTTATGGAATGATAAACTACTTATTCTTGTATTTTTTTTCAGAGTAAGAATACATTCCTTGAGGGTGGGGGGGGGGAGGACATTTTATGTTCTCAATTTCCAGTAATTCTTCCATTTCATTATTACAGTACATGGCTGAATGCATTTGCTAATGTAATTTCATTAGATTAACCATCTCCTAGTACATATTTTATCCTATCTTGAAAAGAATACTTATTTTTCAACCACTAAACATCATAATATGTTGCTGAAATTGAATAAAATGTCGTGTAATAAATATACTTAAACAAATGTAAATTCCTCTTATGACATTTATATTCAATTTGCACATTCAACGTTTTTATAATTTTCGTTTGTAAAACCGATTTGGTCATCTCTCTTCAGTAGTCAAAATAAATCAAAATCCTCATCTATTTCATTCGAAAAAGCATATTAAAAGTTAAAATCACCCGAAAATTAGCTATTTTGTTAATAAAATTTCGCGTCAAAATAATGTGATTCACTTGAATTTTCTTTTGTTAATATTGTTTGACATATATGTCCGACAACTGCGGTGTGTTTAAGCGTATGATAATTCTGGGGGCGGGGATGACAAATATTTATCTTTTATCATTACATTTGTAAGCCATAAGATTTAAGAACCCAGATCCGTCTTGTCGTCGGATCATGAAATGAAGTATGTAAAACATTAAATAGGCCGTACGTATAGTAATTTAATTCATAGTTTATTAAGATGCAAATATTCATTTTATAGTAATAGAATTCAATATCAATATTAAATTGCAATATTAATCAAAGTCGAGCAATAAAATCAAGATCAGTATAACTGAGAATGCCCAGACGCGTCGTAAAAAAAAAAAAAAAAAAAAAAAAAAAATTGTTATACCGATTATTAGAGGTTGCATGAATTAGTTATCAAAATCACCCACTCACCTAAATATACTCCAAATGTTATTCGAGACTAACAGGAAAACTCTCTCTCTCTTTCCTTCCATCATTTTCTCTCTTTCCTCGGATCGGTCCCGTTCCCCTATTCCTTAACAGACACCCTTACCTAAAGTTTTTTTAGCTCACTTCAACACCTCTGACCAAAATTAAATTTTGACTTCTCTTTTCCCCAACTTCGCCTTTTTAGGTAGATTTCGTAAGAAATACTACCTATTACATTCTCACCTAAGTTGGAAATTTTGAAAAATTTTTGCAGATCTACGCCGATTATGACTTCCAGAACCCAAAAACACCCCCAGTTCAAAAGTTTATTTATCTATCTATCTATCTATCTATCTATCTATGTCACTTTTTTTCTGACCACGATAACTGGAAAAATTCTGCATAAATCTCTTCCAAACTGATACATAAAATCAAGGGACATAAAATCTCGGTCAAGTTCGTTAATGGGCAAAATCGAACCAAGGGGGGGGGGCTTTTTGTGAAAACAGAAAAATCCTCATAATTTCTTTATTATTATACGTATCGAATCCGTTTAAAGTTATTATTACTTCTAGGAAAAGGGCCGAAAATTTATGTAGGACAGATTTTTGATATAATTAAAAATGGCCCCAAGGGGGGGGGGGGAAGGGGGGTTTTAGAAGAAAAAATCATAGCTTCGTCAATTCACAAGATATCAAATCCGCGTAAATTTATTATTAATCCTCTTAGTATTATCTAAAACTTTTATATTGACAAGTTTTTTATAGGACCAACTGTTATAGCAAAAAAAAATTAAAAAAAAAAAAAAAATCCCTGCCGGCTCCGCCTGCAAACAAGTTATTTTTCGAAGTAGGCGGTTCCAAATCCCGCATCTTTTCGAAACTGATACATAAAATCAAGGGTCATAAAATCTCGGTCAAGTTCGTTAATGGGCAAAATCGAACCAAGGGGGGGGGAAATGGGGGGGCGTCTTTTTGTGAAAACAGAAAAATCCTCATAATTTCTTTATTATTATACGTATCGAATCCGTTTAAAATTGTTATTACTTCTAGGAACAGGGCCAAAAACTTATGTATGACAGATTTTTGATATAATTAAAAATTGCCTTAAGGGGGGGAGGGAAGGGGGGTTTTAGAAGAAAAAAATTCACAACTTCGTCAATTCCCAAGATTTCAAATCCGCTTAAATTTATTATAAATCTTCTTAATATTATCTAAAACTTTTATATTGACAAGTTTTTTATAAGACTAACCGTTATAGCAAAAAAAAAAAAAAAAAATTAAAAAAAAAAAAATCCCTGCCGGCTCCGCCTGCAAACAAGTTATTTTTCGAAGTAGGCGGTTCCAACTCCCGCATCTTTTCGAAACTGATACATAAAATCAAGGGGCATAAAATCTCGGTCAAGTTCGTTAATGGGCAAAATCGAACCAGGGGGGGGGGGGGGACTTTTTGTGAAAACAGAAAAAAACCCATAATTTCTTAATTATGATACGTATCGAATCCGTTTGAAGTTATTATTACTTGTAGGAGAAGGGCCGAAAATTTATGTATGACAGATTTTTGATATAATTAAAAATTGCCTTAAGGGGGAGGGGGGGGGGGGGGAAGGAGGGTTTTAGAAGAAAAAAATTCATAACTTCGTCAATTCCCAAGATTTCAAATCCGCTTAAACTTATTATAAATCCCCTTAATATTATCTAAAATTTTTATATTGACATGTTTTTTATAGGACCAACTCTTATAACAAAAAAAAAAAAAAAAATCCTTGCTGGCTCCGCCTGCAAACAAGTTTGGTTTCGAAATAGGCGGTTCCAACTGCAGCATCATCGCAAAAAGGTCATTTCTTCCGCAATTCCCGACAAACAGGCGCCCCACGTTCTGCGTCTTCGAAATCTACCTGTGCCTGTCGGCCGAGCCGTCAGGGATTTTTTTTTTTCTATTTTTCCCCTTTTTAGGGTTTCGTTCATCTCACGAAACCCTATTTACTCCCGCTCCGTTGTCTGTCCGTCACAGAGCTATTCTCAGAAACTATGTAACTTACAAAGTTGAAACTTCGCGTATATATAGCTGAATACCAGCTATGAAGCTCAAAATATTAAAATTTTAAAAAATCCTATTATTTTAATAAAAAAAGATAAAAAACCAAATTTCTAACAGCCTTTTCCTATTAAATTTAAATATGTTTCGTTATAGCAGTTGCCAAAAAAATAAAAATCCACAATGAAATTCTTTCTACGATAATTAATTTTCTATTGAACGATTTCCACGTGAAAATTGAAAATGAAATAAAAAGTTTCACCAACTGAAAAAAAGATAAATATGAAATAAAATTGATTGACGTCATAGTGGTAATAAAACGGAAAATTTCTAAGATTTCTCAATAATACAAGGAGTATGAGTATGTGTATATGTACACAAAGCAGATTAATATCACGCCATTAGAGAATTAGAAAGAAAATCTGACGTCATATTGGAAGTTTAACTAATTTTTCAAATGTTTGAGAATAATACAAAGCGAGTATCAATATGAGTATTAGAGAATAGTAAATATATGAGTTTGAGAAACATATTGAATCGTGATAAAAATCCAATTATGGAAATATTCGCATATTTTAATATTTTGAAGGTGAAGGATTTAGCATTTACAATTATCCCAATGCGTGATTTCCTTTTCGGTGAATGTTAAAATTAAAAAATTGCCTGACTTCTTATTGAAAAGCATTATGACTTAAAAGAAAATATTCTACATTTTTCGAACGAATGAACCAAATTTAACTAAAAACTATACAGCTAATTCTGGGTACCTTGCCAACATATACCTTTCAAATTACAAGATAATCGGATGATTTTTGCGGCAGTTATCGCGGAACAGACAAACAAACAAACAAATGGACAAACAGAAACCAAAAACTTTTCGCGTCTCCACAATGAGCCCCCACTGACGTTTCGGCAATGAGGTTATCATGTATGAAGGGTTTTAACGTATTTCTTGTTATTCCCACTATCATCAACAACGTAACGATTATAAATACTAATTAATCTGCAGATCAGGAGCCTCAACGTCAGCTCTGAAAGTCATTGCTTTTTAATCTCACTTTTTTCATGTTATTTAGCATCTTCCAATCCGCAATTTAATTTGTTTTTATATTACATTACATGAGGGGTGATTGTGCTCCGGTATTTTGTACACCACTAAATTTATATAGCAATATTCTTAGTATGTCATCGCAGAAATCATCGATTAAAGAAGGAAAAGATTCCTATATAAATTTAGTGGTGTACAAAATACCGGAACACAATCACCCCTGCATTACATATTTATAGAAATATAAAATACTTCGGAAGTTTCAGAAATTAGAAGCGTTAAATTAAACACGGTTTATACAATGATATTCTTAAATTCTTATGAACTTCTTGTTCTTGTAATTTTGTTAAATAAAAAAATTTATTTCTTCAGGGAGGCTCTGGCCCTCTGAACCTCCCGTAATCTTATTAAATTTATATCCGTGATTTCCTATTTATTCTGTGAATGATTCTAGTATATCTTGGATTTCGTTCTACATCGTGGTTTTATTAGGATAAGCAACAATTTCAAAAATAATTTCATGTTATCCTAATACTCAAATAGCAATATTTATTTACCTGCCAACCACGAAGCACCTGCATCTGATGGATTAGTGGAATAATATCTCATCTACAAAAGCAACTTATACAATGTAAACTGAATCTACTATTTTCACTTATATCTATTTTAGAAATCTAGCATTATTACAATTTTTGTTTCGAAAATTAGTTTCGATGGTCATTCTATATTTATTTTATCTATAAGTACATCCTGATTTAACTTGATGGCAATAGTATACTAAAATCTCAGCAGAATAGGCATATTTGGAAACTTTTAAACCTATTGGGTAACCATTCATAATCGTGCCCACTGCCAATTCACTAAATAGCAAACGTGATTTGGCGCTATAAAGTATTTTTTGTGATAGCTTTTATGTTCTCAATTTCCAGTAATTGTAATATTTCAGGATCGTTTTACAACTTTAATTTCTTTATATTAACCACCTTGTTTTACCAGTGATTTTATCCTATTTTTAAAATATATTAACTTTTCAACGACGAAACATCCACATCTGTTCCAGAAAATGAATAATATCTCATGTAAGAAGTATACATATACAAATGAATGCTCATACTACGAGACTTGAATCCATATTACACGTTCAATGTTTTTGTAATTTTCGTTTTGAAAAAAATATTTCGGTAATCATTCCATAATAGTTAAACTGCAATTTTTATCAAAATAAATTCTCTTTTATGTCAATAGAATAAGAAATTTACCTGAAAATAATGTATTTTGCTAATAAAGTATTGCAGCAAAATAGTACGAGTTACTTGAATTTTATTATTTTGATATTCTTTGAAATAGGGTTGCTAAGCAACTGATAAATTAAAGAGCAAATTAAAAAGAAATTAATTTTAAAATTTGTAAAAAATATGAAAATAAAAGTTTTATATTTCCCGAACAGATGCGAAAAATTTTCCAATAATTTAAACAATTAATTTCTAAATTCTAATAAATGTATCGGCAAATTTTCAAAGTTATTGGTTATATTTAAAACCTCCATATCGAAAATTTAACATCCATAATTTTACATTGAAATCCATTATTCAAATATGTGATTTTCATTCCAGTTAAAAATGAAATTTGAAAATCGTCCGTATTCCCATAGGAAAGCATTATGACCTAAAAAGAAATGTTGTCGACCACTTTTCATAACAAAAAACTATCGCCAAACTGTAAGATTAAACGCCAAAAATGCAGTCCCATTTACTTCATGTCAGAAACATTATACGTTTGTTATGTCATCAAGTGGTTTTTAATTCGACATTTGCGTGTATTTTTCATTATGTTTTACTGATTTATTAGTTATTTCATTAATTAAAATAACAATTGTGTCCTTAAATTCTTATATTTTATTTATTTATTTATTTTGATATTCCAATGGCAACGTTCTCCCGTTTATTTGGCATTACAGTTTGACGATAGTTTTTTTGTCATGAAAAGTGGTCGACGGGATAATAGAGAAGTACCGAAATGTTCTATATTTTTCGAACGAAAGAACCAAATGTAACTAAAACCTATACAGCTCATTCCGGGTTCCTCAACAACATACCTACCAAATATCAACCTAATCGGATATTTTTGCGGCAGTTATCGCAAAACAAACAGACAAACAGATGGAAACCAAAAACTTTTCGCGTCTCCACAGTGAGTCTTCACTGATGTTTCGGCAATTATAATTTTGCTGAAATTAAAAATAAAATTAGGAATGTTCAAAAAACTGCAATGTTAAGTTTTTTTTTTTTTTTTTTTTTTTTACCAAAAACATCCTATACAATTTTCTGAAATATATATATATATATATATAGAAAACAAGTTAAATCGATAAAGCAAAAATTTTATTGAGATAATTTTTGAAAATTTAAATTTTAACTTTTGTTTTTCAAAATTAAAAGTTATTTGATTGCAAAGTTAAAATGAAAGATAAAAGTTACTTGAGTTAATTTGAAAGTTAAATTTTAGCTTTCAAACAAATAATGAAAATTATATATACTTTAATATCCATTTCGGAAATAAGTTAAATCGATAAAGCAAAAATTTTATTATGAGATAATTTTTGAAAATCTAAATTTTAACTTTTATATAGTTTTTCATTAAAAAAAAAAAAAAACTTTTATATGGGATATTTTAAAAATAAAGCTTCCAAACAAATAATGAAAATTATATATACTTTAATATCCATTTCCTAAATACGTCAAATAATTTTAATAGTTTAGGACTTTATTTCAGTAATAAATGGATTTTTTTTTTATTCCACTCTGAATAATGATGATGAAAAAAAGAATCATTATCAGTATCTGTTTTGTTTCCAAAATAATATACGTTTAAAGTACAGAAGTAACGCTGTGTTTACATGGAATTGCTCATGAATTATCATTTCAAACTTCAAAGTGTTTGCTATTTATAGACCTCTAAAAATAAAAATAATTAAAGTTCATGTATCGAGGAACTATCAAACGTAGTTTTTGTCATCATTATTATTATTATCAAAAAGTAATGGTTATAATTCTAATATTTCAGAAATTAAAAATAAGATTTAAGATGTTCAAAAATTGGCATGGTTTTGATTACTATTATTATTTATTTTTTAAATAATCCAGTAACTCAATAAGTTTTACAAACAACGGCAGTCCTTGGACATAATTTTTTTATGCCCTATTTGGACAAAACATCTTTATGAAATATTAACATATTTTATTATCTGATTAATTTAATGTATTTTATTATTATGCAACATCACATTCTATAATTATATTTTTGGACTTTCATTCACTGTAAAAAAAATTTGCAGCAAAGTAACCCATCATTCGACCGTTTTCTATAAAAACGATCGAATAACCGTACTTAACCGAACATAACCGTAATTTAACGATATTTGGACCATAATATTGCTCATATTAGGGTCAGAATACTGTTAAATTACGGTTATGTAACCGTTTTTTTATATAAAAACGGTCGAATGACCGGTTACTCTGCTGCAAATTTTTTACAGTGTTGAGTTATTACTCTATGATTTATTACTATTTGATTTATTACTATTTGAGTTATTACTATTTGAGTTATCATAATTATTTCATTGTATCCCTTTGCATGTTTCTAGAAGAATGATAATTTCAGATCATCTAAACAAGTTTTCTTTGAGAAATCAGAAGCTATACTATTTCAAAACTAAATACTCTATTTCGAATATATATATATATATATATATATATATTAGATAAAAAGTTTCTTACGATGATTTTTAAAAACTTTTCACTGTCAAAGCAACGATGTATTTTCAAATGAAATGTATAAATGAACAAAAATTAAGAAATTTAAAAATAAATTCATAATATGATTTAAAAAAAAAAAAAAAAAAAAAAAGTTTCTGACAGAAATTTAGCATTCTGTCATAATTTCCACGTATGTCTATGAAGTTTTGGGTCTTTTCAACAAGTTATGTATATATAATGAATATTTTTTGTTTTAAAACTTTAACTCTGTTTGACCCTCTGTATCGAAGTAAAAATTGCCCCACCATCCCTTTCCCTAAAAATCATTTCAAAATAGCAATGCCTTTTCAACTTTTATTTTTTTTTTTTGGACAAATCTTTATAGCATTTATTTAATTTTTCAATTTAATAGAAATTATATTGAAAGAAGTCTAGCTATTTTTAGAACATGATTTACTGTTTTCTTTTGCGTAAATATTTAGTTTTATTGAAAAGCCACCAACCGTTCAATATTTTTTCTAACAGAACAAATACTAATTGAAAGAATGACGTCATATGTTGGAAAATAATAGTTTAAAAAACGGTAACTATAGCAACCACATGAATCCGCTTTTCCACCCTTTTTTGTATTTTAGCTTTTGTTGACGGAAGTAAAAGTTCACTTTCTCTCCGCTCATTTTTTTTTTCTTTACTGAGCAAGCTCACGCAGTTATGCTTCTGTCATATATGTCCATTTGCATTAGCTGATGGGAAAAGTATCATTATACCCAAAATAACAATAAAGAACGTATGCATATGAATTCAACATTTTAAGAAATATAATTTATTTAATATTACACATTCTTTAATGCTTAGAGTTATTTATGAGACATTAATTAAACATTTTGCTCCACTTTAAAAGAAGTAAAATATCAATATTTGAGAATCATACAAATAAATCTATATTTATAAAAGATTTATAAAAGTCTATATATGCACTTTTGATCAAAGTGTTGTGGTGTGTACTGTGTGTGTTAATTATACAAATCTACAATTTTTAACCGATTTGCACGAAACTTCATCTATATACGTTTTAAAGCCCGGCAAAAATTACTGGCTACTTAAAAAAATTACCAGACCAGTCTGTACCCCTTTTTTCAACCACCTGCCATAGTTCATACAAATATTCTGAAAAAAAGAAAAAAAAATGTAATGCAATTTTCCTTTTCTGTTGCCACACACTAAAAAATGACGCAGCGCAAGAAAAAAAAATGTAACATATGTACTTTGGTTTTAAAACCAAACAAGTGGGTAAGTGTGATCGGAGATCGCTCAAAGGGTTTCGTTTAATATTCCTTTCAAAACACTTTATCCTTTCTTTAATAAATTCAAACAAATTTCATTTAGCAAAAAAAAAAAAAAAAAAAAAAAAAAGTCATGTTTTTTATAAAGTAAAAATTTACCGGTCTATTTTTTTTTTTTTTTTTTTCGGATATCTAAACCATTCCGATAGCGGTCGAAGCCCGCTATTATATTCTCTCACTGTAATATCTGTCATGCGGACTAAATGCGATATTTAAAAAAAAATAATTTCAAAATTAAACATGTTGTACACCTTCAAAATGTTAAAATATGCGAATATTTCCATAATCGGATTTTTATCACGATTCAATATGTTTCTCAAACTCATATATTTACTATTCTCTATTATTCATATTGATACTCGCTTTGTATTATTCTCAAACACCTGAAAAATTAGTTAAACTTCCTATATAACGTCAGATTTTCTTTTTAATTATCTAATGACGTGATATTAATCGGCTTCGTCCACTTACACATACTCATACTCCTTGTATTATTGAGAAATCTTAGACATTTTCCGTTTTATTACGACTATGACGTCAATCAATTTCATATTTATCTTATTTTCAACTGGCGAAACTTTTTATTTCATTTTCATTTTTCACGTGAAAATCGTCTGATAGAAAATTAATTATTGTAGAAAGAATTTCATTTTGGATTTTTAGTTTTTGGCATCGGCTATAACAAAAAATGTTTCAATTTAATAGGAAAAGGCTGTTAGAATTTTGGTTTTTTATCTCAATTTATTAAAATAATACGAATTTTTCAAATTTTAATATTTTCAGTTCTTCACAGCTGATATTCTGATTTATACACAAAGTTTCAACTCTGTAAGTTACATAGTTTTCGAGAATGGCTCTGTGACAGACAGACAACGGAGCGGGAGCAATGGGGTTTCGTGAGATGAACGAAACCCTAATAAAAAAATCCCTGACGGCTCGGCCTACAGGCACAGGTAGATTTCGAAGACGCAGACCGTGGGGAGCCTGTTTGTCGGGAATTGCGAAAGAAATGACCTTTTTACGATGATGCGGCAGTTGGAACCGCCTACTTCGAAACCTAACTTGTTTGCAGGCGGAATCGGCAGGGATTTTTTTGTTTTTAATTTTTTTTTTTTTTTTTTTTTTTTTTTTTTGCTATAACGGTTGGTCCTATAAAAAACTTGTAAATATAAAAGTTTTAAATAATATTAAGAGGATTAATAATAAATTTAAGCGGATTTGAAATCTTGAGAATTGGCGAAGTTATGAATTTTTTTCTTCTAAACCCCCCTCCCCCCCCCCTTAAGGCAATTTTTAATTATATCAAAAATCTGTCATACATAAATTTTCGGCCCTTCTGCTAGAAGTAATAATAACTTCAAACGGATTCGATACGTATCATAAGTGAGAAATTATGGGTTTTTTTCTGTTTTCACAAAAAGCTCCCCCCCCCCCCTTGGTTCGATTTTGTCCATTAACGAACTTGACCGAGATTTTATGCCCCTTGATTTTATGTATCAGTTTCGAAAAGATGCGGGAGTTGGAACCGCCTACTTCGAAAAATAACTTGTTTGCAGGCGGAGCCGGCAGGGATTTTTTTGCTTTTAATTTTTTTTTTTTTTTTTTGCTATAACGGTTGGTCCTATAAAAAACTTGTCAATATAAAAGTTTTAGATAATATTAAGAGGATTAATAATAAATTTACGCGAATTTGATATCTTGGGAATTGACGAAGCTATGATTTTTTTTCTCTTAAAACCCCCCTTTTCCCCCCCTTGGGGCCATTTTTAATTATATCAAAAATCTGTCATACATACATTTTCGACCCTTCTCCTAGAAGTAATAATAACTTTAAACGGATTCGATACGTATCATAATTAAGAAATTATGGGTTTTTTTCTGTTTTCACAAAAAGCCCCCCCACCCTCCCCCCCCTTGGTTCGATTTTGCCCATTAACGAACTTGACCGAGATTTTATGCCCCTTGATTTTATGTATCAGTTTGTAAAAGATTAATGCAGAGTTTTTCCAGTTATCGTGGTCAGAAAAAAGTGACATAGATAGATAGATAGATAGATAGATAGATAGATAGATAGATAGATAAAGTTTTGAACTGGGGGTGGTTTTGGGTTCTGGGAGTCATGATCGGCGTAGATCTGCAAAAATTTTTCAAAATTTCCAACTTAGGTGAGAATGTAATAGGTAGTATTTCTTACGATATCTACCTAAAATAAGAGATTCAGACCTACTCGCTATATTTTCGCATCCGAAATTGATGTAATTCTGAGCAAATAATAAGTACTTTTCGTATATCTATATATTTAAAACGCTAAGCGTTTTGTTTCGACAATCCGTGAGAACAAACTACTACATCAAATTACGTCATTTTTTTTTTTAAATGAAAGATATTTTGTCACAGATTTGTTATCGTACATTCGTTTGTTCGAAAATTTTATTAATTAGCCGTAATCTTAAATTAAAATTTTACTTCTGCTTATGACGTCATAAAGTCGGCAATCGGATTAACGCCCACTGTTGCGATGTACAGACTTTATTTTCTGAACTCAATGATTGCGAGCATAAAAAATAAATATTAAATATTAAAAGCATGTGACTTTTAGGCCGAATTTTTTAATTTGTAAGTTAAAATATAGTTAAAATGTTTAAGTATTTCGGTAAAAATATTTATCCGTGTGTTTTATAAGCAAACAAAAATTCATATTTACTGTGACGTCACGGAAATATTGTCCATTGGGTTCATTTTATCATTAAGCATTACAACTTTGTTGACGCCATTTTTTTCATTACAATTAAATGCAAAATATATTTTTATTTGTATGCATGGTGCTTAAGCATAAATGTACGTGTGAAAAGTTTGTACCGGTGAAAATGACGTTATGCTTAGCTTGAAATGCATTTTAACATTGATAAAAATAAAAAGAAAAAATTATATGATTGTGTCAACATGGCGTAATATTAACTGATATTTCAATTTTTAATTTTAAAGATTAGAACTGGAGCCTTTATTGGTTGCTTCATCTTGATTGCATACCTTGATTACATGTCACCAATTACTTTTTTTAAATTATAGGATTAAGTTATAGGAATTATAGGATTTAAATTATTAAGATTTCCTTTTTTAATAAAAAAATTCACAAAAGTAAAAAATTTCAGGAAAAAAAAACTTGAAATAATGATTGTATTTTTAGCTAGAATAAACAATGTAAGGCTAATATTTTATAGGAATTATTTTGGTAGGTTTGTTATAAGTTCATTTAACAGTTCCTTATTAGCGGCAAAGTCTTATTTCTTTCACTGTGAATTTTTCTTTCGATGTCAAAAAATGGTAGTCTATTTTTGGACGCCAACCAAAACACAGTGGCAATATTTAGAAATGTATAACGGTTGTGACAACAAACGGCAATATCGCTTTAGCTTTCATCGCGCTTACATCACTTCTAAATACTAAAAATTTAATTTTTTTACTACATTTTACAATTTCAATTCTTACATCCTCAATTAGGAAAAAAAATTAGCTTTCGATTGAAATTTATTTGAAATCTGCCGCTTAATTTAACGACTTTTTAAATAATTTTCAAGCATGAAATATTTTTCAATTCTATCTCAACAATGACCAACCGTTTGTTTTAATAATGTAAAATAGCCCCTTGGAAAGTTTCAACAATTGAAAATAGGTATCCCTAACCTTCAGGAAAAGTGAAAAAAAAAAATAATAAAAATCTCATAAATCATAAGATCAGATTATCCATAAGATAGAGTATTTTGGCGCTAATATAAAATCTGTCAAAAGAAGAAAAAAAACTATTTTTAGTTTATGATTAACATAAAATTGATATGTTGAATTCGTTGATGTATATGTTGAATCAGAATATGCTAGGAACTGTTATTTATTATTTCTTTAAAGATCCATTGGATATTTAACTGTATAAGAGACCGACTGTGATGGAAAAGGAATAATCATCCTGATTATGTAAAGGGATAGAAGAAACCATACAAATAAATTACAATTGAAAACATTAAAATTCTCCCTCATCTGCATATTAATTTATTATTTTTAACAAAAAATCTTCATTTTTACATAAAAATTGATTAGCTTAAAACAATGGATGCGTTTTAGAAAATATGGATTTGAAACGAACAATGATTAAAGAGAACATTTTAAAACTTTTAATTTAAACATTTTAAAACTTTTTTAACGTCGAATTTCAACGGTGCCTTTGGACAGATGCAGTACATATGCGCATAGGAGCTCATTCGATTGCATTATCACAGGGGAGGGGGGGGGGTGCTTATACTATGTTCTTTTATTTACTGAATATGAGATGAAAGTAGGAAATTTGTATGATACTTTATGATAGGACTATTTGTATGATACTTTATAGGTCCATGACCTTTTTTTTTTTTTTTTGTCGTGGGGAATATGGTAGTAATGTCAAACTGATTTGCATTACACATTTGTTTACGGAGTGTTCATTTGGAGTTTGCATCGGAAATAGCATTTCACTGGGGGGGGGGGGAGGGGGGGGGATTTTTTAAAATAAAATATTTGAAAGACTGTTTCATACGAAACCCTACTTAAATAATAAAGAAGCTTATGAAGCTTATTTTACTGATATTGTTATAGTATTTTTTTTATCGTCACGTTTTGACGGGTTCCATCTAGTAAAATATAAAAATTTTACGACAACTGCTTTAAAATGACGTAATACCTTCATTTAAAAGCATTTAGAGTTAAAACATCCACTATAATACAGGCATATCAATTAAAAAAGTATTCAAGGCATAAAAATAAAATAATAACGCTTTTTAGTGAGACGTCGAATTGATTCTAGTCAAGAGGTTGCTATGTTTTATTTTCTGTTTCGTTTGTATACTGAAGCTATATCTTATAGCTATACTTTATAGCTAAGTATTTTAATACTTTAGATGCAGTGGTAACATTTTATACGATTTATATTAAATAGGAAATGAAATGTTTTTTAGAGTCAGTTGATTTTATTTTCGAATGACTGTGATCACGACTGAAAGCGTCTAGAAAATGACCTAATTTTCATGCGATCATCGTAGATTTAATTTTTATAAATGAAAATATAAATTTTCGATTAAAAGTAATGTTTTATCACCAGTGGAGGCCCGTAAAGGCTTTATTTTGAAGCCAAACAGAAATAAATTTCACTAAATGTTAAATTATTTCATTTTCATACTCCATTTGGTAGCATTAAATAGGAAAGGAAATGTTTATTTAGAGTCAGTTCTTTTTATTTTCGAATGATTGTCGTCACGATTAAAAGAGTCTAGAAAATGACCAAAATTTCATGTAGTCATTGTAGATTTAATTTTTATGAATAAAAATGTGAATTTTCGGTTAAAAATAATGTTTTATCATCAGTGGTGACTACTTGCTATTTTGAAATTGATGTCCATTATCTGTAAAGTAAAGGCTTTGTTTTGAAGCCATACGGAAATAAATTTTCACTAAATGCTACTCCATTTGGTAGCATTAAATAGGAAAGAAAATGTTTATTTAGAGTCAGTTCTTTTTATTTTCGAATGAGAGTCGTCACGATCGAAAGAGTCTAGAAAATGACCTAATTTTCATGTAGTCATTGTAGATTTAATTTTTATGAATGAAAATGTAAATTTTCGATTAAAAATAATGTTTTATCACCAGGGATGGCTACTTGCTCTTCTGAAATTAATGTCCATTATCTGTAAAGTAAAGGCTTTATTTTCAAGCCTTCAATGTAGAAATAGATTTTCACTAAAATGTTACTCTATTTGGAAGCATTTAATGCACTGTTTTTACGTATTGGCAGTGAAATCGTATATTTTTCTGTTATACGCGCCAAAGAAAACGAGTATTCTTATTTATAAAGCTAGTGGATTTTACTATGATTGCGTTAAACGTAAAGTCATTTATTACCCGACTACCAAGAAGGGTTATGTGTTTGACGCGTATCTGGGTATGTATGTATGTGGATTTCTTTATATCCTCGAAACATCCCAACGTCTGGATGAATTTTAATGAATGAGGTCTTTATCGATTCATCTTAACCGTCCGATGGTTATAGGCTAGGTTTTGTTTCCATAAATTCAAAATGGCGGCCGTAAAATATAAAATGGCAGTAGAGACGAAAAAAAAAATTTACGCACCATACTGAGTGGCTATCATTGGATAGGTCTTTCAAAATGAAGACGATGTTTAATAGACTATTTTACAGTCAGAAGCTCCGTTTAAATATTACACAACCTGAAAGTTGTGTAGGTAGGATCTCTAGCTTAACTGTAACTCTAACCTTCATAGACATCTATAGGTCTCATCAAAACAGTATTTATAGATAGGAACTAACAATTAAACACAACTTAAAAATCATCAATACAAGTAAATAAAAAAAATAGGTAAGGAATATAAAAAATAGTTTCACATTGATGAGAAATAATTAATTTTTAGTTCGCTTTTCACGCATTCGGGTTTTTTGATTTTTTAATTGAACCACCAATTGGAAGAAGGGAATAAACGCCACTTTTTGACACATTCATTTTTCTACACTTTTACATTCTTTAGACGTAGCGCTTAATTGTGAGTTCGAAGAGAACAACAAAAACCATCCACTTCGTATATAATTATGCGGTATAAAAATAGTTAGTTGGAAGAAGGAAACAAATCCTTCCTTTATTCCCTTCTTCCAACTATCAACTGTGTACGAGTATAGAAATAGTGCTTCTTTTTGCCTGTTTTTTTCCGTGACTTCCTTTTTCCCCAAAAAATTTCAACCCGAAAAAAGAGAGGGGACTTTAGGGATCTTTTACAAATCAAAATACGGATCCGAGATAAGGAGTGTCACACCCATTCATGCGTGCATAACCCTCTTCGCGGGTTCAGGGGTCAAAAAGGTTACTGAAGCGGTCTGGTAGCAATTAAGGTTATAGTCCTTTTTTGACCATTGTCCAAAAAATGAGTATAGAAACAAAGAACTTCAGCGAGCAAAAATGTGTTTATTTTACTTTTGTTTGTCGCAAAATATACCTAACATCCAAAGAAATGTATTGTTTCAAATAAAGATATGAATGGATGTTAATAAAGCTGGGAATAAGTAAGCTGTGTGTGCGTGCGTGGTCAATCAATGGCGATATCTCATTTTACAACAAATACTGTAAATATAAATATTGTAGAAAATAAAATAAGAAAAGGTTTCCGAATTAGTAATCTTCTTAAATTTATTAACATTTGTGGAAATTTGCAGAAAATATCTCAATAATTTTCTCTGTATAGTAAAAAAAAAAAAAAAAAAAGCAGCTGATGCTGATGCCGCCTTAATTAAATATTTTGTGATTGGAGGTGGCTTATATTAAGAAAACTATTGCATATACAGGTTTAGTAGTTTGCTAAAAGAAAATTGGTAGTTTTATAGAAATAAAAATGTTGAAGCAGGTATTTTTTAAATCGAAGAATTCTTTTAAGCGCAATGTTGAAGTGGATCGAAGAATTCTTTTAAGCGCAATGTTGAAGTCGATCAAAATAATTCCTGTAAAAAAGAGATGCGTTAACTTGCCCTCCCCCCACCCCCAGCGCTTTCGAAAATTTAAATTTCAAAGATACCAGGCATTAGCTCTCAATTAGCTCTAATTTGCTCTCTAATATTAGAATTTGCTCTGGTTATGGTACCGCGATATTCCAATTAGAATGGTGGGGGGCTAAGTTAACGCCCCCCCCCACACTTTCGAATATCGAAATTTCAAATATGCCAAAATTTAGCTCTCAATTAGCTCTAATTTGCTCTCTAATATTAGAATTTGCTCTGCTTCTGATGTCGAGATATTTCAGTTACAAGAAGGGGCCGAGCGTTAATTTAGCTCCCCCCACCCCCTCCACTTTCGAATATCCCAATAAGTAAAATCACCGTTTTTAAAAAATTAACTTTAAACATCAAATTTCCACTTGATCATTAAGAAAGAGTTCATATTCATTTGCACCACAACTTCTCTATGAAAACGAATTTTTGCAGGGAGGTTCTTAAGTTTCGTAAGTACTTTTAGCATTCCTAGCAATTACATTCATGATAGAAATCTAGGCATTCATGCATTCAACCTCTTTTTTTGGAGCCCAAACCCACTGACTCTAAATGCGAACCCGAGTCCGACAGTAGGCAGCAGAAAATCATTAATAAAATTTTAAAATTGTTACAGATTTATTTTGTTATTTAAATATATATATATATATATATATATATATATACATAAAAATAAATATTAATCCTAAATACGCTTTCACGTTTCGTGATTTTTCATATTCCTGAAAATCTGTTTAAAATAACAAATTTGTTATTTATACCCAACTACTGGCAGAAATTAAAATTCTTATATTATTCTTTTTAATATAATTGTACAACTATGGCAAAAAGGCGTGAATTATGTTTCCCAGTAATTTTGGAAAAGGATTTCAAACAGAAAGAGACGATAGACAAAGGATATCTCACGTCTTTTTTATGTTATTAACCATAGGCGTAACTAGAGGGGGGGCCGGGTGGGCCGTGCCCACCCCAGGTAGTTCCAGTGCCCACCCCAGAATTTCAAGTTCACGTGAAAATTTTATGACTGCGATATGGTCAAAATTTTAATTTTCAAATATTTGAATGATTATACCAATAAATTATACTATATATTTCTGATTTGAGAACTAATGTAACGAAAACGGCGCGCACGCATATGTAAGTGTGTGTGTGTGTGAGGTATAAAAGAAGCAACAGACTATGAAAATCCTATATAGTCTTCTACATTCTTTGCAACAATTATGTGACCCGGAGTCTATAGGGTTCCAAAAGGAACAAAGTGAAATATTATCTGAAAGCTCTAAATCTGAACAAGAGTTTTCTTTTATTGTCACAAGGTGATGGGGAAAAAATCAGTTCCAGATGTCCAGTTTCGTATTCTTTCAACTAAGTCAAAAAATATCATCTGCTGTGGTGAGAGCCGATAAGAGAGAGAAAAGGATAGTGGGGGGCACAAGTGCCCGAACGATTTTTTCCTTACAAAATAATGACCAATTTAAAAAACAGGATGTAATTGACAAATTACTGATCAATTAATTGTCTGAGTGTGAGTGATGAGACACGGCAAAAGTCGTAAATGAGAACATCATTGCAGGGGGTTTTACTTTGAGGGTTAAGGTAGGGCGAATTTTTTGCAATTTGCCTGCGGCTGTAAGCGTGTGGGGTTATTTCCCTTTTCCAAGTTTGCATGCGTAATTATCAGTGCGCAAATAAATTCTGTAGTTTTGGAAATTTTGTTTGTATTGATGCATGCTGCTTCACGGATCGAGGCACTTTGCTTCATGTTTCTGAATGTACTTTTTGTGAGTAAATTTTTCCTTATCAATCTTTGATATTCTGAATAAATAGAAGGGCTTAGTGAAATAGGATGTTACGTAACAAAAATAAAATTCTGAGACAATTTAAATGAATGCTTTTAGTTGCAATTTTATTTTATTTTTGTTCTTGTACCTTGTATTTAATAAGTTAACGAGTAGTACTAAGCTCTCTCAGAAAAATTTAGCAACATTTAATTTTCTAATATAAAAATTATTAATAATATTTAAATTATTTTTTATTAAAATATTAACTTTTAATAAATAATATATCAGATTTTAAAGATTAATTAAAATATTGGTATTTTACCTTTACCATATGACAAATTGTCTCATAGCACCCTCATCGAAAAAATAAACTGTATTTTGAGAAAATGTAACATAACAGGTTCTTGCTCGAACCTCCTTAATTAATGTCATTTATTATTTAAAAAAAAAAAAAAAAACCTAATTGGTAAAGATAGAAATTTATTTTTAAAATTGTCAAATTTAACCTTATAAAAAAATACTTGGAATTTAAATTGCTGTAGTAGTTGTCATTGCGAAAAGAGTAGAAATGTCAATGATGAATATTTACACAGCATATTGAGTTAAATTATCATAGAATCTCTCATTGGGAAGTAGAATTTCAATTCATCAACACTAGCAACTCAAATACCAATTCAGCTCATCTCCCGATCTGATGAAATACAAATAATTTTTCAAACGATTTTGAATGTGGAAGGGATCTATTTTTTCAGTTTTAATATCTTGTGCAGATTAAAACAAATTCACTGCACCCGACTTGGTTTATGGACTATCTTTGATGGGATGGAATTATTCAATGTATGAACGCATATTTTGCTTGCAAGTTTTAGTGGATTTTAAAATAATCCGTATTCGGGCTATTTGGTGATACTATAGAATATTCAGTCAAACTGAAGATATTTTCAACAGGCTTATTTTGCTTTCTGTGAAATATGATAGCATTACGAGAAGTGCTGGAAATTGCCAAATTTCACATCAAAGCTGTAAGCTAGACATTTCATTATTCAAAATGCCAGTTAACGCTACATAAATTGAGTCCTAACCGAAGTTCAGTGACTTCCAATCATTTCTTTTTTCATAAAAAATTTAAAGGAGCAATAAGTTTTTTACCGAGTTGTCAATTGAATAAAAAAAAAAATTCTTACTGACTTACTGTTTCTTTCTGACAAATAACACTATATAAAGGTAAAATTTTTCTTCTATGTCCTTAAAAATTTATTTTCAATTTTGGAATATATATTTTAAAATATAAGGAGCTCTTATAAATTTATTTTAATTTAGAGAAGGAATTATGGAATTTTACGTTTCATTAATTAAAAATTTTTAAGACCATCCTCTTCTTAAAAAATAACTCAAAGCTTTCTATTTTTGTGTGTAAAGTTTACTTGTAAAATAACTCACTGTTGTACTCATTCCTCAAAACACAAGTATTTGTGTTAAATAGGGTGTACGGTTTACTTTAAAGTATTTTATAATAATTTAAATCTTAAAATAAAGAAATATTAGGCCTATCGAATTTTCAGCATCTGGTTTACAGATGTCAAATATTCGCTATTGGATCAAAATCACTAATCGATGCATCGCTATAAGCACCTTTCAAATGTGATAGAAATAATTTTGAAGAATACTTTTGTTTTCCCTTGAACAAAAAGGTAAAACTTAAGCTTTTTTATTTATTTATTTTGGGCGAAAATTATTTTAGGTAAAAATGTTTTCCATGTGAGTTCTCTTTAATCAAATCTCTTTCTGCTGAATTCTGATAGAGCTAATTAAATTTAAAATCAATCCACTACTATAGAAATCATCGTAGTTTTACAGTTATAATGTACTATATTAAAATTTAAGAATATATATATTTTTAAACACTCAAAAATACTTCTTTTTTTTTCTTTTTTTTCTTTCTTTTTTTCTTTTTTTCTTTCTTTTTTTCTTTCTTTCTTTTTTTCTTTTTTTTTTTCAAGATTTTATACATTATTTTATGTGATATGTCAACTTTCGAAAGGACTATAACTTATACAGTATCGAATTTAAAAATTGTGTTCCTTATAAACATATTTTGCACATGTTAAAAATTGAGGATTTTATGCAATAAAACAGTGGAGTATCGACTGAATTTTAAATAAAAAACGGATCGTTTTCAGTACCGGTTTCGAAGATAAAAAAATCCTCGTGAGAAAAAAAAACTGCAAACACATAAAAAAAAGTAAAACGCGGTCTATGTAGAGATTGACCTCAATTATCCAATGCAAAAAATAAAATAGAAAATCATTTTAAAAATATGAAAATGCAAACGAAATATTGGATGTTTTCGCGTAAGTGAAGTACCCTTCCCCACCCCCCCCCCCCCCAATCCCCTTAAGAGCTCAATCATACATCCTCCCTTTTCATTTAAAATAAACGATTTATGTGAATACTGTAAATTAAAGGTGAGTCAAATTGAAGTCATATTTTAATTTTTCTTGTCAGAATCTCAGGCTGACGTATCATTTTTACTGCAGTTAAAGGAAACATTAATTGTCTTTTGCTTATTTAAATGTATTCGTCCCTCAAAATAAAAATTAATCTTTTCCTTCCACTCCTCAAAATATTCTTTTTCACATTTTGGAATTTTTAAACAAATTTAGAGTTTACTACTGTGGGCAAAAAATAGTAAGACTTTGTTCATAATTTTAAAATTCTTAATTTATTCTTCCAAATCTATTTCGTCCCCCTCAAAGTAATCCCCCCTGGCCCCAATACACTTGTGCCAACGTTTCTTCCAATCCTCGAAACAGTTGTTAAAGTCAATTTCCGGAATAGCCTTCAATGCGCGTAGCGATTCACGTTTAATGTCTTCAATTGACTCAAAACGATTTCCCCGGAGCGGTCGTTTGAGTTTGCTGAATAGCCAGAAGTCACACGGAGCTAAATCAGGCGAATACGGTGGTTGCGGCATGATATTGGTTGAAAATTTGGCGAAAAACTCACGAAGAATTAATGCAGTATGCGACGGTGCATTATCGGTGCATCTTTCAAAATGGTTTTCACTGATCCTTCCGATATTCCAACGATGCCAGTAAGGTCTCTGACTGTTAATCGTCGATTCTCAAGTACCAATTCCTTGATTTTATTGACATGTTGATCATCAGTTGATGTTGATGGCCGTCTTGGACGTGGTTCGTCGTCAAAGCGTGCTCGACCCTCTTTGAATAATTTGTACCAATCAAAAACACTTGCTCGCGACAAACAATTATCACCGAAGGCCTTTTGCAACATTCTGAACGTTTCGGCACCAGAAATTTGATTCCGCACACAAAATTTAATGGAACTTCTTTGTTGAATAATTTCACTCATTGTAAAAATCGCCGAATGCACTTTTTGTACTTCAGAAAGACAAGCGTATACCAAACACTAATGATTATTTTGATGTGACATTTGGCACAGATGTCACTGACAGTCATACCAACCTAGAAAAAAAATATTTCGACGAATGGGTTTTCGCGCGAAATTTAAATTAAAAAATCTTACTATTTTTTGCCCACAGTAGTACATTAATGATTTTAAGAAAAATTTTCTGTAATGTTTTCGTTTATTCATTCTTAAAATAAATAGATTCAGTTTACTTTACCTGCATAAAATTACAGTGATCGGAAAACTTCTAGATTTTAGACAGGTTTCAGTTGTATACATTTCTGAGACATGTATAAATTATATCTATATGGTATTCGTTCTATCAGAACCACGAAATTTTTCTCAAGACAGTTTTCTGTAATAGACACTGAGTGAAGTATTTCAACATTTTGCTGTTGGAGAAGTGGAATTCGGTAAGAATCAAAACATTCATATTTTAAAATGAATTTTGGAGAAGTGATAGTTTAAGTGCTGTGTTTAAAACCGGGGCATTAAAGAGATGTGGGACACCCGGACATTATGCCTAAAATTGGGTCTCTCTCGGAACTTCTAGTCATCTTAAAAGTTTAAATGGCGTAATGAATAGCAGTGGTGCCGACTTATATGGGCCCGTGGGGCTTTAGCGTCAAGCCCGCCCACTAATTTGCTCCCCTGACCCTCCTAATTTCCCTTGTTTTATTTCACTACGTATTTATTTAAATTTTTAAATCTCGGAAACAAAATTTCATTTTCTACTTGTTGGACAAGGCTGCAGTTAGCAGCCTTGTCAAACAAATACGAGTGAAATATGTCAGCCCAGGATATCGTCGGGATAGCTCAGTAGGGAAAGCGTTGGTTCGGCAAACCAAAGTACCCAGGTTCGAGTCCTGGTCCCGGCATATTTTCGCTCTGTTGGAAAAAATCTCAACTGTGATACCCCAACCATTGAATATAATTTACTTAGTTGAATATACTTTCCTCTATTCATTATGAAAATTTCATTTTGTTGACGTTGAAAAATAGCATTGACATCCGTAACAGAGACATCAAGAGCACTAAATGTTCTTCAGTACACATGTAAGTATTAAATTTCTCTCAACAGTCCAATTTCCTATATACTTGATCAGCAGTATTGTTGTCGTATGTAAACCAAAAGTTAAATGCTAGAATCATGTGAACATTAATGAATATGCTATAGATTTGTTTGAGAAAGAGAATGTATACGGCGAGTAACTTCGTATGCCCTCCACTATACCCCTTTTGATCAGTGAGTATAAATCAGTGAGTGAACATTATGTATATTTTAGTGTCCCAATCCTGATACTAATTATAAAGCTTATAAATTACTGAAATGCTTTGCTTCTTGTGTTTTTAATTTGTATTGATATTTATGATATTATAGTAAATATTAACATTATTATGCAAAAGAATTCACGAATAACATAAGCAAATAATAAAACGTTGCTTAAAAAATTTGGGCCCATACAATATATTTCAAAAGTTGACTCATTCCTAACTAATAACCTTGATAATAAGTTGTTTCTAATTTTAAGTCAAAATTTTCATTAAATTAACGAGTTTGGTCTCAATGCAGTTATTTAAAATATTCTTGCACGCATCAATGGCGCAGCCAGAATTCGGCTCTATGGGGTTGAATTGTTGATAATGGTGGTCGCTGGTTACTTGAATCACCGGCTAATCGAATCAGTTTTGCTAATGAAGTGATAATCATTTTTTTCCCTCGGAGAGTAGAATCAGTAGATACGTTGACCATATTTCATTTCAGCAGACCATAATTCATTTACGATATAAGAGTTAGAAAACATAAAATGCACCAATGAAATAACAAAAAACTGTTAGATTTATATAGTGTTTGAAAAATGAGGAGGCGAACTTAAGAAATGGAAGGGAATGGTACAGCAAATATTTTTTTGTACAGAAAATCAGGAATCGACTTTTAAATCAGAAATACATAGGATTTCATTCCAAGACAATCCCGAATTCTTGTTCTTAACTTTAGTAATAATAAAGCAATTTTAGTAAAATTTTCAATAGATTTACTTTGCTTTGTGTCAGATGTAAAATAACACGAGAAGAGATAGAATTTATTATAATCCGCGTCCAAACAATGCCAAATTAAGTACTCCATATTTTAGGATGTAGTTGACATTAAACGCAGTATCGATGACTGAATTACTGTGCACTTCCAGCACTTTATTTGACATCTAATTTCGTATACAGTATATTGAAAATTTCGTTAAAATATCTTCATTATTATTAAAGTTCTCTAAAAATACTTGGGCCCCACCAGTGGCTGAGAGGTTGTGCTCTCGAAGCTGGTAGACGGGAGGTGCTGGGTTCGATCCCAATCGCGCCCGTCGGCCTAATCGTTCGGAGTTTTCGTGGTTTTCTTCGAGCCGTGGATTTATCCATGCGTAAATACGGATTAGGTTCCCTTAGAAAGACCCCCACGAAGGGCACTCCCCCCGGGCCTATATCCCTAGTGTAGATAATTGGCCGTCAATAATCAACCCAACCCAACCCTAAAAATATTTGGGTTCGACTTGACTTCCTATATCATATATTTTTCACTGAATAAATGGATCGCGACCTGGTTTCCTATACAAAAATCTTTAATTGTAGTGTGCTCCACCTACTTTTACAGATTGTTCTACTTTTTTTTAAACACATTGTTTATGTGTTAAATATGTGTGCTTTCTAAATATTATTTGTTTTTAACCTTTTTCATGATGTTGGAGAATATTTATCTATTAAAACACACATAAATAACGCCTGCATTCAAGTCTAAACATACACACAAATATTATACACACATACAAACTATAAATACAATAAACCCAACAAGTGTGAAAAATTAGCCAGAGCCAGCAATCGAACCTGGGACCACAGCATACAAGACTATTGCTCTAACCACTGACCTACCCCGGCCAATACCTGGGTCTGAATTTATTAGTGAGAAATTGCAGACCCAGGTATTGGCCGGGGTAGTTCAGTGGTTAGAGCATCAGCCTTGTATGCTGTGGTCCCAGGTTCGATTCCTGGCTTTGGCTAATCTTTCACACTTGTTGGGTTTATTGTATTTATAGTTTGTATGTGTGTATGAATATTTATCTATATTTAGTTTTCTGTTAGAAACACCTATGCAGAACGAAAGATAGGTTGTACCTGCTTTCAACCGTGGAAAAAAAATAAAAGACATTACAATAACATTTTTGAAAAAAGAGGGTATTTTTTAACTTTCTCTAACCCCTTCCTGAAAGTAGGGGCGAAAGGATCTACTTATATATACTTTTATTTAAATTAAATACATTATAGCTAAAACTCCAGATACAAACTACATGAATACAAACAACATGAAAAGAAAAACTAAAATATATACTTTTTGTCAGAACTCCTCGTAGAAGATAATTTTTAACCATACCAGTGTAAAAATATGTTTTTTGTTGAAATTCAGGCGAGCTGGGAAGGGATAGTTACGTTTTTGTATGAGCCAGGCCGGGCGCGTGCCGAGATTCTAGCTTTTATACTGGGTCGAGCCAATAAACTATGTGCATGGCCCGGACCGGATTCAAGTAAGTCTGAAACTGAGAAAGACCTATAAACATATATTTTTGTTCTTTCCTGGAAGTTGATGTCCATTATCCTTTTGAACATGGAGCAAAGACAGAAATTCAATTTAACAAGAACGAAAAACCATGCGTCAAGCATAAGCATAGATTATGTAACAGTTTCCAGTGCTTCCAAAATAATTTTACAAATCATTACCGTTTAATAAGCTGAAAGATAACATCTAAGTAAACAATTTGGAAAACGCATAACATATTTAAAAACGCTTTGAATATATACTACATAGGATGCTAAATTTTAGTTTAGTTAGGAAACGCGTTTTACACAGTTTAAAATTCTCCTTCTGGAGTTTCTGTCAATAAACGGAAATGTGTTCGCAAACTTTTGTGCTGCCTTGTATATGAAATACAGAATTTATACACACCAAATAATAGACAAAAAGTGAGTTAAATTTAAAATCGCGTTCAGCAACTTAAAACGCACTTCCAGGAATTATTGTTAACAGACAGTAGAGAATTTTTTTGTGTGACCCTGTAAATGAACGATTATTGCTATACACACAATATTCTGTAGTAAGCCTCTTGTAATGCACCTTAGTGATATATATAAATTTCAATGCGTTTAAGATAGTGAAACATTATTTAATTAAACTGCAAACGATTTTTCTCCATAGACGTAATGTAACAGAATTCTTTTGATTGTCTCTGTAAAGTAACTATAAGTGCTATGCACACCCTATTCCATATTCAGCTTCTTGTAATGCACCTCAGTGATATATATCAATTACAATGTATTTGAAATTGTGTAACATCATTAAAATAAACCGCAAATGATCTTTCCCCATAGACCGTAATGTAACGGAATTATTTTGAGTGTCCCTGTAAAAAAACTATAAGTGCTACACACTTCAGTTGAAATAGGGAACATGCTATAGATAACGACAATAACCTACAAAAATTGCAGGGCAATCCGAGCATATTTACGGGAGTTAGAGCACGGACAGACGGCAGAAGACCATACGCCAAACGGCAGACAAACCGAAGTCATAAACACTTTTCAACTAGGTTGGAAAGTGTTAAAAACTATCCACTGTATAATACTCAAAGCGTATGACGGCCAAAATGATCATTCTTTTACTCTAAGATATCTCAAAAATGCAATTGCTACCTTTTTTCAAAACAAATGACAGTTTTCACTTAACCATTGCATCTAAGATCTAATATACGCTTCTACAGTTTAAATATAATATTCGCGGTCTAATTGAATCACTTTGTTGAATATAATTTGATTCAACAAAGCTGCGAATTTCAAATAAACTAAAAAAACTTAATATTAACTTTAGTTTCGATTCATAAAAGCGTCTAATTTGCTTAACTAGTGATTTATATAAGCGGCAATTATAATATATATATTTTTTTCTCTGGGAGGGGTTTAACCCCTCACCCCCCCTCCCTTGGGCTGTGCCACTGGACGCATACACACATACAAAGGACTTATGAAGTTGGGGGCCTGTGCCCACCCCACAAAATAGCTCTAGTTACGCCTATGTTATTAACACTGATCATGCATAGGCTTCAAAATCAGATAGAATATTTCCCCTTTTGTCCCATCAATAACAACTCAATTCCATTTCAAACAAATTTTTAAATGAATTTAAAACACCTTAAGAAACTTATAGAGTACATTCTTGTCTCTCTAATAGCAAGTTTTTTTGTCACTCATTTCAGTTTGTGATAAAATAAAATAAAATATTTTATCTTGAACTCACCCGAGCCCGAAAACTGGCATAAAATTTATAGACCTAACCCGTTTCGTGCCCAAACTCGGATTCCAACTGATCCCGCTTCATATCTAATGCATGCTTTATAAAAGAAAAAAAAAAGTACAAATTTTCAATGTTCTGTAAAATGGTAAATCGATCATTTATTCATACATATGTGTAGATGTTTGAAGATTTTGCTCAATAACACAAAATTTTCTGACACATTCATGCACATTAGTCCGTTTTAAATATAAATATTACGGAAAACATTTGAAATCGAATAGCATTTTTCATTTTTTGATAAATGCATGGATTAAATATTGAGTCATAAAAGATTTTGTCTCATGACGATGCATTTTGGACTGTCGCATGCCTAAAATCTATTCAAAAATCCAACTTTGATATACATAAAATAAGTTTTTAGCATTCAGTCAATTGATAAATCCATATGTGTTTGTGATTAACTTTTTTTTTAAATTCATAAACTTAGCATAAATCTAAAATTATAATTTCTTTAAATTTAAGATTTTACTAAGTTAATATTATCATTTTTGCGAATTTTTGCTTTTTTCCTTTATTCTTCAGAAGGTGTTTTTAAAATTTCATAACTGCTTATTATTTCTATTTACTATTATTAAAAGGGAAAATTTATGCCTAGGAATTTAATATTTTGAAATAGCTTTGTCTTTGATTATTAATCTTTACATATCTTTATGTCATTAGCAAGGGCTTCAAATAACAAACATTTCAATTCAGAACAGAATGTTTTGCGGAAATATGGAAGTTAGCTACATTATTTATCAAATATTGTCAATGTAAAAAAAAATTCAAAATAAATACATTTATTTTATTTAACATTTTCTTAATTCCTTTTTTTTTCTAATTTTTGGAAAAATAACTTTTACGTTTACAAAATTTAAAGTAGTGACAAAAATTAAATTTTACCAAAGTTTAACGAACATATCATTTACTGAAATCAAGTTAATTGCAGTTGGCCATTTTACAAGTTGAAATGGCTTATCAAAAATATTTTTAAGGGAACAAAAAAACATTTTATAAACGTTTATGCCATTATCGGTTAACAGAATAAATAGAAGGTAAAAAAAAACAATAATTCTCGTAATTATTAAAAAATAATTTTATTTTCAAACCATAACCATCTTCTGTTATGACGTCACATTTTTATAACAAGCAGTATAAAACATTTTATGTTGGAAAAAAAGCATTCTGTAATACTCTCACTAACTACAATTTTTTTTATTGTATCAAAAAATATATACATTTAATGATTAAATATTCTAAAAGTAATGATATGTATGTAAAACATTTCTAAATATCATGACTAACTTTTTAGTTCTCTTCTTCATTAAAACCCTCTTCAATTATGAATCAAATTGATTTATGATTATTTTAATTCTGAATTGGAAGTGGCAATAATGCTAATAATTTTATTTTTAAACTAAAGTTTATCAATAGCAAAATCTTCAAACATACACACATATGCATGAATAAATGATTGATTTACCATTTTACAAAACGTTGAAAATTTGTGCGTAATTTTTTTTTTCTTTTATTAACCATGCATTAGATATGAAAAGGGATCAGTTCGAATCAGAGTTTGAGCGCGAAACTAGTTAGGTCTGTAAATTTTATGCCAGTCCACAGGCTCGGGCGGATTCAAGATAAAAAAATTTAATTTATTTTATCACAAATTGATAAGAGCGAAAAAAAAAACTTGCTATTTGAGAAACAAGAATGTACTCTAAGTTTCTTAAAGTGTTTTAAATAAATTTAAAAATTTGTTTGAAATGGAATTGAGTTGTTATTGATGGGACAAAAGGAGAAATATTCTACCTGATTTTGAAGCCTGTGCATGGTCAGTGTTAATAACATAAAAAAGACGTGGGATATCCTTTGTCTATCGTTTCTTTCTGTTTGAAGCCCTTTTCCAAAATAATTGAGAAACATAATTCACGCCTTTTTGCCATAGTTGTACAATTATATTAAAAAAAATAATATAAGAATTTTGATTTCTGCCAATGGTTGGGTATAAATAACAAATTTGTTATTTTAAACCGATTTTCAGGGACATGAAAAATCACGAAACGTGAAAGCGTATTTAGGATTAATATATATTTCTATGTAACGAGATATATTTAAATAACAAAATAAATCTTTAAACAATTTTAAAATCTTATTAATGATTTTCTGCTGCCTACTGTCGGACTCGGGTTCGCATTTAGAGGCACTGGGTTTGGGCTCCAAAAAAAGAGGTTGAATGCATGAATGCCTAGATTTCTATCATGATTGTATTTGCTAGGAATGCTAAAAGTACTTACGAAACTAAAAAAAAACCCATGCAAAAATTCGTTTTCGTAGACAAGTTGTGTGCAAATGAATATGAACTCTTTTTAAATGATCAAATGGAAATTTGATTTTTAAAGTTAATTTTATAAAAACGATGATTTTGTTCATTGCAATATTCGAAAGTGGCGGGGGGGGGGGCTCCCCTCGGCCCCCTTTTAACGCTCGGCCCCTTCTTGTAACTGAAATATCTCGATACCAGAAGCAGAGCAAATTCTAATATTCGAGAGCAAATTAGAGCTAATTGAGAGCTAAATTTTGGCATATTTGAAATTTCGATATTCGGAAGTGGGGGGGGCTAGCGTTAACTTAGTCCTCCCCCTCCCCCCCCCCACAACATTCTAATTGGAATATCGCGGTACATAACCAGAGCAAATTTTAATATTAGAGAGCAAATTAGAGCTAATTGAGAGCTAATTCCTGGTAACTTTGAAATTTAAATTTTCGAAAGTGTGTGTGTGTGTGTGGGGGGGGGGGGGGTCAAATTAACGTATCTGAAAAAAGTTTTATAGAATCAGAAACTATGCATAGACATTTAACCATCTTTCATAGGCACATACTTGATTATTTTTTAGTAATAAATAATCGTTGTATATCGCAAATTTGTTATTTTTTAGCGAATTTATAAAGCGCACTACCATTGTGACTGACACAAAGCTGAACTGTGGCAAAAATCAGACCTTGTAATAATCCTACAAAGAAAATAAGAAAGAAAGAAAGAAAATCCCTGGGAAGATACTTTTCACAGAATTTTCTAGTTGTTTTTGCCTTAATACCATTTTATTGGTCAGTGGACATGAAACATCAAATAATACTAAACCTTGCTCAGAAAAGCAATAAAACGATAAATTTTACTCCAACAAGTTCACCGACAGCTCTCGCCGCAGGCTTCTTTCGCGTACCTTCTAAACCCCTCTTTCTAAACCCCTTCCATAGCAATAAACCTGTGAGGGTGGGGTTCGTATTTGTCCATTTCAGACCTGGAAGATGACAGTATGAGAGTCCTACACAACCCCCTGTATTTCACTGTCTTAATTGCTTTCCACTGGTAAGGAATTTGACTAGAATGGAACAAACCTTTTTTTCTCGATAATCAAAACCGCATCGCTATTGGCTGAAAATTATGGCTGTGTTTTGTGTTCACGACTTAAAGACGAACTCAGCTGAGTTCTACACTTACCATGAGGGTGAAGCTAAACGGGGTCCGGATGAAGTATGCAGTTTATTGTGGAAAACTATACAGAACATGGATCCCTCTGTCAAAGAACTACACGTTTTTAGCGATGCTTGCGAGGGACAAAATAGAAATAAGACCCTTATAAGATTCTTCCTCACTCTTGTTGCAATGAATCGTTTTGAGAAAATAATCAATACTTTCCTGTGCGTGGCCATTCGTTTTTACAGTGTGACAGAAATTTTGGGACCGCTAAAAGATACATTAGGAGAAAGGACAGAATTTACGTTCCAAATGAATATAATAATCTTATTTTGGCAGCAAAAATCAGAGTTTTTTCAATTAAACCCATTACTTCTAACGACATACTTGATTTTAAAAACTCATGGCAGCGATGTTTCAAGAAAAGCTGTAAGTCATTAGACAAGGTAACAACATTCAAGATTTCGCAATATAAAAACTTTGAGTATAGTTCAAGTCATAAAGGTTACTTGACATGTTCCGAATTTATCGATGGTTTCATTAAAACTACATTTTTGCTCCAAAAACCTTTTACAAACCCGAAAATACCAGAAACACCGGCATATGTTACTAAAATACCCATACATGAGAAAAAAATGAACGACTTACAAAAAATAATCCAATATATTCCTGACGAATTCAAAGATTTTTACGATATTATTCTGACCTGGCCAACTACAAGATACCAAAGTGAAGAAATAGATGAATAATAGAGTATCCTTACTTTTTTTCTAATAAATAAATAGTTTTTGTCATTATATTGTTTATTATTTCAAATTATTTGGTATATAGTATATGATAAATTGGAAGAAGGGAATAAATCCAACATATTTACATATACATATATAAATGAATATTATGTGTTTCAGCCAGGTCTATTAGTAAATAAATCAGAGTTTATATATTCTTCATTATCATTGATATCACATGATCCTATAAGTTGAAAGTAAAAATTTATAAAGTTTTTTTTAATTATCTCCATTCTTATTTTTTTGGATTTATTCCCTTCTTCCAATTGGTGGTTCAATTTAATTCGTACTTGTTTTCTGATTGTTGTTTTATCGGTTTATGGGCGGAATGCACAGAGATCCGTTACTGTGATCGCCGTATTTTTAGGATATTGCATTTAATATATTTTGCTCGAAAAGCCCCAGCTGGGTGGATCTGCTAGAAAATAAATAAAATAGTTATACACAGTTTTTGAAATACTGTAAAATTAGACTACTGAGAAGAAAAATAAGTGGAATATAGAGTAATGAAAAGAAAAATATTCAACTTCTCATTTGTCATACAAGGTCGTGTTAAGACGTACTAGTCTTTGATTACTATTTTAAGGGTTCTTTACTTTATTTATATTTCTCATGTATTTCTCTAAAAGTTTTCAGCTGTGAAAAGGTATACTATCATGAAGGAACTTTCACTATCTAAATATAAAAGCATTGTAAGTATATAATGTTAATTAACCGAAGGGCAAAACATACACCAAGAAAAAAAATCTTTTACTCTACTAAAAAAAAAGAAAAGGAACACGCTATAAGTAAGTATGTATAACATTCGGAAGCAATTAATTAGCGGCTCGCTTTATCAGGTAGAGACAACACGTAAAAAACAAAGAAGAAAGAAACGTGTTAATTTATGAGTAAAAATGTGTTTCGGGACTATGACAATGTTTAGAAGCGTATTTTTAAATAAAGTGATATTGCGACTAAAAATATTAAAATAATGTTATGTTAATAATTTATTAACGAGAGTAACCAGTACTCCTTATCTACCCTATATATATAAAATCCTAATGAAACGAATTTGTGAAACGATTTTATGAAACGAATTTATGAAACGATTTTATGAAACGACTGATTATGTTTCAGGGCTATTTTTAATAAAATATTAAACGCTTGATGGTGGAATTAATACCAAGTGTCCATAAAAATCCGCGGATGTCAAAACTGGTAATAGAATTTTGAAATTTGAATTAGTTTTCGAGATATTAATTTTTTTCTAATTTTAATGACATTTCTGTAATGATGGCAACTAATTACTCAGTTTTTTGTGACAAAAGAGGGAAAAAAATTGAAAAGGATCCCGATAGGGATTATTGATTTCTTTTTATTCGTCATTTTCAAATTGAAATTGAATTTATCTTTTATTTCAATCGATAATGAAGACAAGATTGTGATTAAATTATGTTTTTCAGGAAAATTAGAAAAAAAATCACATTTCTATCGTCAGGATTCAATCGTCTGTCAGCATTTAATTTAATTTATAAGCTGAAAATATTTTGAATAAATTCGTCCAAATGACGTCATTTATGTAAACGCAAAAGAAAGGAGCAAAAAAATATTTATACAATTTGTTTAGCGTAAAATGTCATTTATCCTATTTTATATATAATCAGAAGTAATTTGTATAGAAAAAACAATAATAATATACGTATAATTAAAATACGCATCTAAACAAAAAAATCGTCGAATTTGTTTCCATGGCTGTTTATGTCATTTGGCACCAAATCTCACTTTCTGATGCCCGAATTGCGCCAAGCTTTTTTAAAAAGCGTCAAGACCCCTATAATAGAAAAGCACCAAAAGCTATTGGGTTTGTTTTCATAACTTTTGGCAACAAATCTATGTATATTAACGAATCTATCCCTTTTCGAAGCTCGAATTACGCCAAACCTAAAAGCAAATGATCCTATACTTGAAAAGTACCCGATTTTCTTAAGGACAATATTCAAGTGACATAATAAGGTGTAAAATTATCACAGATAGCAAATTTGTTTAAATATGTCATCAATTGATGCCGAATAAATGCAGGCATGCATGCACAAAATATTTAATTTTGTATGATAAATAATTATTAGAAAATTCGTATATACATATTAATTAAAATAAATAATTGACATATTTAAAATAACATGAAAATATGCATGATGGTGCACTAAAATAGAAAGAAAATTAAAACCTGTTACTGAAAATGTCTATAACCGTACTTTTCAATACCGTGGTTCTTAATGTTATTCACAAGCAGATGGAATTCTTCTCATCCTTAAACGCAAAGGAAGAATAGAATACAGATCGTTGTTATGAAAGTCCGAGAGGTAGCCACAATTTAAACCTAACCATTTTATACAAGCTGGTTTTCAAGTTTTACTTATCAATCCCGAAAACAGTCGTCAGTTGTCGCAACAGTTGTGTATGAGGCCATGGTAATCAAAAAATGCCCCATTAAAACGTTAAAAGCATGGCAACCCAATACAGATTTACCAATATTTTTAAAACAAAGCACGCTGTCATGTTTTTAGAGGCTTCGAAGTCTGAGCGGGGGTTGGCGAGCGTAGCTCGCAGGGGGTAGCCCCCTAGTAAATCTATAAATATATTGTTGACTTGCTGTATTTATAATGCATGAAATGTGGAAAATAAATTTTGAATTTTAACCTGCATGGCCTTTAAAATCTCCCGATTTTACATATTTACTAATAACTTGACAACGTGAGCACAAATTTATAGTGTGTGTGTGTGTGGAGGGGGGGGGGGGGGGTCTAGATTAAATAATGGACGTTTCTTTTAACAATAATTTGTTCATTTTTCAATAATTTATATCTCATTAACTTATTTAAAATGTATGTAAATTTGTTTTTTTGCAATACAATTTAGATGCTGCTATTGGACTTTTAAGAGTTAGGTTCAAATTTAATATGTAGATAACTCCTTATGACCCCCCCCCCCCCCCCCAAAAAAAAAAAAAAAAAAAAAAAAAACATTTATAAATAACTTTATACAAATTAAAATTATATATTTATCTTTTCTTCTTGCATCAATTAGGACTGGAGTAATAGCGATCGTTCGAAGTACTTTTTCATTTTTGACCTATTGTACATCATACACACATAAAAGTGACTCCTTCCAAAGAGTCTTAAGAAAAATTAAGCATTTCAGATATTACAGTTTATTTAACAAAAACGCTTCTACGCTGGTGATGTACGTCTGTTTTGTTTCATCTGATGAAGGAAGTAGCTAATTAATTATTTCCTAAACTCTAAAGCATATTAATGTTTTCTATTTTTTTTTTTATTGTCAAAGAATGATTTTTACTTAATAAAATCAGTATTTTAAATTAATCCGTGTTCTAATTATATACAAAAACTAGCTGTTACCCGTTACTTCGTTCACGTAACATTAAAAAAAGAATAAATGCATTAATTTAGTAAAACATTTCACTTGATAATTAACAACATATATAATTAACCAAAGCTTTATCACATTTTATAGGAGACCATACGGTATTTCTTTGCTATAGGGTGCTTGACATAACCCAGTCTTAAAAAAGTGAAATTTCATGCCAAATAATATATACAATCGCGAAAATGAAACTGCAACTAATGAAAAAAGGAGGACCCAGTAAAATCGTGAAAATCGAGGAATTCCTCTTCGTAAAACGAAAAACAACACTGGCAGAATTATTCTATACAACAGTGCATTTTAGGTGGTATTTGGTGTACAATTTGTATATGTGTGCATTTGCTAAACGGGCATTATTATATTGTCTATTTGCATAGACATATGTTATATATTTCTCACTACATTATCTTGTTTATGTATATATTAAATTAAGTGCTTCACGCTAAGTGGTGTAAATAGTGAACAAACTTCTTGCGGATTTTATACATGGATAGATATTTCACAAAGATATAACAATCTGAGGCGATTCTAAAATGTAAATAAAGAACACTATAAGCAAATAAATACCGACGACACAAATCTGATGATCTAAATTTACATATTTTTGTTAGTATATATAGGATTATTTTGATTTATTTCATGCGCTTGAAATTTTTTACGCTTTCTCTAGGGTTAGGTGTCGAATAAATGTACTTTCTTGTTATTTTATTTTGCCATTTCTATTTATTCTATTTTCCATTCATTCCATTTATGGATACTGATTTAATTTACATATTCGTGTCAAAGAATATTCTTTAAAGTTATTATCAGGATTAGGATAGGATACGATTAGGGTTACGATTAGGAATAAAAATTGAACGACAATGGCATGACCAATTCAGGTTTAAAGTATGAACCAGGAAGTCTATTTACATCATGAAGCAATAGGAAAATTAGAAAATTAACGGCTAATATTTTTTAATATGTTTTACAGTCATAGTTGACATCAAAGGTGAGCGGGAAAATGATCATCTAAAATACCATTAAGTGTTTACCACGCAAAAAACAAATCTGGTTACAACAATGTATTTAAGTTTGCACCAAATTTCACTTGATTAAAAAAAAAAAAAAAAAAAAAAAAAAAAAAAACGCAAATTGACTATGGACCTAATTACAGACCCCTAACCTTCCTATTCTCGGAAATGTTCTACCTATATGTAAAAAAAAATCTACTATATAAAACGCGCTTTCACGTTTATAATACAGTGGGTGATCGGTTAACGAACTTAATCCGTTCCAAAACAATGTTCGCTAACCGAATTGTTCGTTAACCGATCATAGATTTAGTACAGATTTGTATGGGAATTCAATTAATTCGTTCTTAAAAGCTAAATGCTATATAAAAATTAATATAAATTCTCCCTAAATTTATTTATATGTAATAATAATAAAACATACTTTACATACATACAGTCTTGTCCTTCCTTCAGTCAAGCTTTTTTGAGTTTCTGGGGCATTAATATTTGACAAAAGCTTATTTTTCCTTTCTGGAGTTTGAATCTTCCCATTTTAATAGGGTTAATATATGTCTGTATTTAATATGGCCATATCATATTTTCACGGTTTGTCCGTGTCGTGCCTTATTTAAAAAAATAAATAACATGAAAAAAATATATAACATGCCCTTTGTAAAAACTTTTAGGATCACATTCATTGATTACAGCATTAAATCATATCAGTTTATCACTTTGACCTGTCAAAAACTCCATTAGTTCTCTAAAAGATCGTGTTTACTGCAGAGCCAGATAAAGCTCAAGTGGAGCCCAGAGCCTGTTAATTATTTTGAAACTAAAATTAAGTTAAAATAATTAATTTCCAATAAAAAATATTTCTTTAAAAATGGACACAAAATATAAAAATTAATATTTTTATACTCTTTATTCTAATTTGGGGGGGGGGGGGTAAAATGTAGGCCTCGAACCCCGGAAGCCCATGAATTAATTAGGCCATAAATATAAAACAGTTAAAATGTTCTCAAAGTCGAGAATGGATGCAATTAAATATAGCTCTGCAAATCTGAAACACAGAATTACTTCTTCTTGGCTTTTTTTCTGTGAGGTGTTCGTTAACCGAACAATTGTTCGTTATCCGAACATAAAAATCTCTGGAGAAAGTGTTCGTTAACCGATATGTTCGTAAACCGAACAGTTCGCTGACCGATCACCCACTGTATTATGAATTGGCACGATTGGCTTGTTCAAGTTTACACAATGCGGCTGGAAGAAAAGCTTCATTACTTTTTGATTTCTTCTTTGCTTTTGCATTACGCGAATTTGTTGGTAAAATCGATTTTCTTTTCGATAACATTGTTGTTTTTTAAGTTTAAAAAATATTGTAATTTTACTTAAACATTGGTTTAAAATCTATGCAATTTTTCTTATCCTACAAGACTTTACAAAAATCTATTATGAAACAACTTTAAAAAAAGCTATATTTAAAAAAGATAACAAAGTTTTTCCTATTTTAAAACTAAAAGAAATGTAAAATTAAATTCCGGTTCGAAACGACGATTTACAAATGTGTTTCGATTGTGGGAAAATGATAGAGGAAAAATGTTGTTACTTCGACACAATCATATTAAATCTTTAGCTTTTATGAGAAAAGCAACTTTCTTTTAAAAAATATAGTTATTTTTACTAAGATTTTCTGATTTTCGATACGGATAATTTTGCGATGCATATCATTGACATTTGCCATCCAATATATATACAGTCGAACCTCGTTAACACGAAATTGAAGGGACTGGGAATTTTTTTCGTGTTATCCAAAATTTCGTGTTAACCGTCATAATAGTGGCGCCATCTATGTTAGATATAAAAACTAAATAAATTAACCTACAAATATATCCCTGCTCAAAAATCATAAATTAATAAGAAATAGTAAATTTCATTAACAAATTAATTATCGTTTTTTAGGCAATAATAATTTTATTTACATGCTAATCATATTTTTAAATAGTCCGTTATTGACTTTGGCTTCAATTTTTGTAGAGTACTTTTTTTAGGAACGTATGGACCTAATCTAATTTGTCCAAAGTTCGGGAAGTATCCACTTGATCCATAAGGAAACGTTGTACAGTTTTTAATGCTGCGGTAGATTCATTTATTGACACTAAACTTTTCCAAAAACTAGTAATTTCGTCTTCCTCGTCTGACACTTCGATGTTGACATCTTTATTTTTCAGTAATTATTTCTTCGTCTGTCGTCACATCCGAAGTCAGCACATCTTCATCTATGCAAATGTACTTGAAAAAACAATGTCTAAGAAAGAATTTACCGATTTTGGCTACATATCTTTCTGCAGACAAGTCTATGACGCTATTTAAATCTTGTCAGTCATCCGTTAGAAAATATGAAATCGCACTCACCGAAAGCATCAGCAAAAGACTCTGCTTCACCTTGCAAAACTGCAAAAGTTAAAACAATTTTCTGTCTTATTGCCTCTTTTATCCACCAAAAAGAGCAATTTCAATTTATTCATTCTTTCTTCTACACATTCGTTTTCTTACTGATTTGAATTAACTCACAGCATAAACCGCTTCAATCTTCTCGCGAGTCTTTAAAATTGTAGAAGAATTGTAGGTATCCCATGCTTCGCCGCATTTTGTGATTTTTTCAGCACTTTGTCGCTAACTTCGTTTAATTTTTTTGCTTGGTTTCTTAAGATACTGCTTGCTGTTTTCGACTCATCTTTCACAGAATTCTACAGAGCAACTGTGAACAGCGTTTCCATTATGTTAGTTAGGTAAGTGAAGTAGAGATAGTCACTTATTTCACTCACAGATAGGAGAATTCAGACCCCCGGTTTATAGTTTATGCTACTGTCAATACAGTTAACCGAGTAATGGAACAATCACTTTCAAAAAAAGAAATTCCTACCCCAAACTTTCATTGTGACTAATCTATTGCTCATATGGTTAATGTGGGAACACTTGCGCATATGAGAGATCAAAGAAAAGCAGGGATTATTCAAGAACTCAGTATTTCAGAATTTTCTGAAACCTCTTTTCACTTTAAATCGTTTTCAAACCATGAGAAAATTCCACTTTTAATATGAGTATGTGACATTTAAGTTTGAAATATCGAAAACATTGCATAAGGAATCATGTTTTGACTTTGAAGCGAAATTAAAAATTTCGCCTTAAGCGGGATTTTCCGAAATTCTATTTCGTGTTAAACGAATTAATTAACATTGATTTTCAGACTCATCTGACGGGACCTGAAAATTATTTCGTGTTAAGCGAAATTTCGCGTTAAGCAATTTCGTGTTAACGAGGTTCGACTGTATATATATATATATATATATATATATAAATCCAACCTATCCCATCACTCGTATTGAATTAATTAAAAATATAAATATTTCACTCATTTCATTTAACACACAGAACTTTAATTTACAACACATACATTTAAAATACATATATTACGTACATTTAAAATAATTCCTTTCATGTGAAAAAGAAAAAGAAAAAAAAGAGAAATTAATCACAAATAATTTGATAACCCAAGATCATTTTATTTCAACATCAAAACAAATCTGTTTTATTTTTCTCTATATGACATCATATTCGCTTGCTTTCCATACTTACTCGTATTTATGCACTTTGTATTATTATCAAATATTTGAAAACGCACGTTTTTTGTCTAATATGACATCATTTCATATTCTGTTTAATTCTTAAATAATTCATTTCCTTTTCATTTTTCACGTGGAAAATTTTCAATTGAAAATAAATTGTTGATTAAAAATTATTACTCAGAAGTTTATTTTATATTGGCAACGATAAAGTATTAGCAACGGTAAAATAAATTTAACCATTTAAAAATAAGCTGCAAAACCGGGCCCTTTAGGCCAAACCAACCAAACCAACCAAACCAACCAACCATTTTAAACTATAAGAAAAAATGTCCATTTATTCTGTATGAAAATAATGAAATTTTTAATTTTTAAGAAAAATATTGATATAAAATAAACAAAAACCAGCCTATATTCATTTGCGGGTTATAATAAACTTATATGCAAAGATACAGGATAATTAAATGCTCCATTTTGACGCTGGCTTCAGCCTAACATTTGCACACAATCAGATTTATAATATTACTAGCTGTTACCCGTGACTTCGTTCACGCAACATTAAAAGAAGAATAAATACATTAATTAAGCAAAATATTTCACTCCCGATAGTTATAAACGTTAATAATTAACTATTTATCACATTTCATAGGAGACAATATGGTATTTTTTGTTATAGGGACCTTGAAATAACTCAGTCTTAAAAAAGTGAAATTCTGTGCCAGATAATCGGGAAAATGAAATTGCAACCAATGCAAAAAGGAGGGCCAAATAAAATCGTGGAAATAGACGAATTGGGTAAAAACAAATGTCAATTTTACCTGATAAACAATTTTACTTTTAACGCCTTTGTGAAACGTTTAAACAGCCATCCTTCAAAAAAACAAATTGGAAATAGTATATGCTCTTTCTTTAAATTCAATTCTGACTCGTTGGTTTAATGTATAGCTGAAACAAATGTTGTTTTCTAAATGACAGTATGTTGACAGGCAATTTTTGTTCTCCAGAATAAATTGATTCATGAAGTTTGAATGTGTGAAAATATGTTTTTATTTTTCGGATAATTTACTGAAATCAAGATTTTGTTTTCACCATCTATTCAAAATGAAAATAAATTATGTTTTCCCGTTTTAATGAGAAAATGGTGTAAAAAAAAATATACTGATCTGTTTTATTTCTCCTTTTTTATACACAAATATGGAGTAATTTACTTTCAGTTTTTAGAAAAACTTCGTTAAAATAAATATAAAAAAAATCTTGGCATCTAATTTAATTTTTTAAATTCTGAGAGTTTGTGTGACATTATCGGATCAATGATAACCGATATTAAGTAAATCGCGTTGCGTTCGATAGTCTAGGAATAGTTTCAAAATACAAACACACGGTCAGATTTTAATATAATAGATTCGTATGATGTGATTTTTAGCAGAAAACTCTCATCTGTATATAACGGATACTCATGCTTAATAATCAGTATAGATAAAAAAAATAAATAAATAAATAAAATAAAATAAAATAAATTAAATTTTTCATTATAAATATGGCGTGAAACTCATCTACTTTCTATACTTACTGATCCGTGTATTATTAATGTAAGGAATTGATTCACACTTATTTTAAAACTTAAAGGAAAATTCCCGTTTTATTACAAATATGACGTTTCTTTTTCCCCAGAGAAATCCCTTTTTAATGACATAATTCTTGTTAATTTTCTTATCCGGGCAATTAATTTCAATACTGCCATAGGGGAAATTATGTTACTTTAACGAAATAATATTAAATATTTAGGTTTTATCAACAAAAATGGAACTGTTAACATTCGTCATTTGTTTTAGGTAATCGAGTTATTTCTTTTAGTTTTAAGAATGAAAAAAACTATTTCTCGCTATCCATGAGATCATTTTTGACATGGATAATTTTGCGGAGAATATTATTGACATTTGCTAGCCATTTTCTATTGAAACTTCTTTTAATTTTTTAAAAATTAAATTAAAAAATACGGCATAGTTATATTAGCCTTGCGCAGACGGTAAAACGCAAAGTATTGTTATCATACAAAAGAAAAAGAAAAGTGAAGAAAAAACCCAAGATCGTTTTACTTCACCAATCAAAGCATATCCGCTTTATTTTAGATGTATCACGTCATATTCGCCTGTTTCCTATGGTTACGCATATTGAAACCTTATATTATTATCAAAAACTAAAAAAAGTACATTTTATTTCTAATAATAATATTTAATCTTCTTTTTAATTCTTTAATTTTTTTTATTTAATTTTCATTTTTCACGTGAAAATTTTTCAATTGTAACCAAATTGTTGATTAAAAATTATTATTCCGGGTTTTGAATTAGTTTTGGCAACGATAAATTATTAGCAACGGTAAAGTAAATTTAACCATTTTAAAATATTATACGAAAAAATGTCCATTTATTCTCTATGAAAATAACGAAATTTTGAATTATTAAGAAAAATATTTGTATAAAATAAACAAAAACCAGCCTATGTTCATTTGAGGGTTATAATTAACCTATATGCAAAGATACAGGATCATTAAATGCTCCATTTGGACGCTGGCTTCAGCCTAACATTTGCACACAATGAGATTTATAATATTATTAGGATTAGGATTATATGATATTTAGGAAATGATCGACAAATCATCATTTCACTAATCTGTTTATCTCTCCCCTCGCCCGAACTATCTAAAAAATATAAATACAATCGGACACCGGCGAATTTTCATTTTTTCCCCATCGATTTCAGCGTGTCTGCAATAAAAATAACTACTATCATAATAACAGTTCTTTTTTTTTTCTATGAGTTCTCGTACAAAACTTGAATATATATAAACGCCAATGGCCAATTGTGTATTTTCATGGTGTTATACTTTTCAAATTAAATTAAATTAATGTATTTTACTAAGTGGAATTATCTCAATTGTTTACTAAAAACTATCATTATAATTGATAATTGTGATAATTTTAATATGAAAACATAATTAATTTGAATCGATTATTGTATCGGGGATTTTTGTTTAAATGATAATTTAAGGGAATTATACGACCATATTTCCTAACCACAAAAATTTTAGTATAGGTTACCCTCGTTTAAGGATCCTCTCCCCTCACACGAAAACACGCAGCGCTAATATTAATCCTATGGGACAGTTATTTTACAATATCTCGTTTGCATTTCAATATTTTCTGAGATCGATCTCTACAGCGCCTCCTTTTTACTTTTTCGATTTTGTTTGCGGATTTTTTTTATGAGGATACTTCCACTTTCGAAACTGGTTCCGAAAATGAATCTTTCGAATGTACCTTCGTAAAAAAAATCTGAAAAGAAAATTGAAAAAGTAAAAAAGAGGCGCTGTAGAGGTCGATCTCAGCTATCCAATGAAAAAAAAAAAATTAAAAACATTGAAATGCAAACGAGATATTGTAAAATAACTGTCCCATAGGATTAACATTAGCGAGCGGATGTTTTCGCGTGAGGAGAGAGGGCCCTTAATGCGGTAAACTTTTTTAGGTAGATTTCGTAAGAAATACTACCTATTACATTCTCCCCTATGTTAGAATTTTTGAAAAATTTTTGCAGATCTACGCCGATCATGACTCCCAGAACCCAAAACCATCCCCAGTTCAAAACTTTATCTATCTATCTATCTATCTATCTATGTCACTTTTTATGGACGCGATAACGTCAATAATTCTGCACAAATCTCTTCCAAACTGATACATAAAATCAAGGGGCATAAAATCTCGGTCAGTTCGTTAATGGGTAAAATCGAACCGGGGGGGGGGGGGGGCTTTTTTTGAAAACAGAAAAAAGACCATAACTTCTTAATTATGATAGGTATCGAATCCGTTTAAAGTTATTATTACTTCTAGAAAAAAGGTCGAACATTTACGCATGACAGATTTTTTATATCATTAAAAATGGCCTCAAGGGGGGGGGGGATGAAGGGGGGTTTAAGAAGAAGAAAAATTCATAACTTCGTCAATTCACAAGATATCATATCCGCTTAAATTTATTATAAATCTTCTTAATATTATCTACAACTTTTATACTGACAAGTTTTTATAGGACAAACCCTTACAGCAAATAATAATAATAATAATAATAATAATAATAATAAAATCCCTGCTGGCTCCGCCTACATACACAGATAGATTTCGAAGTGGGCGGTCCCAACTGCCGCACCATGGCAAAAAGGTCATTTCTTCTGCAATTCCCAATAAACAGGCGCCCAACGGTCTGCGTCTTTGAAATCTACCTGTGCCTTAGGCCGGGCCATCAGGGATTTTTTTTATTTTTATTTTATTTATTTATTTATTTGTTTTTAGAATCTCTCTTGATTAATGCGGAGAAAATTTCAATTAGATTGCGCAAAACACAGAATGGTGATATTTTCTTCTTCTTCTTCTTCTTTGCTTGCTAGACAGCGTCAAATTACTCAAAATTAAAATTGAGGAAAATGCTTAAAACGAAAAAAAAATCGAAGAACTTTTTCAAAAATTAGAATACGTCAAAGAACATTTGATAGACCAAATACAAGTGAATACAGCATCTCTAAGAAGTATGCCAGTGCACCATTGTTTAGAAAATAAAATTTCGTGTTATCTCAAGATGTAGTTTAAAACGAAGAAAAAAAAACTGTGCAATTGACAATTTATAAGTTTTTGCTTAAATAACTTAAAATGCATATAATTCTCAAGTAATCAAATTGTATTAAGATAAGTTAAAAATCAAATTATATAAATTTTAATAATTAACCTAATAGTAAGTAAGCTAACATAATTATAACCCAAATAGTTGTAGTAATGTAGAATTAAATTTAAAATCGACTTTTTATTGTTTCTAGATCGCCATTTTAAATTAGCTCAAACGTTTATGTTAATGGTAGTTCATGAAAATTGATGGAATGCTACAGAGTGATCAATTAAATTATTTGAATTTAAGTCTGATTGCATAGGATTTACCACTATATTGCTGTTAATTGATTTGGTTTTTCGATTTGAATATTCTCAGGAATTTTTTTATTTTCGTCCACGTAATTACTGCTGTTTTGTTCGTTGCCCTTGTAAAACCAACAATGTGGGTTCGTATGGGATGTGGATTTACAGTACTTGCAAAACCTAGTTGTATCATTGTTAGTGGCATTTACCTTTAATTTTATGTTATTTAGTTCCGCGGTTAATAATTTTATATTCTCTGCACTTTCTACATTGAGTTTAAGCAGTTCATTTAACAAATCAGAATCTTTAGTTTTGGAAATGTTGTTGATGTCCTTTAAATTGACATGTGAATAAGCCTCCTCTAATTTTAAGGCTATGTTGCACGCTGTTTTAAAGTCCGGCGGAGAGTTTTTTCTTACTTCCAGACTTAAATCACTACGAATTGATTCCAAAAACTGAGATAATTTGATCATTTCCATGAATGTAGAGCTGTTGTTAGCTCCTATATCTTGCCCACTTTTTTTTAGATAAAGGTCTGCTGCCGCATTAAATTCTAATATAAATTCGTTCATGTTTTGTTCCGGTTTTTGTTTGAGATTGCAAAATTTCTTTTGCGCTTCTAGAAATGTGGTTTTGGGTTCGAATAATTGTTTTAACTTTGTTTTAAAGGTTTCTAAGTTCTGTTCCACGAACAAATTTTGATCCCTCATCAATTTATCTTTAGCAGGTCCTACAATTTTCGCCTTTAATATAGTTAATTTAGAATCATTATTCAATTCAGTTTTATTGATGAGATTGTCAAATTGTAAGAAAAAATGGTTAATATTTGCTTCCTTTTTTCCATCATAGTATGGAATCAGATTAATTAGGCTATCTGCATTTGGGGTGTCCATTGTAGTAATTTTAGGAGTAGCTTTTTCAGAATTTATAATTTTCTTCTCTTTCTTTTTTTTCTTATTATTATTATTACTATTATTACAAATAATATTAGTGTCTACAGTTTGATTATTTAATTCGCGTAATTGTTGTCTAGTTTTGACACCAGTATCTATTCTACTAATTCTTTGACTTTTACGCTTATTCATCCAATTAAAGTACAAAAATCATAAAATAGAGAGAGCAAAAAAAAAATTGTTTAACATAAAATAAAAGATACCCAATGGTGAATTGTTATGCACTGTTCGAGAAATTAATTATATATAATATATATCATTTCAATATTTGAGCATTATTATGTATTTATTTTATATTTGCTGCTGTTGCAGTATATGTAACACAAGTCATATTTTCAATTCTTTGTTAATACAAATCAATCCAATAACACTTATTATTATTTAATATATCATTATATATTTAGTGAGGTACCCAAAAAGAATTGCCAGGTATATGCATGTTACAGAGTGTATGAAGATTCCCCAATGAATGCTTAATTTTTTTTTTTTTTTTTTTTTTTTTTTTTTTTTTTAATTAGTTGTTGAAAAGAGGAAAAAAAAAATTTTTCAAAAGAATTAGAATTAAGAACATTTATGTTAGCAAAAAAAAATTTTTTTTTTGTTAGTCTTAATATTGCATATATATTTTTATATTTAAAAAATTATACAATAACCTAAAGTTCTATTTCTAAAATTAAATTAATATATTAAAATAATTTAGAAAGAGGTAACGGTACCACTTCTAATTCGGTAAACCCTATGATGGAATGCTACAGAGTGATCAATTAAATTATTTGAATTTAAGTCTGATTGCATAGGATTTACCACTATATTGCTGTTAATTGATTAATATGAGTATTTTAAATTATCCGAGACGTATAGTATTTATTTTGCACCTATGACTCTAAGGATCTGATATGATAATTTATACTTAGAAAATTTTATTAGACAAATTATCAATTAATTATAGAAAAGAAAAAGTTGCGTTGTGAATTATTTTTGAAGTTCGGATCCTCTTTGAGCCAATTACAATCATCAAAGGTTACCTGCAGAGAGTTATGTAACATTAAATATATAATGGCTTATTTTAAAACCTAGATTGTAATATTAAAGAAAACATTTCCTAAAATAAAAGACTTAATATTAATTCAATAAATTAAGTAAACAAAAGGAAAACTGACTAAAATTAATTGAATATAAAATTGAGTTTATTTACAAGGTAATTATAAGCATATGATTAAAAACAAATATAAATGTTTTAAAAAAATAAAAATATTCAATCCTAGTTGAGAACTGTATTCTCAACATTTATTTTCTGAGAATTACAGTTTATCTTATTGAATTAACAAATTCGATTTTGAAAGGCAGAGTTCCATACCCTAGAAGTATTTATTTGATTAGCCTTTTTATGTTTAGATCGGGGTAGGATCTTCATACACACGTAAATTCGTGTTATTAAAAGAATATAGCTTAATTAAATAAAATGGAACAATGGTGAAGGAAGATTGTTTGTTACCTTATATTACTAGATAACGTTGACAGCAGGAGGTAATGGCTGACGCGTTTTCGCTTTTTCTTAGCGCGTACATTTCCATCTATTGGCACACACACTCAAAATCTGTTTTTTTAGTTAGAGAGCAGTCAACCTTCTACTTTTCCATCTTTTTTGAATCTGAACTCTCAAGAAAAATCACATTCTTTTCGTGGAGCAAAAAAAAAGGGATGGAACCATTTTTCCCTTTTCACATAAAATTAAGGCCTTATACGTTTTAACTTCTTGAAAATTTGCATGTTTCGGCCATACCTCTGATTTTAGAGAGATGACCATTGGCATGCGGGAGAAATTTGGTACTCCCCTTGAGTGTTTCATAGGTCCGTCGGTACAATAGCGATTCCTCTTGACGCCGTGCTGTGTCTGGGAGGTAAAGATGCTTTTACTTGTGAGGTCTTCGTGCCTATTTAAGCTCTCATAAATAAATGTGTCATATTGTTGTTCTGACAATTTTCTCCATGACATTTTTATTAGGTGTAGTTAAATCATTCGTGGGAACGGAAAACCAAATATTTCCTTGACTGCCGTGGTTCACTTTGTTCCACAATTATCTATCTGTATGCGCTGATCCTAAAATGGATCATTAATTTGTATTGTTCACTGTTCACTGATTAAAATGATACCAAATACTCTGCTAATATGCAGAAAAAAAACCAAATACTTTTTTTTTTATAGTGTGTGCTAGTTTAGATCTAGATGGTGGTATTTCTCACCATCAAAAATTATAGATAAAGCTTTAAAAAAAAAAAAAAAAAAAAAAAAAAAAAATTCAAATGAAGTTGTAATATGTTGTGATATATACTTCCTAACAATAATACATCAAAACCAATAGTGTAGTATATTATTAAAGTGTCTATTTATGCATATTGAACTTTTAAGAAAATGTTAGTGGATCTGGTGTAGTTTTTACCATTTAATGTAATGTTTCAATTAGTGCAATAATATTGGGGGATTAATTAACCGCATTCAGCAAGGGAACCTGTATAATACTTGTATTATTTTGCAAGTTTCCACTGGATGATATATACTCTAAGTTAAATAAATGTACTAGAAAAAAAAACTGAACATCCCTACTAACTACTAACTCTGCAACAAATTATCGTAGAAGAAAGTTACTGGTACCAAACGATTGGAAATAAAGTCTACTTCTAATGTATATAAATTTTTCTTAGGGTGCCGTCTATACATCAAAACAAATACAATTTTTTTTTCAATGGCAAGACCCAATTTTGACAAGATATTTTAAATTTTCTATTCAAACTATGCCGAGATACCAAGTTTCATGAAATTCCTACGATTAGTTTCAGAGAAATGAATTATTTTAAAATGAGCATATTTTAGAAGCTGTATCCAAATTGAAGTTCGGTACTCGATTGCTGAAATGGTACAGAATGACTAAGTCACTTCTATTAATGTATTATTTCTTGCCAATATGACCATTTTATTCACTTTATATATTTCGGCTAATATTATATACGGTAAAATCCTTTTCAATATTCATTTTATAATGTTTACAAGAGTCGAATTATCCAATTAAAAATATATAAGTTTATCTGTAATTAAAATAGTTTTCGAGTATGTGAATGTGATTGGAATTTTATAGGTGTTTTTATAATACTTTTTTCAGATTTTGAATTTATTTTACTTGCTCTTTTCTAAAATTATATGTGAAGAATATCGGCGAATACAAAATTTTGAATAAAAAATAGTATGAAGCAGTATAAGGAAACGATGTAGAAAAAACTCAGACAAATTGCTTTTCAGTCTGAATATAAATCTTAACTCGATTGCTAATAGCATATTTTTAAAACATTTTCAGTAAATACACAACACATATGCATTTATAAGAAACTTTACTTCAAACACATATACCGTAGAAAAAATAAAATAGGTTTATTAAACTGGAGAAGAAGCTAGAAATTCAATTAAAGGTAACAAAAATAATGAGTAAGATTTTTTTTTTTTCTAAGATAGAACTGTTCATTTTTAAAAAATGAGCTTTGTCAATTTAAAAACAAGTTGGAAATTGTACGTCAAACGTTACAAACGAGGTGCGTTCGTACGCACGTTTTAGAATTAAATTCATGATATCCCGTGCGTAGAACGGGTTAAACAGCTAGTTAAGTATATATTTTATGACACTGTTCATACAAATATCTTAACTAGTTATATAAATATTCAGATATATATGTATCAGCTAGTTATATAAATATTCAGATCTTGATGATTTTTAATTCTGTGAAATGAATTATATCGTCTGCAGATTAATTTCTGTCATAAAATAAGTATCTCGGTCGCTTGACGATTAAACTTCGGAAGCTCCTATAACAAAAAAGCACCGATTTAAAAAAAAAAATTCAAATTTCTTAATAAATATTTTTATTAATATCTCCTAAAGTTTTGATTAGATTTTAATAAAATTTGAAATGTCTCGACAAAATTCTACAAAGATAATATATTTTAAATTGCAAACCATTTGGTTGGGTAGTTTTTGCGTTGTTATATGCGGACAGATAGACAGACGGACAGACAGACAGACGGACGGACAGACAGACAGACGGACGGACAGACGGACGGACCAAACGACGACTATAGGTGCTACGTATTTATATAATTACGAACGCACTTAAAAAGCAAAACTAATTTACATAAATGACATAAAATTATATCTCATGCAAATATGATTTACGTAATTTTAATAAAAAAAAATATAAAATGAAAAGCAGACACAGAAAAAGTAAAAAAATAAATAAAAAAATAAATAAATAAATAAAAAAGATAAAAAAAAAAAAAAAAATTATTCTAATCAACAATAAAATGAGTAAAATATTTTTTCAAATTATGCTTTTCTGAACATCACAGAAAATGGCATATTTTTAAAACTTTTTCAGCAAATACACAACACATATGCGTTTATAAGAAACTTTATTACAAACATATATACCGCAGAAAAAATAAAATAGGTTTATTAAACTGGAGAAGAAGCTAGAAATTCAATTAAAGGTAACAAAAATAATGAGTAAGATTATATTTTTCTAAGATAGAACTGGTTCTTTAACCAGCATCTTGCCGTTTTTAAGCATAATTTGGAAACTACTTGGAAGAAAATTTTTAAATTTTAAATACGCATAAAGCAGGGCATAATAAATATAAATCCATCAAAAAAATTGTAGGTTGCAATTCATAATTTTTTCGATTATTAATTTCATAATTCATATTATAAAATTATGAAAAATACAAATTCAACGTATTTATGTTTGGGATTTTTAGTATTACAACCAAACAAAAAATTAGTACATTAGGATTATAATTTCAGGATATATTAATAAAAATATGAAAATGTAATTTAAGATTAGAAGCTCTAAATTTTGAATGTTTATAATTCAAAAACTTATCATCTAAATGACTTGGAATTTGGTAACTAGGTGTTCAGTTTTTCCCCCCCGACTATGTACATGATTAAATACATGCATAACAATGCGTTAAATTATTGTATATAAAATATTTTATAGTCTCGAAAAAAAAAAAACATGCAAATAAATAAACACCGATTGGGGATGGAGCATTTGAATGTAGTTATATATTTCAAATTTTGCTATTTTATTAAAGTGAAATTTTTTTAGTTATTTACAGAAAAAAGTCACTGCAACTGTCATAACTTTGATTTGAAATAATAAAAAATAATCTGAATAGATTATCGCGCTGATGATTTTTTTAAACAATAATTTAAGGAGACTGTACATTTTCTAATCAGAGATATTTTAGTGTAATGCCCAGGTAACCTATGCAAAGTTTATACAGAATGAGAAATGTTCTATTTAAATAATTATATACGAACCTGTACAATATTTGAAAAAGCATTGCCATTTACATACGACTAATTTTTAATGACACTGGTATACAAGAATACAAGCTTATCTGTGTTTTCAAAGAGAATAAATCCAATTTTTTTCCTTAATACAACCTTTCAAGCTTGATATTTTGCTTCTTAAATATGTTAATGATAACAACTGTATTCTTTAGCCGATAAAAATAAAAATGAAATAAAATAATAATAAATAAAAATTAAATTGATATCTGCATATTCAATAACAGATTAAATGATTTAATAAAAACAAATACATAAAGTTCAACGACATTGCCTACGATTGCTTGTACCAAAGAAACCTCGATTGATTGGCGGAATTTCCGCCAGTCAATCGATTGATAGAATAAGGAAATTGATATATATCACTAAGGTGCATTACAAGAGGCTTACTATAGAATATTGTGTGTATAGTATTCATCGTTCATTTACAGGGACACACACGAATTCGGTACTGTCTGTTAACAATAATTGCTGGAAGCGCGTTTTAAGTTGCTGGAAGTTCGTTTTCAGTTGCTAAGCGCGTTTCTAAATTTAATTCATTTTTTGTCTATTACTTGGTGTGTATAAATTCTATAGATCATATACAAGGCAGCACAAAAGTTCTCGAGTACATTTCCGTTTATTGACGTAAATTCCAAAAGGAGAATCTTAAACTGTGCTATGCGCGTTTCCCAACTGAAATAAAATTAAGCATTCTATATATTATATATACATATAACATATCTATAGATCATACACAGGGCTGCAAAAAATAATTCGGATATTTTCCCGTAATTCCTGAAATTGTGTTTTTAAATACTTATGTCTTTCACCTTATTAAACGTTAAAGATTATTTTGGAAGAGTTGGAAAGTGTTACATAATCTATGCTTGACGCATGATTTTTCGTTATTGTTTTTTAATAGTTAGGTTAAGATCTTTATTGAAGTCAGGTATTGATTATGTTATAAATTTAAATACATAACATAAAAAAATTAAAGCATAAAAAATCTGGAGTGACTCCGCTCGCTTTTCCGAGAACTTTACACAATACTATGCGTTCAAACCAAATAGCAATATGAAAGTAAATAAAAACTTCAATCCTACTTTTACAAAGGTGAAATGTTTCCATTGTTGATCTCCTGTTCAAAATAAATGTGCACTTTCATTCAAAGCTCAAACCTTTTTCTAAAATTATGACATAATTTTAATTTCAGTTGGGCATGGTCTGTAAATTAAAATAAATATTGAAACTAAATTTAAATAGTTTTAAGTTGTTTTAAATATAGATATTTCGCCATTTCCCCTCAAAAACATACATGCACACATTTTCAATTTTAACGAATTTTGTTTTCATTATATTGAAAAATCCATCTTTAATTTTATTAAAGGTCATTCAGAAAATATTTTTTGAAATTTTAGCACAATAAAGGCAAAAAAAAAAAAAAAAAAAAAAAAAAAAACAATTAAAATTGCTGTTTTTTTTTTAAATATATACTATTACCTTTTAATTTTTTACCTGAAATATGCAAATCTTGTTTGTAATTAATATTTTCTTTAATAAAACTGTAATGTTTCTCCCTCGACCTCAAAATCAAACTAGGAAACTGTTGCTAGGAGTTTGCTGACAAGAGGTGCCGACTTTTTAGGGGGAGAACAATTTGCAGCAGTCAGTCAAAGAGGTGAAGTCACATACCTACAATTATTTATTAAATATTTTCAAAGAGGCTGAAACTTTTCAGAGGTGTAGGGATGCCCTCCCCCCTCTAAAAATAAACTTCTTTAAAAACAAGTATTGTTAAACTTTTTGGAGCTATGTGGCCAAAAATAGATATGACTGTAACGTTGATTTGATAAAATGTTGAACCACAGAAAAGTGCTTTCTTTGACTGTTTCAATTTCTTTGTAATAAGCTTCTTTCTGTGTCTGATCCGCTATAACCCCAAAATTTTTAACAATGAATACATTTTCGCGATAAAACTTTTATTTTCTTCGAGATTAAACTGAAATCATGATATTGGGAACACATTATCATACTGAGTTCTCGCGAATTCATGACGTCATAGTTTTATCTAAAACTATCAAGAAACGTGCACCTACAAACGCAGACCTTGGACCCTTTATATTCTAGTATTACGGAAGCGGTCAAGGCTTTCTTTTGATAATGACAAAATGTTCGTACCGCGCTCTATTCACTTTTCTACCTGAATTTATATGCGATAAGATCTGGAGACAAACGGAACTAAATGCAACGTTTATAACATTTTCAAAATAATTAATTATTTTGGATTAAAAAGTTCATTCATTCATTGCTATTCCACTTTTTTAAGAAAAGTACAGAATGCCCAAAAATACCGTATTTACTCGCATAATTTGGGTTCTTGCGTATTTTATGCACCCAGTATTTTAGAAAGAAAATTTGAGTAAAAAACAAAAAGTTGGAAATTGTACGTCAAACATGACAAATGAGGTGCGTTCGTACTGGTATTATTCTGTTATTGTGTTATGATTAATTTCCGTAATAAAATAAGTACATTTTAAGTTGGCAACATTTAATCTTTTGTTGACATTTACTGAGAAATTCCAATTTGAAACTTAAGCCTAGCTTTGAAAATTTCAGAACTTGAAATCCATATTAAGACTCTTTTTCCATTTAATAACTATTTCTCCGGAAACATCTATTCAAAAAACTGTCGGTGAATTATATGATGTCTATAATTAAACAGTTTTAGTATACAAATTTGGTTTTTAAATTCAGTAATACGAAAATAACAGGACTCCATCTTAAGTAGGACGTAATCACCATGGCAACTTAGAATCATTACCTATCGTGGGATATCATTGAATTACGTATGATAGGATTTAATAGAATGAAGAAAACTTTTATTAATGTATTTTTAAGTTTTGATTCGACTTTCATAAAATTTGAAATGACTCGACAAAATTCTGCAACGATTATCTATCTATAGTATAAAGGACAAACGTGTCCGTGCGTAACACTAACGTCATTTGGCGAATGGCAACACTTGACGATGAAATTTCTGTTTTTGCGATGCTACTGCAATTTTCTTAATTTCTAAACATCGTATATTTTCAATTTTTACACCGCTATATAGGGAAAAAAATCTCTTTCAAATGCAGTTTGTTTGAAAACTGTATCGAAATTGACTAATTTATTATAGCATTTAAATTAAATTTCAAGCATGATTTTTTTTAAAATCTATCTCTATCGCTTGCAGATGATTACAAAATATTAATCCGTTTTCCGTTTGCACTTTAAACAATATAAAAAGTTCAGTATTTGTTTCCAGCTAATATTCAATAACGAAATTAAAACTTTATTAAGCAATAAATAAAGTAGTATAGATAAAAACACAAATTTAATGGACATGTAATTAAAATAAGCACTTAAAACAGCTGAAATTATCAGAATAAGAAAAAAAAAATTGCTGTACAGCTCATATTCAAAATATTAGAATAATTGAGGAAAAGTAATAAGAAAAAATTATTTTTCATTTATTTATTTTTGATACTAAGTAAATGGAATTAAATTTCTTATAAATTAAATGTGGAATGTTTAGATAAGATTTTAACATTTGCAAAATATAAAATACAGTACAATGAAATATGTATACAGCTTTCTGAAACACATCAAAATATTAGAATAAAATTGAGATTGGTTTAAAATATTAGAATATTTTACTTTACGCAACAATATTACCTTATGAATATGAAGTAAATGGTAGTTAATATTTTGTAGCATTCCCTTTAGCTTTCATAACAGCGTACAATCGTTCTTGCGTACTTATACAAGGTGTTTACAAACATTTCTATCAATATTAGCCCAAATAGACTTTATACGTGCCAATAACTCAATTTTACTTGAAGGAGGATTTTTTTGGAGTTTTTTCTTCATTATATACACCATAAGTTTTCGATGGGATTAAGGTTTGGTGAGTTTGGTGGCCAAGAAAGTACCTTAACGTTGAGTTGGCGGGACCAATTCTTAGTTGATACCGAGGTATGCGGTGACGCTAAATCTTGTTGAAAGTTGAAATCATCTTCAAATAAGTCTTCTGATGATGGAATCATGTAATATTCCAAAATTTCTTGATATAGCTGAGAGTTAACCTTTTCGTAGACGATGCATAACTTTCCAGGTCCTTCTGCACTCATGCAACCCCAAACCATAACACTAGCAGCAAATTTTATGGAACGTTTAAGGCATTCTTTATCAAATGCGTCTTGCTTCATTCTCCAAACTCGAATACCTTGATTACCATATGAAACACAAAACATGTTTTCATCACTAAATAATATATTTTTCCAATCTTCTTCGCTCCATAAACGTCTTGATTTACACCAATTCAATCTTATACGCGTTTGTTTTGCAGTCATGAGAGGTTTTGTTTTCGGTACACGAGATTCAAACTGAAATTTATAGACACGTCTTAATGTTGTCGATGTAGAAAATTCAACTCTTTCTTCTTTCCATTTTCGGTACAAGAATCGCACACTTTTAAAACGGCTTTTCTTAACTATACGCTTTTAGTTTCCTGTCATCTCTAGCAGATGTTTTTGGTTTTCGGCCGTCTTTTCGGCGATTATTTTGAAATTTTCCATTTTTTGAATATTGTGTTAGTATTTTACTAACGCTTGATTGCGAACAATGTAAATAATTCGCTGTATAACATTGATTTTTACTGTGCCGATACAAATCAACCATACGAAGTTTAAACGATTCAGGAATATCACTCACACTACCCATTTTCAGATGAAAAAGCAAACAAACTGCAAAAGGAATATTGATTTTAAATAAAATCATCTAAATTTAATCAATGATGCCACCAGATATGAATTGGTGATAATTAAAGGAGAATTAATGTGAAATATTCTAATATTTTGAACCACTTGAATAAATATTCTAATATTTTGACTTTTTAAAATAATTTTTTTTCAATTAATCTTTTCAAAAATTATATTAATTTTAAGATAATAAATAAGTTTAATCAACAATAAGTTCATAATAAAAATATCGTTTGCATATTTGTATCAAAAGACATTAAATTACCAAACGATATTTTCAATTTGTAAAAAAAAAAAAGTAATTATTCTAATATTTTGAATATGAGCTGTAGATAACGAAATTTTTAGTGATTTCTTCCACTATTAACTTCTGGCACGAGGCCAATACGAAATTACCGCTTTTAATAAATTTCAAAATTTCATTTGAATATATAACTGACATATTTCCTATAAAAATGATCTTTGGTGTTTTTAGGGAACAATCTAAAAATAATAATAATAATAATAAATGCAAAAATTCTATTAGAGTTTAAATATATATATATATATATAAATGGTTTTCAGTTTTCACATATATTCTCTATCCCGGGAAGCCCGGGTTGGATGCCCTAGTATATATTAAATTTCAAACCATTCGGTTGGGTAAATTTTGCACTGTTATATGCGGACAGACGGACAGACGGATGGGCCAGACGACGAACAGCGAACAGAATATTGCTAGGTTCTACGTATTTATATAATTACGAACGCACCTAACAACAAAAAATCGCATAATTTTCGCATTAAGAGTATGAGATAAATAAATATAATAAAACCGAATGTATTCTCATATTCTTAATTTGTAATATCCCTGTTTGGTTATTTAAAATAAAATTATTTATTTATTCCCCTCCCCCCTCCTCGCTGTCTCTTTCCTTCAGCTGCAGCACAACTGTGTGCAGGTGGTATTACACAGTATGCCCCACTAAAGTCCCTTGCCACCCTCTTAACTTCGAAACAGCTGCTGCTATATTCATAAAAGTGGTGTCTAGGTATAGTAAAGTAGTTATGCGCTACTGAATGAAAACGCCTATGGCGCCACCTGGTGATAACTGCGGAGTTAGCATTCCTATCTCGGAAAAGGAAAGAGATAGGGAAAACAAGTGATTTACAAAGTTGTAGAGTATCATCGATTTAGTACAAAAAAAAAAAAAAAAAAAAAACGCCTTGTGGACATTAATGCGAAGAATAGAACGGTTAAAACGCGCATTTGCTTTTTTGAGATTTCCTACAATGTGACGTGACAAAACGATTTTAGAAAGAAAGAAACAACAAGTTATGAAACAGCAAGTGTATGCGACCCCTCCACAAACATTGCAGGACCGTAAACGACGCGTTACGGACACGCTTGTGCCAAAGTGTCACCATATATGCTCCAACATGTGCAACGTGAAATTCAAACAAGGATCCAAATATGCATTGCAGCTGATGGTGAGAAATTTGGTCATCTAAAATAATGGTATATTATTATAACTAGTTGCTTTTTTTCTTTCTAAGATCGATTTCTCACGTCACAGTGTAGTAAATCACGAAAAAGCAATGCGCGTTTTAACCATTGTATTCTTTGCATTAATGTCCACAAGTTGTCTTTTCGTACTAAATCGATGATGCTCTACAACTTTGTAAATCACTTCTATTCTCTATCTCTTTCCGTTTTCGAGATAAGAATGCTAACTCCGCAGCATTCCACCAGGTGGCGCCGTAGGTCGTTTCATTGAGTAGCGCATGGCTACTTTACTATACCTAGACACTACTTTTATGAATACTAGGGAATCGAACCCGGACTTCCCGGGTTACAGAACGCAGGCGAAAACCATTTTTTCCCTAAATCTAATAGATTTTTCATATTTTTATTTGTCAAAGTTGCTGCATTTAGTGATTTTTTTTTTACTGGTTTCTTTGCTTTTCTTGTGCATGAATCGCTCATACATGCGGTATCCATACAGTTTTTTTTTTTTTTTTTTTTTTTTTTTTTGTATTAAGCGTTCATACATGCGATATAGTGATCGCGACATTAACGAATTTCAAGGGTTTTGTTTATTTTTTATTTTTTTGGTATTATTAATACAGGGAGTTTGCTGCATCCAGTGATGCTTCTTTGTTAATTTATTATTCATCATCTTATGCATGCGATATAGTGATCGCGATATTAACGAATTTTATGTATATTCGTTTTTTCCAACTTCGCAATGATCGTTAACATTATTTGTAATACTGATGAAATATGAATTAAAACGTTGTTTCTTACTGCTCATATTAACTTTTTATATGCATTTTTATTAAATTTGTGAAATATTTTTTTTATATTTTATTCATAAAAATGCAGTATCTAAAACAATATCTTCTGTTTACATTATCTGTTAAAATATACGATGTTTGTTTATGGTGTAAACAAATAATTTTCTTTTAAATTTTTAAATTATTACAAAGCTTCCTTTTCTCCAAAATCGTCTGAACTAATCAAATTTTGTATCCGGTATAACGCTACTCTCATATAAAGACACCCTATTCTTGTGACGTTTTTATTTCAAAATTCATTAATTTTACTATACCTGTAACTATTTAAAAATTTATAATGGCAGCATTCTTCCATTTGTTTATTGGGCGTTTCAAAATTCATGCTTAAAAATTATTTTATAAGCCATAATATATCAGGCAATTAAGATATAGTTTTCAAACAAATTGCATTTGAAAGTAAATTTTTTTCCTCTATAACGGTGTAAAAATTGAAGATGTGCTATGTTTAGAAATTAAAAAAATTGCAATAGCAAAAATCACAAAACCGAAAATCAGCTGTTGCCATTCGCAAAATGACGTATGCGTTACGCACGGACACGTTTGGCCTTTATAATATAGATAGATAGATAGATAGCAGCAGCCTTTCTGAAGTTAAGAGGGTGGTCAAGGGACTTTAGTGGGCATACTGTATAACTGATAAAGCAATATCCTCAGTACCTGTGGTGCAAGTGCTGATTTCTTTTCACTGAAAATTTCTGGCCGCGAATCTTGGATATACATTTCATATAAGATGCTAAGGCTTTTTCATGCTTCAAAGCAAAATATATAAATTCAAATTTTTTTTTCTTTTCTAGGGAGAGAACTTTAAATATAATATTGTTCCAATAAGTGCGTTGCCATATTGGAGATTTAATGTTTTTTTTTTCCCTTGCCAGGTAGAGAACATTTAACAATTTAGTTAAATGCTTTTTTATTTTTTATTTTTTGCAAGATATTAGATTCAATACGTGAGGTTAACATATTGGAAATGTTTGGTTATTTTTAGCTATCAGTGTGTGAAATCTAATTTTATTTTTCAGAATAAATAATATTTAGCAAGATGTTAGTTCCATTAAGTGTGTGTAGCCATTTTGGTATTTCTTTTAAACTTGCATTGTTATTTATAAAATGAAAATCTAATTTTATTTTTCAGGGTTAATAAAATTTTGCAAGATGTTAGTTCCAATAAGTGCATGTAGTCATATTGGTAAATCTTTTAAGCTTGCATATAATTATTTATAAAATGAAAATTTAATTTGACTTCTACAATAATATTTTAGATTTTATGGGTTTATTTATATTTTGAAATTATTTAAATGTTGACATATGTAAAAATAAATAGATAAAATAATTTTATACTGAAAATTTACTTAATCAAAATAATTAATAGTTATTTAGATATTGTTTTAATCTTTAACTAGATGGCAGCACCATATAATGATTTTAAAAAAACTATTACTATTATTCTTTAGTATTATTTTTTAGTTATTGTTTATTATAAAACCAGATGGCAGCACCATATAAATTTTCACAATTTTTTTTTTTTTCTCTTCTAACTGAAAACTTGGAATACAAGTGAAATTTTTAAATATTCCAATAATATAATATATATATTAAAATTATTTAAGTTAAAAAATATGTTTAGTAAATGAATTTATAGTTTTTATATTATTTATTTGTATTTTTATATTTTAAATTAGAAATAGTTAAAATCACAATGGTTAAATTAATAACCTGCTACTTTTAGAAAATTAACTGTAATTTTAACTTGTACGTTTGAATTCACTTATTCACTTTACCATGTGCTTAGCACAAAACATTTTTGGCTTCGGATTCTGGACAAATTTATGTTGTAATGTATAGATTTTCTTTGTCTTCCTTTGTATTTATTTGTTTATAAATGGATTTATTTTCTTCCGTTTGATTTGTTGTGTTCTATTTTCAAAGGTATCCTTTTTTTTTTTTCCAATTTCTTTCCAATGATTGTTAGGGCTTGGAATTGTCACAAAATTTTGGCTTTAAGCTTGTGACAGTTACAGAAAACAATCATTCTTTGCTTATAATGTGGTTTCCCAGCCCTTGAAAAAGTAAATTACATTATAAGCTTGCATTTGTGTTTTTTTTTTTTTTTTTTTTTTTTTACTTATGTTTCACTTTTTGAATAAATACTTCATTTGTTAGGACTATGTTTTATAATGTGTAATTTGACATAGCTATTTGGGATAATAATTTCATTGCATTTGGTCAGTTATTTCTGTTTCAATGGTTAATTTTTGCAATAAGTTTTTATATATATGTATATATATATATATATATATATATATATATATATATATATATTATTTTTTCATATTTTATTGTAGAATGCTTTAGAAAACTAAAAATGATTATACTGTTACCAAGTTCAAAAAATATCTACGGACTTTTGAAACTGCTGCACATTCAGTCTAATCTTAATAATTCATGTATTAAAATTTTATATTAATCTTATTGCAGTTCATTTCTCTTTTTATTCTAAGTTTCCTTTCGAGAAAAATTAATAGTGTAAAAAATCTCGCGTATTTTTCACGCCCTGTATACATTTAGAACCGAAAAAAAGGTAAACAAAGTGGCAAAATACGCGACTAAATACGGTAATTTGATGTGCCGATCAGATAAGCTTAAAAACGTTTCTAATTTAAATTGGTGAACGTAACTTGGAATTTATATAATCACATTTTTAAAAAAGCAAATACATTATTATCCACTGGTAAGTACAAAAAGTTTCATAAAAAAAAAAAAAAAAAAAAAAAAAAAAAAAAAAAAAAAGATACATCCACTGGTAAGTACAAAAAGTTTCATAAAAAAAAGATACATCCACCTTTGTACTTACAGATTGTTCGCAATAAAACCAAAACAAAGGTATCATTAGACTCGGAATAATGTATTTGTCGGATTCCTCTTCTCCGTCCACACAACTTCGAAGTATAATCCGGTCTTTTGATATGCTGCCACCACCGATATGAATGCGTGATATCGGACACGTTACGTGATGTATATTAAAAACAGGAACCTAACTCTTTCAATTAAACTTAAACTAACACTTTATTTACAATATTTACACTTAAAACTCGGATGTAACTTATCCGGTTCAACATTAAATAAAAAAAAATACAGAAAACTACTTTCTGTGTACCGTTAGGCTACGTTAATTCACTCAGAACAGAGATTTCTATTAATCTCACATCCGCTTTCTCTCTTCCTTTCAAGAGATCTCGTTCCATACATGTGCCCAGAGCTCCTCTCTGAACAACCAACACGTTTCAATCCTACGCTTTAACTAAACACCGGTCTCAGAGCTCATTTTCTCTTCGACCTTTCCGCTTCGCTCCTACGCTAAAACTAACTTCACTCTCTCGTCACTCACCAGAGAACCCCCTCTCTCTACGGGGCTCGTCACCTGTTCCAAAGGGTTCCTTGACAACACTTAATCCCCTCTTGATGGGTCTGTCTTCCTAAATAATGGGTGAAATATCTGCCTTATCTATACCTTTACAATCACAAAAGAAACACTTCTTCCACGATAATAAACATTCCTTCCACTCACATTTAGGTCGCTCCCCTCCGGATTAAGATTTTTCTTAAGAAAGCCTTTAACAGTACACAGCAGATACATATACAATAAGATAATCCCTTAAGACTACTTTTAAGTATTGCAGCTGCCAGGGAAACCTGACAGTATTCTTTTCGAATATGGGAGCAATTTTCGAAATAGAGGTCGTCTACATATTAAAAATGGTACTAACTCTCATTTTTCGAAGGGTAACATCCATTTTTTAAGCCTTTAATGCTTTGGATCAAAGCAGTCCGGAAAATTATACATTGTTTATGAACAATTTTCTTGAATATTTACGAAGTTATAAAAGAAAATGTGATAGGATTTCTAATTAAATTTAGAAAAATAAATGTCAAGATTTCACTGGGAAAAGTACAAGAAGACATTCAGAAATAAACTAGAAAAAATTATACAGAAAATCAAAATATAAAATAAATCAATTTTATGCAAATTTTCCGATTACTTTTTTCTATATGGTGATGTAAACGATAACAGGCGATGGTTCTCTTAGACTGGCTAAAACTTTCAAAATAAATATTAAATATATTTCATAAAACAAAGTTTTTAATTGAAATAATCTGAAATATGTTGAATATAAATTATTTATGAATGGCATGAATTAAATTGAATCAAATATCAGCAATATAAACATGTAAATAAAGCTAAAAAGTGTCTTAACGGCTTATTTAGGAATCTTGTTTTTACATTATTAAACATAAACTTTATAATTAATCTTTTGTTTTTTCATTACAAAGCTAATTGTAAACGGAAGTATATCCATTATAATGTTTTATTGTTTCAAAGTCTGATGAATCATATCATTAATGACTTTGAGTTGGCTGTTCAGGCTTGTTACATTTACATAGCAACAGTCTTGTACCTTAACACATTATATGCGGGAAACGTAAAAATGCTTTTTTTAAAAAAAGATTGATGGTTGAAATTATTGTTGGAACCGGAAAATTTGCAAAGAGAAAAATACAAGGGACAATCCAAACGTATTTGCTCCCGATTGCTTGCGAAAAAATTTCAAGTTACAGTTACTTTTGTACACATAAATTTACTGCTCATTTTTGAAAAACAGCTCGCATACAATGTATTAACAGCAACATTGGCGGGAATCAGAAATTTTTACGGAAATTGAATCGTCGAAATATGAAAAATTACCCACGGGAATACCACAAAATTAAATTCTTCTTAAATGTAAATTAGAGAATCATGAAAAAATTCATATATTTAAGAGCTTATTTATTACCCTTTTTCATGAACGTACATTGAAAAATAAAATGAAATATAGGTTTTCCCTTATCCCTCAGTTAGTGCGGTTAATTGATCCCACAGCCTAATTACCGACTAGACCGACAGCCTAATTACAGAATCGTCCACCATTTTTTTTAAAAGAAAATTTCATCTTATTTAAATGCAGAAATTTCCACATGTGCGAATTTTTTTTTTTTTTTTTTTTTTTTTTTTTAAGATAAAAGTGGTGAAAATTTGCATAGGCAGTAATCAGGTGCTGTGATCAATTAACTGCACTAATCGCAAGGAAACCTCGAAATTTGTATATTATTAGATTGCATAATTTTATTTTTATAAAATTGGTTAAAATTATTATCTTAACAATCATTAAAATTTACACTACAAAAATGATACATTTTCTTTCTGTGCAGTCAATGGATTTGGAACATTCATTTTAAGATTTTAGCCGCCTACTCTGCTACCTCCTATTTCCTGAAACTAAAACGATTTCCGCCTGTCCTAATATTGTAACCCACACGTTGTTATATTTTTAATTACGCTATCAATCAATTATCGCCTTTCAGTGGTCACCAACACAATCCCTACTGCCCTCTGCCCACTTAGTAGTCGTTTAGAGAACAGACTTCTACCACGTGAAGATGAAGAAGGCTTGCGTAGGGCTAATGTAAAATGCGATCGAGCAATTCTGGTACATGCGCACATCCTCAAGTATTGCTGCAAAGCAAACTATACAGGGTGGCGGTGCAGGTCAAGAGGGATTTTGTTGCATGAATTTTGAGCTTTTCTCCCTCACATTGTTTCTGATTTCCCAATTTTATTCGTCATATATACATACAAAGTTTTCTTATAAAAAATAAAAACATGTTCAATAACTTTAGGCAATTGATAAAAAGTGTTATTATTGTTATTAATATTTATCATGTCTCCGACTAGATATATTTATTAGTTTATTAAATAAATTAGGTGCGAAAAAATTATTTCTGTTAAGAAAAAGGTCAGATATACTCTAATGAATTTTCTCTATTAAAATTCAATGAACACGTATAAATCACTAATCCCGAACTTCTTTGGTTTAAAGCTTCAAAAGGACAATGAGTATTTGATTGACGTAAAAAAGAAAACCACGTATTACTATATTTTCGCAACAAGCATGTGCAGACTTGCCGAAAAGGAAATTTGCAAACTGGGGTGTAAACCAATGAGAGCCGCCTGTCATCCCAATTAATTGAAATTTCCTGCAATATTTCCCAGATTTCGAGATTTCAAATGAAGTTTTCCGAAAATCTAAAAATATCAAATGTACAAAATCTATTAGCTAAAAAAAATGGTTTTCACGTATGTTTTGTAACCCTAATATAAGTAAAATGTTAAAATAAGAGGTGGAGAATCCTTGGTTGACGTTCCAAATCATCAAAACTTTGAAGTTGTTTAAAACTTACGGATTAGACGGATTAGAAAACTTTCGGAAAAGAAAGGGTGCAGAGCCCGGGAGAAGAACGTTTCGTTCCAAAAGTTCAGTCAACAAATTTAATCCATCCTACTAGTAACAATTTCAAAACATACAAGAATGTGTTTCAAAATAAACATGCTCTTTGAAAGAGAAAAAGGAAATGCATAGTTTTAGATAGACAGTACCATTTATGTGTATGCAAGTTTTTTTTTTTTCTAGTTTCGGCATTGTGGCATAAGCATAAGATTCTGTAATTATTCTGTTACTGTGATAGTCGAATAAATTTTCGAACAAGATAGAAGGACCGATTTACAGAAATGGGAGTCAGGATACAAGCACATCGTCCCCTACCCCCATCACCTAACCAGCAGTCAGTCACACGCGCACACACATGTACACACACACGCACACACACATACGCACACACACACAAGCACACACACACACACAAACACATACACACAAGCACACACACACACACACGCACGCACACACACGCACACACACACAAGCACACACACACACACACACACACACACACACACACAAAAAAAAAAAAAAAAAAACTAATTCAAACTCGTATTTGCCATTTGAAAAAAAGAGTTAAATCCGTTCAAATTCATAATTTATAAAACTAATCCGCTTTATTGAAACTTTTTTTTTAAAAGAACAAAACTCACTAATGACTTTTAAAGAAAAAAAAAAAGAAAGAAGTAAAAAAAAAATCATGAGAGAAAAGGGAAAAAACAATATTTTGCTAAATTTTATGAACATACTATAATGCTGTCAAAATAGCTTTAATTAATTTAGTAATGAAACAAGATTTAAAATATTCAAGTGTAATCGAAATGTTGAAATTAACATAATTAATTTAAGTCAATTTTAAATTCTTAATTTTTTTTTAGTGTGGTTTTCCGTGTTGAATTCAAGAGGTAATTTTCTCTGCGAAATATTGTCTAACATTAAGAACATTAAAAATGTATATCTTTTTATTTATTTTTTTTTTTATTATTTTTTTTTTTTTTTTAGTTAAACTGTTATCATGATATCTTTCATATTTTGAGACTAATAAAATTACAAATCACCCACAACAAAGATGCTCTTAAATAGTTTTAAGAAATTATAAGAACATATGTATTTTTTTTCTATTCCACAAGTTTATCACACATGTTTCCTTAGAATTCTAGACAGGAGTTCTGCTAGTGTGTGGGAACTGGTATTTAAATCGGAAAAAAATGTGTTTTTAACAGCGAAAAATTTTTCATGAAATTTTGAAAAATATTGAATGATTTTGAGTTGTAATTTTGACTCATACTCACGGATTTTTTTTTTCTTTAATCTAACTTAACTTACGTTCCCTTTTTTTTATATTAAATTCCTACTATTAGCTCACACTCTCTCTATATATATCTTGTTGGAATTTTCAATCGTTTATAAAATATTTTCTATTCATCCATTCAAGTTCAAATATTTTTTTTTAAACTTGTACTGGATGACAATTGATGTTAATACAGTTTTTTCAAATATTAATTCATTAATTAACTTTAATTAATTAATTTTAATTTTTATATGGGAGAAAAAAAATTCTCCCATTGTTTTCATAAATGAAATGAAAGATTTATCTCAAATGAGTGATGCCAACAAAAAATAAAATACCGCAACGATGATTATAAAATAATGTTCAATAAAGATAACGGGGGACATTAATGCTGTACGGGTTTATTTTATATATTTATGATTAAAAAGTAGGCATTGACTTAATTTTTTTTTTTATATTACTTGTTAAAAAATAAATCAAACTCAACTCGAAACTCACAGAAAGTGACAGTGAGTCAAATTCAATTTAACTCATTTGCGTTCCCTCAACTCAATGAGTTCGCTCTTGCACAACACTGCCAGCAATGTACGGAAATGAATGTAAATAAGATGGCCTGCTCCCAGGTTCAAGGATGTAGCGGAAGGGAGGGTATACGGTGCTATACGCGTCATATCTTCTGGGTTTTTTAAGAACTCCCTATACCCTCTGCTTCTCAAACAAAGCTTTCGCGTATACTCTCTAACGTAAGCAGGGGTAGGAAAAATCTTTTTTTTTTTATTGTAGCGAACTACAACTACTTTGTCGAAAATGTAGTTAACTACAACTACAACTACTTGTTTTAAAAAGTAGCGACTACCAACTACTTTTCAAAAGTAGTCACTACTTCGCTACTTTCAAATTTTGTCAAAGTGTTCAATTTACACAAGAAATTGAAGACACGGATTAAATACTAAAGTGATCCCTCGTTATATCGCATCGTCCAGGATATAATTAAATAAATACGACATAACCGAGGGCATTAAAGAATTAATAAAGATAACATATTAAAAAAAAAAATATTTTGTGTTTGTCTCCGAAACGCTAGTTTATACACACTTAATAAATTTCGTAGTAAAATTAAGAAAGATATTATAATCTACAATATTGGCAGAAAAACAACCCTAAATGCAAACAATAAATAAATCTGTAAATAGAACAATTCCGAATAATAAGAAGCACGGCGTTAAAATATGAAGGTTTAATAACGAATAAATAGACAAGTACAAGAAAATTAATTCTTTTGGTGGGTTAATACTTGATTTCAGCAGCAAGTGACAACTGAAAAAATCTATGACTTCATGCGATGCGAGATTTGCCACTTCGATTCGGAAATCGTTGAGCAGAACAAATTCTGCAAAAAAGAAGGAATTTCGACGACGTGATTTGCAGACTGGCACTTCCCCCCCCCCCCTGAAGTAGCCTTAAAAGTAGCGTAGGTTCTCGCTACAAACTACTGATTTTTTGTATCGCGCTACTCGCTACACTACATTATTCAAAATGTAGCGCGCTACACTACAAACTACTGTAAAAAGTAGCGACTACAGTAGTTTCGCTACTTGTAGCGCGCTACTTCCAACCCCTGAACGTAAGCTAGAGCTAGCGTATACCGTCTGCCTATAGCGTATACCTTCTGGTTTTTTACTACTACATACCTGTCCAGGTTCATGGGTTCCCTTTGGAATCGGGTGTGCATTTTCAGTCTGTAATTATAATTTAAAATTTCAAAACAAATAAATTAAAGTAATATTTTGACCGTTATTAACCTCTTGGGGACGAGCGACACGTATACGTGCCGCATAAGATGCTCAGAATCCTCGATTACTCCCACCAGTTACTTTTTATTGTAAGCTTTGCCTTATTTTATGATAGCATTTCTGCGATTCAATTTGCCGAAAATTTCTGTTTTAAAAAACCGGTGGTAAAAGATTACAAATTCTGTAAAGGACGCTCGTTGCGAAGGGGTTAATATTTGTATCATTTTATGGTTATTTCTAAAAATATTTGTGTCAAATAAAATGGTATGAAGAGGAGTATTACAGAAATATGCCTCGGATGTCATATGTATATGATATGTTACTATACTACCCCAATCATCGCGTATTAAGCATTTCAAATCTTCGAAATTTTGAAGTTTAATGAAACTTACCGAATTAAAAGAAAGAGCATATTACAGACGAAGACGTCGCAGATTCCGGATAAAGAACAACATTTTTTTTTTTTTTTTTTTCAAAAGTTCAGTCAACAAATTTAACCCATCTTACAAGTTATAATTTCAAAACACACAAGAAAGTTTCAAAATAAACATGCTCTTTGAAAGAGAAAAAGGAAACGCATAATGAGATCAACAGTATCATTTATAATTTTTTTCTAGTTCAGCACGTGAAATGCTTGCGCCACGGGCGTAACTAAAGCGGTTTCAAGGTTGTCTTTAAAAAAGCATTTATTCATCGCTCAGTGATGCAGGCACGGAAAAATGCAGCGGTAAATCTGCTAATTAACTCATAACATTTCTGTTCTGATAATATCTATTTCGAATAAGTGAATTATTTCTGGAATATTTTGTTGTTGTTTGCTATTATTATTATTTTTTTTTATATATAATCAACAAGTTCTATACTGTAACATAACGCAGATACGTACGTACACCCCTGTTCAAAATTATAAAGACAGAATAACATGTAAAGAATCCTAAAAATTTTACAATTCTATGTATTAATAAATATCATACAATATGTATTTATAATCAAAGGAGAACTATCTTGTTCATTTAAAAAAAATAAAATAAAAAAATAAATATGAAATAAGAAAAAATATTAAAATTTTTGAATGGTCATAATTATAACAACACTGCTTATTAGCTTAATAGATAAAGTTTAATAAGAAATGAAACCGCTTTTCTTTTGTAAGACACTTAACCATGCCATTAGACATGCTTGCAGCAAGTTTTAATAAGAGCGAAAAATCATGCATATTATGAAACACTTTCCAACACTGACAGAATATTAAGAAATTTCGTTCTTTCATACAATGAAATGAAATAGCTAGATAAGCGACTTAAAAAAAACACATAACTCAGTAAAATATCCATTTTCATCAATTAAAGTCCATATCTACTAACGTGTGCAAAGTCTTTCGTGTAGCCCTGAATGCGATCTATAAAATATATACATACCACCTCATACTCTCAAAATTAGACCAGTTAAAAAATGTATACTAAAGAGGAAAACGCACATCTAGCAGTTATCGATCTTAGTCAGTCCTCTAACCGAATTATTTTGTGTGTTTTTGTAAATGAATGATAAATGCTATACACTCTATAATCGATTTAAAAAAAAAAAATGAAGTGAACTTCAGTGATCTTGTTATTTTTGAAGTATCATGACATCATTAAATTGCACCACAAACGATTTTTCCCCATAGATCATAATAGATAATAATAATATATTAATCTTACTATGTTTGAAGTAACGTAACATAATAAAATGCACCGTAAACAATTTTTATCCATATACCGTAATGTAACAGAATTATTTTGTGTGTCTCTATAAATGAACTCTAAATTCTACCCACTTTATTTTCAATACCAAACATTCTATAGTAAACGTCAATGGCATATAAAACTTTCATGGCATTCCTAGTATATTTACAGGAATTAGAGCATGGGCAGACAAACAGACAAACCGAATTCATAAACACTTTTCAACTATGTTGGAAAGTGTTAAAAATTATGTGGATTAAAATTATTCAGGGACAGTAATACCTAACTTCCTGAAGATCTGTAATGCACGAATATTGCTTGACATTTAACAAGTTAGAAATTGTACGTTAAACCTGACAAATGAGGTGCGTTCGTTTCGTGTTATAACTAGTTTGATAATGTAAAAAATCATCGTTATTATTTCAGTGAAATAAATTATATCGTCTGCTATAAGCGAAATGAGGATGCCTTTTTAGGTGCGTTCGTAATTATATAAATACGTAGTACCTATAGTGGTCGTCTGGTCGTCCGTCTATCCGTCCGTCCGTCCGCATATAACAGAGCAAAAATTACCCAATCGAATGGTTTGAAATTTAATATATAGAAGAATTTAATATATAGAAATTTAATGTATATGCAAAATTTTGTCGAGTCATTTCAAATTTTATGAAAATCGAATCTAAACTTAAAAAGATATTAAGAAAAAGTTTTCTTTATTCTATTAAATCCTATCGTCCGTAATCTATATAGTAAAAGCGCAAGTCATGTGACTGAGGAAAACAAATACGGGCTATCACATCTTTTTCCTTATGCCAAGCGGCCATTTTTATTCAAAATTATTTTTTCGAATAAAATGGCATAAAAGTTACATTTTTAGAAAGATCGTTCAAAAAATTTGTTTGCTTGAGAAATGAGTTACATTAAAAAATGTAATAGATTCTGAGAAAACTTCAGTGAAAATTAGGTTAACAGTCGAATATTTCAATCCATTAAAGTAAATAAACAAAAGATTCATTCATCGTGAGTCATAGAAATATTAAACCATAGAGGTAATCATTCGAAAAGCAATATCTCCATGGTGAATTTTACAGCTGTGTCTGGTGTCGAAAAAAAAAAATCGCATCTGTAAACATGGCATATGTAATAAGAAAAGTCTGTCAAGCGTTTACCCAAACTGTATGAGTAGTACATATATATATTAGAGATTTAATATTTAAAATTCAGCTGATTCAGCTTATTCTTCTGACTAATTTATATGATTAACAAAAAGATGCTATTTCAGACAGAATGTTTTCAATAACTTCAAAAAAGAAAATAATTCATCATAGCCTTTCTCTTTTTTTGAACAAGGAAATTTAAAATAACAAGGAAAAAGTAGCATATTTTCATAAGTAACAAAAAAGCAAAAAACGCTATTGATGTTCCTTTTCAATTCATATTTTAGTATATTGTGAATAAATAGTAATGTAATAATAAAATACAAAATAAAATTATTTTTTATGCCAGCAACACGATAGCTTCCATAACTCATACAGTCTTTATTACCAATGTATTGAGAATTATTGCCAAACTAGCTGACCCGCCCGGCGCGGCGTTGCCCGGACCCGGGATATCTTTAAATATACCTAAAATAAGTGTTGAATGATTTTATACTTTTAAACGGAAAACAAAGTAAAAAGGACTTGCAAGAAGCGTTCTTTTTTTTTTTTTTTCATCAACTACCATCAAATATCAAACACATTTAAACTAAAAATAAATTTTTAAAAAAATCTTAATGTCGAAACTTTATGAGTTATAAATATATTTACGAAGCCTGCGTATAAATTTTGTGCTAAAATATTAACATTTAGTTATAAAAAGCAATATTTTTCTTCTTACTTTTTTTTTCTTTTTGTTCACATTGAAATTTTCTGAGAAAAAAACGAAATTCGCCAAAAGTGACTTTCGAAAACAATTTTTTTTTTCAAAGGGTTAATATTTATTTATTTATAAAAAAAAAAAAGATTGCACTGTTGGAAAAAAAATTAAACCCTCATGTGATTTGGTATTTTCTTTTTTTCGTATTTTGATTTGCCACGCCGCCGATGCGTAATTTTGAAGTATGCCGAAAAAAGGGAAGGAGAGAGGTAGGTATTCGGGTATATTTTAATTAAATGTGAAAAAAAGAAAAAATAGTTGTTATTGTCCAAACTCTTTGAAATCTTTATTAGTCAAAAAATAATGTTTTCGTACCCTATATAAATAAATTAGTGAAAAAATATTGATATTTAGTGGCAAAGGCGCTTGGAAAAAGACTTTTTTTTTCCCACGACGCGACGGGTCGTTTAACTGTTAAAACAAAATAGTTTTTATAATCCAAATTTTTTAAAATTTGTATCAGTTATAAATATAATGTTTTGAAAGACTGTGTAAAAAATTAGTGAAAAAAAAAATGATATTTAGTTGTAAAAAAGCTGTGTCTTCTTCTCGCTTTTTTTTTTTTTTTAACATAAAAAAGAAAATAGTATAATTATCCTCGTGAATTCTCCTATGATTCTCCTAGTAGACGAACTCCTTGATATTTTTATCAGTTATAAATATAACGTTTTGAAAGTCTGTGTATAATTTTCGTGCAAAAGCATGGATATTTAGTTGTATTAACATGAGCAAAAACCGCCTGCGTGTTCACGTTCTAAGCGAAAATTTTGCAGATTTCATTTTTTTTTTTTTTTTATATAATCGTTTTAGTGTTTCAAGTTTTTATAGGTGATGTGTAACTCAAGTGTACAACGTGTGAAAATATTGTGTTAAAACACCGACGGTTAGTTACTTTTGACGTAGAAAAAAAAAAAGTGTCTCCGGGAAGTGCAAAGTGACTTCCAGTCGCGATTATTTTCGAAAAGGTTAATACTCGTATTTTTGAAAACGAATTGCCCCGTCGTCGTAGAAAAGAGGTGTTTTTTTTTTTTTTTTTTCATATTGCTGAAATTGAGCCCGTTGCAAACTTCGAAAAAAGGGGAAAAAACTGCCAAATTGAACTTTTTTCAAATTTTTTTTTGATAGAATTAACAATAATACTTTTTCAAACGGGTTGCAGCATTTTAAATGTAAACGTGCTACCTTTAATTTGGTCTAATCTGTTCTTTGGTTTTTCAAACTGTTTGTCCGATACGCGTTAAGAAAAATGGATGAAAAATAAAAACCGCTATCGGACTTTCGGATCTTCTCTGCTTCGGTGCTCGGTTTCTGGAACGCAGTGTGACGTTTATTCGGTGACCACTTTTTAATTGCGGGTTTTAATTAATATTTTGGCGAATTATCAAAAATGAAAAATATGAACCTCAGCTGCATTAGGTAGGACTTGCCTTAAACTATCACCATCCAAATTTTCAGACTTTTACGCGCGGTAGATTTTCCTAGCCATCGCGCACAGTCTGACAGACATACAGACAAACAACTTTCTTTTAATAATGTAAGGCAGAATTGGATTCTGGGCAGTTTTGTACCCGATCTCTACATGGGAGTCTGGTTATTAACATGGAAATCAGAAAATAAAGTTATAGCAACAGCATTAATAAGTGTTTAAAGAAGAATGTTTAAAAAAATAAACGCTGGAGTACGACTACGATCCTTATTCATACTTGGTTATAACAGGAAAAGGTTTTAAATATAAGAAATAAAAACACTAAAGGTTTAATAAAAGTTAATTATAAGAAAAAAATGTTCCCAGAAAAAAGCTTAAGAAGGGCACAGCAAAATATTAAAATCCCCTTCTCCTTCTTCTTCTTCTAATAATAAAATTATAATAACATTTTTCAGTTCATATAGTCTTTTCTTTCTGCCTATAAAATGTAATTTAGGCTCTTGGGGTATGTGTTCGGGATAAAAATATAATTTGTATCGGGCCTCACGAGGTATTTTTACACACGCCATTCTTATCTATGGAAGTATTGCGTCTTTCTATGCTTATTTATGAGTATATATACATTTTTTAATTCTCGACCGTGCGAAGAACGAGCATACTGCTACTAAACATTTTATAACTTTCCCCAATTGGTCACGTAACCTTGACTGAAATTTCATATCTGCAAGAAGAGAAAGGAAAACGATTTAGAAAATTAAGTAAATTTACTAATTTAGTATAATCATCCAATTCTTTAGTTGCCATAATCCTAGTAAATAAGAAACCAGTAAATGTTTCCTAATCCCATTTTAATTATAACGAGAAAAAAATGACGGAAAGCGCTAAAATACTTTTTTTTTTCCCTCGCCAGAATTTAAATAAAAAATATCTCTGAGTCAGAAATAGACAAGAATTTGGGTTCGGACAAAGTGATGAGTTTTTTTTTTCCTTAGTGTCAAAACAAGGGAAATGTTAAGATTTGCACGGAATTAAAAGAGCTCTATTTATTCGTTCCGATAGTTCGATTTAACCGGGTGTGTGTTATCTGGTTTCTACATATTAATAATGTACAACTTTCAACAAAAAGTTACCACATAATATTGGCAGAAGTATCATATATTGCAACAAGAGGAAAATATTTAAAAATTTAAATACAACTGTACTAATTTTGTATAATAACTTTAATCAACCTATTCTTTATAATGACATGACCCCAGGAAATAAGAAACACCGGCTAATGTACTCTTTCTGAATCTCATTTTAATTATAATGAGAAAAATAGAGACAAGGAAGAAGTAGCTGAAGCATTATATTTTTTTCTTTGCCAGAATTTGAATTCTAATACAATACTATAAATGCGATTGTGTAGGGGAATGTTTGGCTGAAGTAAATATCAAAACGGATAATTTAATGGCCCTGTATCTTTGCATATAGATGAATTATAACCCAGAAATGAACATAGGGTAGATGTTATTTATTATTTTTAAATATTTTTCTTAATAATTCAAAATTTCATTATTTTCATAGAGAATTAATGAATATTTTCCCTGTAAAATTTAATTAACCATTTTACGTTGCTAAGCATTATCATTGCCAATAAATACAAAACCTGGAATAATAATTTTTTTCTCAACAATTATTTTTTCAAATGAAAAACTTACACGTGAAAAATGAAAATGAAATAAAAAATATTAAGAATTACAAATAAGATTAAATGACGTCATATTAGAAAAAAAAAAAAAAAAACATACTTTTTCAAGTGTTTAATAATAATACAAGGTGCATGAATTTAAGTACGTACGGGAAGCAGGCGAATATGACGAATATAAATCGAAGCAGGCGAATATAAATCGAAAATAAAGTAGACATGCTTTGGTGTTAAAATAAAATTATTGTGTTTTTCTCATCTTTCTTTCTTTTTTTTTCTTCTGTATTTCACATAGAATGAGTGTATTTTAAATGTATGTAATATATCTATTTTACATGTATATGTTTAAAATTAAAGTTCTGTATTTTAAATGAAATGAGTGAAAGGTTTGCATTTTAAATTAAATTAAACCAATACGAAAGATGGCGATGGGAACAATACTTGGCGGTTTATGGTCTGCGCACGGTTAATATAAAGATTTAAATTTATTTTTTATAAAGTTTAAAAAAGACGTTTGAAAAGAAAATTCATAGTAAATGTCAACAATATGCAAAATTATCCATGTCGAAAATGACGTATTGTCTGGCGGTAAAGTATGATTTTCATTCTTAAAAACTAAAAATTAACTCGGTTGCCTGAAAAAAAAAAAAAAAAAAAAAAAAAAAAAAACAATTTTTGACGAATGTTAATAAAATTGCTTTTCTAAAAGACGAAAGAAATCTTTCAAGTAAAATGAAAAAAAAAATGAATACCATTAAAAATATACTCATTAAAAAATAATAATTAATTTAAAATTTAAACATTATACATATTTAAAATATAAGCATTGAAAAAAATCAATATTTCTATTAGTTCATATGTCATATCTTCTCCCAGTATTAAAATTAAGGCTCAAATACTTGAAGCATATTGGTACGATCATTAAAAAATAATAATTAATTTAAAATTTAAACATTATACATATTTAAAAATTAAGTATTGAAAAAAAATCTATATTTCTATTAGTTTATATGTCATATCTTCTCCCAGTATTAAAATTAAGGCTCAAATGCTTGAAGCATATTGGTACGATCACGATCAAGTCATGTTTGTAAATTGTGGTTTGGCAACCGGATTCCACATTTCTTTTAGCTTTACACTAATTAAAAGTTTGTTGTCATTTTAAAAATAACTTTTTTGGATGTTCTTTTTTATAATACATTTTTGTAAAGTCTTATAGAATGGAAAAAATGACATAACTTTTAATGCAATGTAAATTTACAAAATTTTTAAAAACCTAAAAAACAAAACAATGTTATCGAAACGAAATTCAAATTGATCGAAAAATTCACGTAATGCAAGAGCAAAGAAGAAATCAAAAATTAATGAAACTTTTCTTCAAGCGGAATTGCGTAGACAATTAAACAAGCCGGCCGTGCAATTCTTAATATTATAAATGTGAAAGCGCGTTGTATATAGTAGACATTTTTTCATATATCTGTAGAAAATAACCGAGAATAGGAAGGTTAGGCTTTGTAATCCGGTCCATAGTCAATTTGCTCTTTTAAGCGGACGAAATTTGGAGCAAAAGTAAATACATTTTTCTGATAAGTTTGTTTTTTGCATGTTAAACACTTTTTAGTTTTTGAGATGATCATTTCCTTGCTCAGTTTTGACTCATTTTTTAATTGGTTGTAGTTTCATTTTAGAAATTGTTTTTATATTATTTAGCACAAAATTTTACTTTTTTGAGACCGAGTTATGTCAAGGTTCCTATAACAAGTAAATACCGTATTGTCTCCTATAAAATGTGATAAAGAGTTGGTTAATTACCTATGTTTTTAATTATCAAGAATGAAATGCTTTTCTTAATTAATGCATTTATTTTTATTTTAATGTTGCGTGAACGAAGTCACAGATAACAGCTATAGGCCGGGAGGCGGCAGCACAGCCAATCACCTCATCGAGTTCACGGCTGAAATTCCAGAATTAGTTAAAACTCGATTCGCATATTAAAACGCAGTCGGTCTGCCAAGTCATATCTTGGTGGAAAACACCTTAAAACCCGATTTTAGCGGTGGACTCGTAGGTTTACCATTAAATTTTCCTGCACCCAAAGGTATGAAAACATGGAGGACTGGGAGCAGGAACACACAATGGTAAACCTATGAGCCAACCGTTTTAATATGGGAATCAAGTTTTAACTAATTCTGGAATTTCAGCCGTGAACTCGATGAGGTGATTGTCTGTGCTGCCGCCTCCCGGTCCACTAGTAAGAAATATTTCTGAGTCAGAAATACAAGAGTTTTGGGTTTGAACAATTCTCGACCATGCGAAGAATGGGTACACTGCTATGAAATAATAATTTGCAACTTTCCCCAAGTGATCACTTAACCTTGACAGGAATTTCCTATCTGCAAGAAAAGGAAGAAAAACGATGAAAAAAATTAAGTAAATTTTACTTATTTAGTATAATTATAACGTTAATCATTCAATCCTTTAGATGACATGGTCCTAGTCAATAAGAAACCAGTAAATGTGTGTTTTCCTAATCCCATTTTATTTATAACGAGAAAAATCATGACGGAAAGAAGCAGCTAATGTACTATTATATTTTCCTCCAAAGTTAAGAAAAAAAAACAATCTCTGAGTAAGAGAAAAGACAGAGAGAAAAAGACAAGAATTTGTCATTCGAACAAAGTGATGAGTTCTTTTTGTTATGTTGTGGAGTTTTGGGGTTCTTTCTAAAACACAACTTACTTAAACTTAAAAAGCTCATTTATTACTCAATCTTCACATGACAATTAAATATTTAGAAAAAAATAAGTATACCCTGATTAGCTCCACTGAAATCTGTTGCTATGGAAAAGGTAGCAAATTATATTAAACTAATCAAAATATCAAAACTTAAGAATCCGAATAGGTTAATACAACAATGATAATTTTGAACTCATCATTTTAAGACAATATTAAATGTAGTAAGGGGCAACAGATTTCTAAATCAAGTAGCATACTGGATTGCATAAAGAACACCCAACTCCACTCCAACCCGATCAAGCTCAAATCTCCATACACATTAAATTAACAAAAGTGTAATCATCATATAATTTGGAAAAATGCAGGCAACCTGAAATTCCTCCAATATGAGGACCAAAAGGGGAAAGAGTTAAATCCGTTAATAGAATAGGGATATGATGATGTACTAAAATTTTAGAACAACCATAGAGATTCTGAACAAGATCCGATCGGTTAACCAAGAATCGTATAGTGGTGTATAATGACTGGATATATTTTTTTTTTTTTTTTTTTTTTTTACTTTTTAAAATAAAACAATTTTGGTGTATATTTTAGAAAAACAATGTTTCTGAAAGAGGAGAGTTAAAGCTTAATTTAACATTTTATGAAATTAAATTTAATATTACTGTTTCACTTATTAATCTATCCATCCTTAAATCAAGATCAAAAATACGATTGTATAACATTGAGTGAACTTCAATTTATGTTCATTAAAACAGTCAGTTATGAATTTAAACTTAAGAAATTTTAAAGTCCTAATTTAATAAAGTTGAATTTTCTCTCCCTTTTTTTTTTTTTTTTTTAATTAATCACAGAAAGGTTAGGCCATTCTTATAGGTCTACTGTGAATATAAAAAATTAATTATTTAGAGATTTATACAAAGAAAAACATACCAACTTTGATAATAAACAAAAAAAAAAACACAATTTATTTGAACATTTAAAATAATGAAGCAACTAAGTTATCAAAAATAATCTTAATAAAACAATATAACAGCTGATCTTTTAAGTTGAAACCACTCACTGGTTACTTTTAAATTACACATCATATTTTTAAAATTACCATCATATTACCATTTAATGGTCGTTCAAACATACAAACATTATATATTAACCTACAGACTATTTCTGTTCATAATGTTTATTCTTATTGAAATTATCCAAAGATATTCATTTCACTTTTAAACTCTGGTATAGCAAACATATTTTTTTTTTTTTTTTTTTTTTTTAAGAGGTACAAATAAATAAAAAGAAAAACTATGCAAATAGTACTTACAACAGGTAGAGAGTTCTACAATTTTAGTCAATGGGCACTTAGGAGCATTTCCTCCTTTTTCAAAATCTGATGAAGCACTTAAGCTGGAGTATTCAGACTGGGGAAAAATTCAGACGTGGTTTCAAGCTAACATTCATCAATCCTCTCATCTCACTGCATCACTTGCCATCAACTACTAGGTCCATCATCTAGTCCGGAGGGGAAAATCGTTCTACGGTCCAGAACTTCACCGTCGGAGTCAGTAATTTCACCTTCCTGAAGCATGTGTTTTATTCGAAGATAGCCATCACCGTAACTCAGAACACTACGACTTCTAACGACCGGTTTAGTTCAATATCTATGATCACTTCTGATGGTTAAGAAGTCATACTCTTGGAGCGCCACTACGCCAAAAAAAAATAGGCTACACATATCTTCTTCTTAATTTCTCGTTAACAGTTATAGATCCGCAATTCGAAAATGCCCTTATAGCCTCTTTTCATCATAACATCATGATTTAGGATGGTTAATGTAGGGCCATCAATGCCCCACTCTCAAAAAAAAAATCTTCCAGAAACCTGTCCGCCTTCAACAACTTCGCGATCCAGCCCACAGGCCAATCTTCGAGCCCCGTAATAAGTCGAATTTTTTTTACGAGTCAAACGACAGGTCTCTTGGCCAAGCAACAAGTGTCGTAAACATTCATTCTCCTGCGCTGCTTGAAAAACGGGACCGATCCACTCTGCCAGGGGTACGGGAATGGAAACAAAAGGAAAAATGGACTCATCGTGAAGACTACAGCTTGCCGCTCCACTCTGCCGGCCGCTTCATGGGGGAAGGAAACCATGCATCACCCCCATGGCGTGTGCTGAAGGGGGGTCCTGTTAGCCTCTGTTTACATGGGCGCCAGCTATCCGCCTGATAGCAGAGCCAATTGAAGCCTGACGTAAACTTACAAAGCCTAATTGCGTGTATAGTACACTCATAAGATAACGTAATTCTTATACAGGGCGGTCGGTCATTCCTATATCAAAGTCAGACTAGATGACTCCAAATTTTCCACCTGTGCAGTCTACTGACAAAACATCCCTCCCTTGCTGTCTGCTTTTCGTATTTGAAAAACAGGAAGCTACGTTAGACTATAAACGTTGAAATTACTTTGCAAAAAGAAAAAGAAAGAAGAAAAAATAAAAACTGATTTTATTATAATTATTACAATTACTTTTATTTATTTAAATTTTTATTAGAAACAGAAAAAAAGAGTGCTTTTAAATAAATGTTGAGAAAGTGATTTAAATAATTAATGTAGATTAAAAAAAAAAATTTGTTGAAACCAACCGTAACAAGATTGCTCCCCCCGGCTAATTAAAAAAAATTTTTTTGAGAAAACAAATTATTTTTTTGAAAGGTAACTTGGTACCACATGGCATGCTGGGACCTCAACACTGAAAAAACTGACCCACAAACACAGATCATACATCGATCCGGGACGGGATCCAGAGAGTTCACCGCTGAAATACCACCCTGACAATATATTCCGGATATATACAACCAGAGCTCGCACATCCGTAGAAACCATTACCTAAAATATTACCTGAAACATGACCATAAAAGAGTACTACCAGAGGAGGGACCACAAGGCTGATTTTACCACTAAAATGACCAAGATATTTTCTGCACCTGTAAAAGAACACATGTTCCACCTGATTGTGAAACCTCACTTCCCTACTACTGTCATTCCTACGCATAACTGCATCCTTCCTGAGACTTCTGGCAACAGAACTGTAAATAATACATAAATTGAATTTTGAAAAAAAAAAATTAGCCGAAAAAGAAGAGAAGTGCCCACTGATTAATTGTCACTATACTGCTTATATACATAACTTCAATAATTGGCATCACGGTATATTACAACACTATCTATTAATGTAAATAAGTACTAGTAATATCATAGTTACAACACTGTAAATGTCAATGAAATTTGTAAAACACATATTAATTCTATTATACAAAAATACACAAGAGCAACTGGTGACACACAAAAAAAAAATATATACATATACATCTGTAAGACACAAATTATGGTATCACAGACCATGTTAGAGAATTACGCACACAATTGTAACAATTTTATATGAGAACACATGTTTGTTTTCGAACACAGTCTAATGATTCGGGATATTATGTAGATTTTACAAATGCACGTACAAGTAATGTGCATGGGAAAGAGTATCTCTGCCTCTGTGCTACTTATAGCAAAAAGCAGTTTCGGGCCTTTTGGGCACTACAGGGAAAACATTCCACAAAATAAAATAAAAAACAGGGGTGGTGACATATATCACCAGGAAGGAAAACACACATTCCACAAAAATAGGAAGTAGAATAAATAAAATAGTTAATTTTAGCACTTTTAGCCACACACAACAACATACAGGCATGTACATGAGACAGTATGTACTAGAAAAAGAAAAAGGGCCCACACTCCTTAAAGTTTAAGCTCAAATAAAACCACAAACTGTATAGTAAATAATAAATCTATCTAGTTAAAATGTAGAAATTAAAGTAAACACATACTTAAAAAGTTATATACAAAACACTGATGCATTAAAAAAAACTGAACTAAACAGATCTACCTCGGCAAAAGGGCATACAAAACACAACATCCTAAAAAAATTTTAAAGTAACAAAAATTACATTCGTTTCTTTTCTTTTTTTTTTTTTTTTTTTTTTTGCAAAAATATACCCAAAATCTACGAGAACGGGGTGCGGACGGGTATATACCACATAATCTACCATAAAACAGACAAAAACCTTAAGTATAGGCATAAAAAGGGTTAAAAATGCCTGCATGAGAGTATCAACACACAACCAAAACAAACCTTTAATACGCTAGAAAAACTAAGTTCCGTTTTAAAAATGTCAAAAAAAAATAATTAAATATACATACACATTAACTAAACTATAAATAAATACAAATAAACAAGGTAAAATTGAATAAAAATGCTTGAATAACGAAAAAAGGTAGTTAGTATTTATAACTCGGACGGTCTCTTCTATCCCGTAGCGAATAGTCGGTTCTAGAAATCGATATTGAACGACTACTTCTATTCGATTTAGCAGCTGGACGAATCGATGAACGAGACCTGCGCGAATCGCTGTGCTCAGCAGTTGAACTGCTTTCTGCCGTGGCTGAATTTTTACCTACGCGCATTTCACTGCCTTCTGCCGTTGCTAAATTTTTATTTACGCACATCTCGTTATTCTCTGCCGCTGCAATCTCCGGAGAAATGGGAGGTGGGGGAGAGGGATTTATGATTTCAGTCGCGTCGCTGTCTGTTTCCTCCACTTCCGGCGCTACCGGAGTTTCGTTATTGTTGACGTTCACTACTGCTGGTGCGCGGTTACTATCATATGGTGCCCAGGGAATGAATCGGTTACGCTTACACCTGCGTACAGGAGGAGAATCGCGCGGTTGGTGTGGTGAATCGATGGTCACGTTTTCAGTCGATCCCAGGCCAATTGTTTGTTTTGGTTTACTGGACCAGATGGGGAGTCTGTCTTTGAAAGAAGACAACCTGTCAACATGGACAACCTGACAATTTTTGGGATTAGCAACTAGCGCTATTTTAAAATTAACCTCATTTAGCTTCTCAATTATAGTAAAAGGACCATTATTTTGCTTGCTTAATTTTTTTGTATTACCAGGGGCGACTGTGGGTGTAAATAACCACACAAGATCTCCTATTTTAAAATTTTTATCAACAGCTGTCTTTTCACGGTATTTTTCCTGCTGCTCAGAAACTTTAATTAAATTACTATGTACTTCAGTGTATACTTTTTGAAGAGCTGGGATTAAGAGTTCGCAAAAAGAGGGTGCATCATTATAATTAAAAGAAGGTGGTTGAGAAAAGAGATTATATGGTAGATTCATATTTCTGCCATACATAACTGCAGCTGGGCTAAGTTTAGTTGAAGAGTGGACAGCTGAACGCATAGCTAGTAGTGCAAATTTGAGTTTAGTGTCCCAGTCAGATTGATTTTGGTTGACTATGTGACAAAGTGCATTTTTAAGAGTACGATTCTGTCTCTCCACTTGCGAGTTGCCAGCCGGGTGATAAGATGAGGTCTTAATATGATTAATACCAAACATTTTATATACGTGCTCTATCGCATCTGAAATTAGATTCTTCGCGTTGTCCGTCGTAATAAAACAGGGCGCACCGTAGCGTGATATGAAATCAGCTAAAGTGTCCGCAATGACATCTGAAGTGGTTGAACTAACCGCATATGCTTCTGGCCACTTAGTAAATGAATCTATATATGCGACAATATACTTATTTCCCGAAAAAGTTTGCGGTAAGGGTCCAATGAGATCCAAATGAACCTTGTTCATGGGAAACTGGGGGGTCGGCATACGTTGCAGAGGGGCGAGCTGGTTCGCTCTATAAGCTCTCTTCTGCTGGCAACTAATACATGACTCCACTAGATGCTTGACATCTGACGACATTCCTGGCCAATAGAAGTGCTCACGAATGCGATCAATGGTCTTTTGAAAGGCTTGATGACAAGCCGCTAGGGACTCATGTGTTAGTGCAAAAACTTGAGTAACCAATTCTTTTGGCACGACTAACTTTACAGATTTATTCAAAATAGCTGACTCCCTTGTATCCTCACAAACTAAAATGTCATCTCTAAAAAAAAATTTCATGTATTTAGGAGCAATTTCTACACCTTGGTCTAGTTTTCTTGCAATCTCGCAGCATTTCTTGTCTGATTTTTGTAATTCACCAATTTTTTCAAGTAGATTAGAATGAGGCATAAAAGTAACTTCCTTTTCGACTTGTATACAAAAATTACAATTAACAGTATCATTGGAGTTATCATTGTTGACATACCTCGAAAGGAAGTCTGCGACACTGTTACACTTACCTTTAACAAACCTGATTGTAAAATTAAAGTCTGAGAGAGTGCAGATCCATTTAGCCATGCGAGATGTAGGGTCGTGAATTTTTAACATAAATGTTAGAGGCGCATGGTCTGTATAGATGAAAAAATGGGTATTAGCAATGTAACATTTGAAGTGGGCAGTAGCCCAAACTAAAGCTAGTAATTCCCTTTCAGTGGTGGAGTAGCGGGTCTCAGCATCTTTCAATTTTCTGCTGGCAAAGGCAACAGGATGGAGCATGTTATTTTCATCTAATTGTGATAACACTGCCCCTAATGCTTCGCCACTGGCATCAGTATATAAATGGAATTCTTTCTCAAAATCAGGGAGTGCAAGACATGGTTTTGAAATAAGAGCCATTTTAAGGTCTTCAAATTCTTTCTGTGCATCTTCATTCCACGAAAATTTTCCTGTCTCTTTCGTTAAGTTGATTAGATTTTTAGCTCTCTTAGTAAAATCTGGTATAAATCTCCTATAGAAAGATAGAGTTCCAATAAATGACCTAACAGCCTTTCGGGTAGTTGGAGGTTTAAAATTTTCTATTACGGCAATATTTTTATTGATAGGTGATACTTGGCCACTACAAATCTCAAAACCTAGATATTGTATTTTATTCGAAAGGAAAGTGCATTTACTGGGCTTAAGTTTAAGTTTATGCAGTCTTAACCTTTCAAAGACCATGCTAAGCTTCTCAAAATGAGAATTAACATCACTGGAGGCAATTACAATGTCGTCGATATAAACAAGAATTCCAAGATTGCCTAAATCACCGAAAATAGCATTCATAAGTCTTTGGAAACTGTTACCTGAATTTGAGAGCCCAAAACAGTTACGGGTCCACTCAAAAAGTCCTTTGTGGGTGATTATAGCAGTTTTATGCCTATCCTCTGGGCGAATAACCTGTTGAAAAAACCCACTAGTTAAATCTAGCGTTGAAAAAAATTTAGCCCCACTTAAAGCATCAACAGAGTCGGTAATGTTAGGTATTGGGTAAGCATCTTTAACAAGATTTTTATTTAATCTTCTGTAGTCAACAGCAAGACGATAGGAACCGTCTGATTTCCGAACCAGAATAACCGGAGAAGCAAATTCAGACATGGAAGGGGAAATTATGTCCGCCTGTAACAAAGTATTAAGTTGGTCTTCCATTTCTTGACGTAATTTGTAGGGGACTCTATAAGCTTTGCCTTTAACTGGTTTATTTGAAGTTAAGTTAATTTCATGCGGGATTGTATCACAGCCGGGTAAATCTAAGACCGATGCTGCAAATACATCTTTGTTTTTGTCTAGAAAATTTTGCATTTTAAGTTTTAATGGGGGTTCTAAATGATCTAAATTAATTTCAGAGCTCCAAGTGAGATCAGCGTGATCAAAGTCACCAATTGGAGGGGCCAAATTTATATTATAGGTTAATTTATTATCAGTTACGGGTATATTTGACTGGTCTACACATTTTTGAATTTTGGCAACAAAGGTTCCTTTATTTAAATGAATACTATTGTCTGAAAAATTTGCAAATGAGATATATAGGCCATGTTCTTTAGTGCAAATGGCTCTGGAGGTAAGGAGACCTTGATTTAAATTTTTCGCCAAAGGTTCTAACATAACAATATCATTTTCCTTAATAAAATTTTCCTTATAACTTTTAACCTGGGCTAACATTTTTGACTGCGGGGGAATTGAAATTTTGCTACATAACACAGCGAAACTTATATTTTTATTTTTATTGGTTTTATCACTACTGCTATCTTCATTGCTCTCCTCCTCGACTTCAGGTACCTTATCCTCTATACTTACCAAATCTTCACTTTCATCAATATTACAAATTTCAGTAGTCTCTTCAGCTAAATTACCCTGAGTTACCTGACTCGCTGCTGAAAGAATGTTGTCGACACTTTGAATACTTGAAAAATTTTCAGTGTTATTACCCTCAGAGCTACCGCCTGATGTTGTTTGCATGCAAAAGTTCTGCGCAACACTTTCAACTTCCTTATCTGACTCAGTTTGAATGACTATCTCAATATCTTTTCCCATATTACTCAACTGCGGGTCCTGAACTACCATATTTTCACTACTATGATTCCCATTTTCAATATTAACTGAGTCATGAACTTTCTCACATGCACAATTTTCAGGAGGGCTATTGGCATTACTACTTTTTGAATTCTCCCCTACTTTGTTGACACATTTTATATTTACAGAATTATTTTTAACACAATCATTATTTATACAATTATTATTAGAATTTACACTATATACAGAGTTAGAAATATTTACAGAATTAGTAGCAAGACAAGTATTACACCCTGAAGTATTACTTGGGGTTTCTACGCTTTGTTTACATTGGCCTGAAACTGGCACTTTAAGAGCGACAGCATTTGTATCACAATTTATACTTGCCCGGTACTCTTTCAAAAATGGCATTCCCAAAATCATATTAAAATCCTCTGCTAATTTACCTTCCACTACATAGAATTCAGCTTGACATTGAACATTATCAAAAACAAATTTTAAAAATACTTTCTTATTTAGGTGAACTTTCTCACCGGTGACAGTCATAATGGGGATATTGCAATTCTCCATTTCAAAATTCTCTAAACAGTTACAATCAGTACCACTCAGGAGATTAATTGCAGAACCCGTGTCACATAATGCATTTAGGCAAACTTTATTTATGTAAATTCTTGCAGTTGGTAATGTATATGATTGGGGCTGAAACATACTATACACAGTTGGGGGGTCCAGGGGCCTGTTGGGGATCGACTTGACCACATCTGATCCGGCCACTAATAGTTTAAAGCCTCACTTTCATTGTTAGCTACTGGGGTGTTATTTACCGCCTGCTCTTCATTTCTGTTCGCAGCTGTGCTCCTATTGTTTTGGTAATAACCACCTCTTCTTCCCCTATATCCGCCTCGCTGATTGTGGTTCCCTCTAGGATTTTCACCTCTGTTTCTATAATTTTGCCCACGGCTCCTGAAATTTTGACCACCTCCCCTTCTAAAATTATAGTCGACAAAATTTAGTGGACAATCTCTGGCATAGTGGCCTTGTACGGAGCACCTATAGCAGGTTACGGGTCTTACCTCTTGGTTTTTCTCCTGTACATCCCTAGCCCTAAGATCAACTAAACTGTCTATCTTAGCTGCTAAAACATCAATTTGAGATTTTAGTTGGTCTATCTCCTTCTTTTGTGAGCTATCTTGCTGAAAAACTGCAGCACAGGGTAGGTTTTGGGTCAAATTAGGGTTGAGAATTTCCTCGCGGTGGTTGTAGAAAGGGTTAATGCTCCTATAAGCCTTTTCCTCAAGAAGCGCAATTTTGAGGACCTCTTCTGGGGATTGTGGATTTCTCGCAATTACCCCCTTTCGCACTTCTGGTGTAAGATTGCTCAACAGCATGGAGTGTAGTAGAGCCGTTCGGCTTTTATCGACTACTTCACCCTGGATACCTTCAATTACAAGGGCTCTTAATAACATATCATATGCCTTGTCATAAAACTCCTGAACACTCATATTGGGTGGCTGTTTAAAATTTAAAAAATGACTGAGGGCAACATCTGGTGTGGCCTGTGAAGTATAACTCTCTTTTAAGATTTTTAATAGCTCATCAGATGTTTTTGCTTTGTGAATTTTTATTCGCCTAGAAGCAGCTCCTGATAATCTAGCTAACAAAACGAATTTTTTCTCCTCCTCATTCCAGTCGAATAATTTGGCAAAACTCTCAAATTTCTCAGAAAAATCTGAGAAGCAGACTGAGCTGGCCTCTCCATTGAATGGGGGAATGTTTGACAAATTATCCACTAAAGCATTTTTTCGCTGAATAGTGGCAATTGCTTCCGAGTGCTTATCAGCCATAGTTAGAGTTAGAAAATGACAAACAAACCAAAAAGAAAATGAAAAAAAGGGGGGGGGACAACTTAAAAATGAGAAAAAGAGAGGGGAAAGGAAAACCTTATAAATACATAAAACCTAAGTACAGGACTATGCTTTTTGTAAATAAGAAAAGGTTATGCTCACAAGACATAATTTTGACTGGGAATTGTAGCTTATAGCACAGAGAGAGAGTATGAACCTCTTTTTACACTTCACCATATAAATAGAATTTAAATTGAAAAATAACCAGTTGCTCTTTGATACACATAGTACATACAAGTAAACAAAATAATTAACCCAGAGACCGAATTGTTACGGCTCCATTTGTTGTGGAGTTTTGGGGTTCTTTCTAAAACACAACTTACTTAAACTTAAAAAGCTCATTTATTACTCAATCTTCACATGACAATTAAATATTTAGAAAAAAATAAGTATACCCTGATTAGCTCCACTGAAATCTGTTGCCATGGAAAAGGTAGCAAATTATATTAAACTAATCAAAATATCAAAACTTAAGAATCCGAATAGGTTAATACAACAATGATAATTTTGAACTCATCATTTTAAGACAATATTAAATGTAGTAAGGGGCAACAGATTTCTAAATCAAGTAGCATACTGGATTGCATAAAGAACACCCAACTCCACTCCAACCCGATCAAGCTCAAATCTCCATACACATTAAATTAACAAAAGTGTAATCATCATATAATTTGGAAAAATGCAGGCAACCTGAAATTCCTCCAATATGAGGACCAAAAGGGGAAAGAGTTAAATCCGTTAATAGAATAGGGATATGATGATGTACTAAAATTTTAGAACAACCATAGAGATTCTGAACAAGATCCGATCGGTTAACCAAGAATCGTATAGTGGTGTATAATGACTGGATATTTTTTTTTTTTTTTTTTTTTTTTTTTACTTTTTAAAATAAAACACTTTTGGTGTATATTTTAGAAAAACAATGTTTCTGAAAGAGGAGAGTTAAAGCTTAATTTAACATTTTATGAAATTAAATTTAATATTACTGTTTCACTTATTAATCTATCCATCCTTAAATCAAGATCAAAAATACGATTGTATAACATTGAGTGAACTTCAATTTATGTTCATTAAAACAGTCAGTTATGAATTTAAACTTAAGAAATTTTAAAGTCCTAATTTAATAAAGTTGAATTTTCTCTCCCTTTTTTTTTTTTTTTTTTTTAATTAATCACAGAAAGGTTAGGCCATTCTTATAGGTCTACTGTGAATATAAAAAATTAATTATTTAGAGATTTATACAAAGAAAAACATACCAACTTTGATAATAAACAAAAAAAAAACACAATTTATTTGAACATTTAAAATAATGAAGCAACTAAGTTATCAAAAATAATCTTAATAAAACAATATAACAGCTGATCTTTTAAGTTGAAACCACTCACTGGTTACTTTTAAATTACACATCATATTTTTAAAATTACCATCATATTACCATTTAATGGTCGTTCAAACATACAAACATTATATATTAACCTACAGACTATTTCTGTTCATAATGTTTATTCTTATTGAAATTATCCAAAGATATTCATTTCACTTTTAAACTCTGGTATAGCAAACATATTTTTTTTTTTTTTTTTTTTTTTTTTTAAGAGGTACAAATAAATAAAAAGAAAAACTATGCAAATAGTACTTACAACAGGTAGAGAGTTCTACAATTTTAGTCAATGGGCACTTAGGAGCATTTCCTCCTTTTTCAAAATCTGATGAAGCACTTAAGCTGGAGTATTCAGGCTGGGGAAAAATTCAGACGTGGTTTCAAGCTAACATTCATCAATCCTCTCATCTCACTGCATCACTTGCCATCAACTACTAGGTCCATCATCTAGTCCGGAGGGGAAAATCGTTCTACGGTCCAGAACTTCACCGTCGGAGTCAGTAATTTCACCTTCCTGAAGCATGTGTTTTATTCGAAGATAGCCATCACCGTAACTCAGAACACTACGACTTCTAACGACCGGTTTAGTTCAATATCTATGATCACTTCTGATGGTTAAGAAGTCATACTCTTGGAGCGCCACTACGCCAAAAAAAAATAGGCTACACATATCTTCTTCTTAATTTCTCGTTAACAGTTATAGATCCGCAATTCGAAAATGCCCTTATAGCCTCTTTTCATCATAACATCATGATTTAGGATGGTTAATGTAGGGCCATCAATGCCCCACTCTCAAAAAAAAAAAAATCTTCCAGAAACCTGTCCGCCTTCAACAACTTCGCGATAGCCCACAGGCCAATCTTCGAGCCCCGTAATAAGTCGAATTTTTTTTACGAGTCAAACGACAGGTCTCTTGGCCAAGCAACAAGTGTCGTAAACATTCATTCTCCTGCGCTGCTTGAAAAACGGGACCGATCCACTCTGCCAGGGGTACGGGAATGGAAACAAAATGAAAAATGGACTCATCGTGAAGACTACAGCTTGCCGCTCCACTCTGCCGGCCGCTTCATGGGGGAAGGAAACCATGCATCACCCCCATGGCGTGTGCTGAAGGGGGGTCCTGTTAGCCTCTGTTTACATGGGCGCCAGCTATCCGCCTGATAGCAGAGCCAATTGAAGCCTGACGTAAACTTACAAAGCCTAATTGCGTGTATAGTACACTCATAAGATAACGTAATTCTTATACAGGGCGGTCGGTCATTCCTATATCAAAGTCAGACTAGATGACTCCAAATTTTCCACCTGTGCAGTCTACTGACAAAACATCCCTCCCTTGCTGTCTGCTTTTCGTATTTGAAAAACAGGAAGCTACGTTAGACTATAAACGTTGAAATTACTTTGCAAAAAGAAAAAGAAAGAAGAAAAAATAAAAACTGATTTTATTATAATTATTACAATTACTTTTATTTATTTAAATTTTTATTAGAAACAGAAAAAAAGAGTGCTTTTAAATAAATGTTGAGAAAGTGATTTAAATAATTAATGTAGATTAAAAAAAAAAAATTTGTTGAAACCAACCGTAACAGTTACAATGTCAAAACAAGGAGAATGTTGAGAATTGCAGGGAATTAAAAAAGTTCCATTTATCCGATAGTTCGATTTAACCTGGCGCATGTTACCCGATTTCTACATTAATAATGTACAACTTTCTCCAAAAAGTGATCACATATATTGACAGAAGTATCTTATATTGCAGCAAGAGGAAAGGATTTTAAAAATTATATAAAAGTGTACTAATTTTGCATAATAACTTTAATCATCCTATTCTTTAGATGACATGATCCCAGAAAATAAGAAACACCGTCTGCTAATGTACTCTTTCTGAATCTCATTTTAATTATAATGAGAAAAAGAGTGACGCAGAAGAAGTAGCTGCAGCCTTATACTTTTTTCTTTGCCAAAATTTGAATAAGAAATATCTCCGAGTCATAAGTAGGCAAGAATTTTGGGTTTGAACAAAATAAAGTTTTTTCTTTTCGTGATTACAATGGCTTTGCTGTTGAGTCATCACTTAAACACAACATATTTTTCAGTGACTGTATTTTTAAAAATTATTTTTATCCGTAAAACAATAGGTTTTTATATTATACAGTAAAATATGTGAAAACAGAACCTGTCTGCGGACGGAATGCCGCCTTAAGCAGAAACATTTCATGGTCCCGGTGAAAAGAACACTATATAATTATTCTGCTAATAAGGCCGAAATATGTCTAAAAATTGATTATGTTGAATTTTTTTTCCAGTTCCTTGTGAATCGGTGTCCATCTTAGTAAAAATCTTGTCAATCATACCGGATAACGAAATATTTAAAATTATAAGTTAAATCAGGGAAAAAAATATTCTTAATAGATTTACTTAAAAAAGAAAAAAAAAACAAGACTGTCGAAATATTATGCACATAATAAACATACTGAAAAGAAAAAATCACTATTTGGAATTTGTATATTTGCTACAAAAAGGACAAGAAAAGGTTCTTTGATTAATTTTAGTATGCCAAAAGTATGTTATGCTGTTTCTATTTCTATTTAGATTCCGCATCAATGTTTACGTTTAGCTTCAAGTGGTGCGCGCGTTAATTGAAAATACTAAAATTTATTCTTGCCGTTAAACATAAAACATCATCGCATTAACCATTATTGCTCACAAAATTATTATTAGAGAAAAGTGAGGTAATAACGTTAAAAAAAAAAAATAGAGAAGGGTTTTGAGAAAATTACTTTACATTCTACACCTTCGAACAAAGCTTTTAATTTTTTTTTTTCAAAAACTTAAAGCCCATGTTTGGTGTTTACTTTTTTTTCCAATTTCACTGAAACCCCCAGTTTTTTATCCCTCCCCCACCACCACACACAGACACCTGTAGTAAAACACTGGTCTTCAAAGAGTAGTATTAGGGCTGTGTTAAACGGAATAGGATTAACATCAAAAACATTTAATGAAACTCTTTCAATACAGCTTATCAGGATGTATTATTATTATTATTACATTTTATTTTTGAGTTTCAGAAAGCTAAAAACTGGATCCCTTGAATTATACAACAAATTTTCTTCATTTGACCTACAAATTAATGTAGTAACTTTTTCCATGATAGATTATACAAAAGACTTTATGTATATGCCTACACAGTTAGGTGGTCCGCGAACAATTTTCAAATTTTAAGGTGGATCGCATACACCCAGGAAAAAGTTTTGTTGAATCAACAAGAATTTGGTTGACCCAACAAAACTTTTTGTTTAAATATAGGTCAATGGAAATTTTGTTTAAATCAACAAAAAAAAATTTTTTTTTTGCAATTCCAAAAAAAAAAAAATTTGTATCGTCAGCAAAAAATGTTTTGTTAATTCAGGTAAAATGGTTCTATTTTACTTGAATTTTGCTAAAACAATCAAAATGTACTCAACAAAACATGTTTTGTAGTTTTAATCAATTCCTTTTTCTGGGTGTAACAATAAAATTTGGGAACCACTGCTCTAGTGTATCATTATTATTATTATTATTATTATTATTATTATTATTATTATTTTCTTACAGCTACAACACTGGGCACATACTTTTAATGACACAATCCCACATGCTAATTTTGAATAGTTCTAACTATGGTGGCACTGGCGACTATTTGAAAACAATAAATTTCGAGGTGCATTTCTCTTGCAAATGTTGTAGAAATATATCAAGATAACTTTTGTATAAAGATAGTGATAGCTGAAATATTCGCCATCGCCAGTGGAACCCCTGTGAACTGACTTTCTGGAGTTTTAAAATTCAGAAAAACTATGAATATTAATGAAATATTTTTTTATAAAAAAAGAAATAAAATATAACGCAGTAGAAATTTTCTTCTCTAAATAGATGAAGTAGAATTTTAAATTATTATGAAAATTCACAGTGATCATTTCTGTAATTACTCATCTCATAACTATAAAAAAAACTTTACTGTAGGACTAGAATTTTCTAAAATAATTCGAGACTTAAATGTACAGTAAAAAGAATAGAATGAAAAAAAAAAAAAACTTACCGTTTGTGATTTTGAAACAAACTGCTATCTCCCATTTTAAATATTCATGTTGACCCAACTAGATTTTTTTTTCTTTTAAGCAGTCGAAATTCCTTTTTTAAAAGAAATAAGTCGTCTGCGGCTAAAGAGAAATTGTTGCCACTCGTATTTTCTTGAATAGTATTGATTAAACTATTCAAAGAATATTTACATTTTTCGAAGTACAATAATGAAACATATATCAATCCACACAAATCATTAATGAAGGCAGGAAAGACTGAAAGAATTATTTCAATGGCACGTTTCTTTTCATAACAAACGTTGAGAAACAATCAAGGTCAGACTTAGCAAACTTTTTCCTTTCGCAATTCAAATATCTTAGTTCCCCTTTTGTTTCTTACTCAAAACGGCGAAAGGAGGTGGTTGTAGGCAGAAAGAGAAGCTGGAAAAAGCCGTGATGTAACCGGAATTTAATTGCTAAAAGATGACCTCACGAGTTTCTGGTTAGTATAGAAGCTGTGTGGGTGATCAAAGCAGCCGTTTTTATTTCTGTTTTATTCAGGAGCACGTGAGATATGTATTCTTCTATTACTAGAGGTCAGATTATATGTTGCAGCATGCTAATGATCGACTTCGTAACAGCTAATGGAAATTTACAGCAGAGACAGTTCAAAGTACGGGAAAGCATTTAAGAAAAAGTGGCTTGTTATTTAGTTAAACTCAATTATACACCCGTTGCAAAAATTTGCAGTTATAAGAAGAATTCAACCTTTTGTAAAGTGTAGATAAAACACACACATACACATGTAACAATTTTATTTTTAAAAATGTTAAAAAATATCTTACACATCTTTTATTACAGAGATCATGATATTTATTTTTGTATTACCAGTAGTACAAAGTAAATAATACATAGAAATTGGAAGTCAAAACCCGATTTTGAAATTGTGTCCATCATTTAAAACTAACTATAGTAAATCTACACATCAGAGGCCTCAACGTCAGCTCTACAAATCATTGTTCATTAATTTCACTAATTTTTAACGTTAACTGCATAATATTTGGTATCCTAAAATTCAATTTTTTAAAGTAATTTATACATTTATAAGAATATAAAATTTATCGAAAGTTCCAGAAATTTTAGAAGTATCACATTAAACACAATGTTATGCAATGATAGGATAAACTACTTATTACTGTATTTTTTCAGAATAACAATACATTACTTCAGGGGGACGCGCCCCCTGAACCCCTCGTTGTCGCTTTAATTTTTATATTCTCAATTTCCAGTAATTGTGCTATTTCATTTCTTGATTACTTATATATAAACCACTAAACATCATACGTTTCTGAAATTGAATAAAATTTCGTGTATAAAATATACTTACATATATAAATGTAAATTCCTCTTATGTGACCTATATTCAATTTACAAATTCAATGTTTTTATTATTTTCATTTGGAAAACCGATTTGGTAATCTTTCTTTATAAGTTAAAATAAATTCTCATTTGTTTCATTAAAAAAAGCATATTAAAAACTTAAATCACTCGAAAATTAGCCATTTTGTTAATAAAATTTCGCGTCAAAATAATGCGATTCACTTGAATTTTTCTTTGTTGATATTCCTTGAAATATAGTTGCTTAGCAACTATTTAATGAAAAAAAAATGCATTGGAAATTTTTGTAAAAAATGAGAAATTAAAATGTTTCACATCTTTCAAATTAATGCATGATATTTCCCAATAATTTATACAATAAATTTCAAAATTCTAATAAATATATTGGCAAATTTTCAAAGCGATTGGATTAAATTAAGATCTACATTTCGTAAATTTAGCACCCATAATTTAGTATTTACAACTATCCCAATGCGACATTTTCTTTTCGGTGAATGTTTAAATTTAAAAAAATCGTCTGATTTCCCATTGTATTATGACCTAAAAAGAAATGTTCTATAGTTTTCGAACGAATGAGTCAAATATAACTAAAAACTGTACTGCTAATTCCGGGTACTATCCAACATACCAACCAAAAATCAACTTAATAGGACAATTTTTACGGCAGTTATCGCGGAACAGACAGACAGACGGAAACCAAAAACTTTTTCGGGTCTCCACAGTGGACTTCAACTGACGTTTCGGCAATTATTCAAAATGCACACATAATTAATGACTCGCCTTAAAATGTATCTTTCAACGCTACACTTTTCCATTTAAAAAGTATCTGATTATTTATATTCCTGACAGAGATATATTGATAAACCGAGGGAAAATAAATATAAAATCAGAAACAGCTTAAAAAAGACATATTTTTGCTAGTAGTCAATGTTTATCTTAAAAATCACACGTAATTTGACAACAATTCATGTCCGTTGCAAAACGTGAAGTTGTCGCGGGCCTCGATTATGTAAAATTCATCGATTTTATTTATGCTTGGTAGAAAACGCTAACTAGTGAGGTTTTTTTTTAAACTAGTAAATCTGCAGATCAGGAGCCTCAACGTCAGCTCTAAAAATCATTGTTAGCTCAAGCTCAAGTAGCTGTAAGTTACATAGGTTCTGAGAACGGCTCTGTGACGGACAGACAACGGAGCAGGAGTATAATAGGGTTTCGTGAGATGAACGAAACCCTAATAAAAATAACAAACTGTGGAAAATGCCTAATCATCAAGCTACTTTCAGAGAACAACTGAAATTCAGCTGACTATATAGCCGATATTTTTTTGAATTTTCACGATATTCGACTGTCCTCCTTATATAATTGCATATATAGTTAACTACTAAATAATACAAAAAAAGTTTTTGTTATATTTTTCGCATGCACAGTTAAAAATTATTTCATACAAAAGCTCAAATTTTACGAAATAATTAATATATTTATATTCTAAATGCAGTACTATGTTGTTTCGACTATATAAATGGCCAAATTTTTTGAAAGTGGTGATAAATTTGGATGAAAATCCTTCATTCTATAAACAAAAAGCATGAGAAAAATTCTTTAACTTTTAAAAGAATCCTTTATAATATCTCCATGAAAATGTGCTATTTTTATACAAATGAACATATGTGTTCTACAGAACTCACATAGTCTTGTGTTTCAGCTACAGATCATTTCGAGCACTTTATTTTACGGGGTGATCGCAAATATTATTTTTTTATTCAGTTTCTTGTTGGTCCCTACATGTCCTTGTAACCAAAAATTCTTTGAAAATATGATATCAAACATGTTTTTTTGTGTACTGAAGTTCCAGAAGAAGTATTTCTTTGTCTAGATATTTAACTAAAATCTAAAGTGTTCGATGACTTTTGGCTATCATGTTAAACCGAAACAAATATTTCCAAAACTATTTCAAAAACTATAAAAAAAAATTATATGGAACATAATTGTTACATGCTGTATCAAAATTGTTAAAATCTAATTTCATAACAACGAGCCGGATGAGAGGATTGCAGGGTATTTGCTTATAATACATAAACAATGGCATGCAAAAGTGCAATTACTTTACTTATAGTTATTACTTCTATATTCCTACATTTTTATCACAAAATCTATACATGTTGCTTGTGATGAAACATAGCGAAAGCATGGGTGGTTTCATATAGCTGTCTGACATATTCAGTAGGAGAGATGGGGGATGAATGGGACAAGGGATGGATGGGACGTTCTCAATATTTCAGGCAATAAACTTTTTTTTTAGTTGTTTCCTATCCTCATAGATTTCACTACCACAGTGTGCTTCAGAACCAAAAGCAACAGCACATGGCTGTTTTCAGTTTTCTTCAAATTTGCATTTCCTAAAAACTCTGCTTAAAAGTATTTTTTTTTTTTTTTACATTTGAAGTTACTTAAATATATTATGCAATATAAACAATTAAGATATGTCGTAGTTTTTTATTTCAAGGCTCAGTATTGGTAATTAAAATGAATGCATATTAACCATTGTGAAAAAAATAATTTTTGAGACAAAATGGCTGACAATTGAATATATGCATCATGGGGATGATTGGGACATTTCAAATGGGATGAATGAAACTGTCTCATTCATCCCTAGAGGATGCTGGAAAATATATTTATTAACTAAATAATATTATATAGGTTGATAAATTAATACTTTATGGTAATTATTCTTTTAACATTTCATCCTCATTGTAGCTATCGTCTTCAGCCATTGAATGCTTCCGTTTTTGGTCCTTTTAAGGCAAAGCTGAGATGAGTCCAAGATGATTGGCTAACAAATAATCCTGGAGATCATATTACAATTTATAATCTCTCAGCTTTTGCCAAGGAGGCATTTTTGTCAGCTTTTAGTCCTTAACATTGAATAAGGGGAGGAAAATGTTTGTGTCCCATTCATCCCTGCTGTGGGGATGATTGGGACAAAGAAGAACTTTTTTTTAATTTCATTTATATTTCTGTATAATAATAATCTTGAACAAATATTGTGCATAAGATGTAGTCAAACACTTAATGTATGACATGTGATATATAATATTGATAATAACTTAAATAAAATATTTAAAATAAATATTTTTGTGAAAAAGTCCCATTCATCCCCCATCTCCCCTATATATTGTGCAGTATATTTTTTAATCGTAAAATTATATAAAAATCTTATTTTTATGTAGTAGAATTAAATAAAAAGTATCTGACTTACCAACACATTTATAGAGCATAATTCGCTTAATACCAATAAGAAATTCTTCGCTCAGGCTAAATAATAATCTTTTTATAGTTGGCTGTTTTTTTTTATTGGTAACTGAATGTGAAGAAAAACACTTTTGTCTCTTCTACTTTTAAATAATGGATACTATTTGACCACATGCCTTCCGTGATTATGATTTCGTTTACTGATACAAGGGCTTATGTGTGTACGTCTACATATTACAAAAGTGCCAATGAAGGAAGTTTTACGAGATGATTCTGCAATCACGTCAGGCTCATTTAAAAATAAAAGGAAAAAAAAGAAAATACAAGCGAATACAAAAGATTTTTTAATTTCTAGAGGCACCGAATGAAGAGATTTATACCAATAAATAACATTGTTTAAGCCAATATGCTGAATTCAAACTTTTTCCTTCCAGAGAAACTTTGTATATTACTAGGCAGTAGCAGCTCGGACTGAACTTTTTTTGGGGCACTAAATGCATAGCTGTCAAATTTATTCTTTCTGTACCACTATTTTTTAAAATAAATTTTTGCCGTATTTATTAGCAAAATGTTCTGCCATTAAACAAAGCAAGCATTTATTTTATAAAATAATCGTATAAAAGAATAAATTTTGTAGCTATGCATTTAATGCCCCAAGTAAAGGCAGTCATGAGCTCCGACTGTTATCTGGGGAGGCATATTGTGATATTCTAGGATCCGAATCCTTAAAACTATATAAAATTCGGAATCGTCAAGGTAGGGATGTAGTTTGTGTGATGTGAAATCACATATGTTTTTAAAAATTATCTCTTTTTCCTTTTTTAAAATAATATATATAATTCATTGATTAATTTATTTTAAATTTTATTGAAACTCTGTGTTTTTCCAGTCTAAATAAATGAAAGAAATAATTAAGCTTTTTCTATTGTTAAAACCTTCCATGCAAATTCTAATCTTTAGCCATCACGCGAAATCAAACACATTTTCATCTAAAAAAAAAAAAAAAAAAAAAAAAAAATCTCGGCATTTTCCTTTTGTAGATTTCGTTATAATTTATCAGTTATTCATTTTTCTTCCTGAATCATATCATTTCTAAACGGTAGCCGCACCTTCGTTGTAATGACGATCTAATGCGCTTCTTACAGGGTTGTCAAAATTTTTAGTAACTTACTAATTGGAATGTTTTCTGTGTTGCTAACTTATCAAGCTTATCCTTTAAATTTCAAATTATTCATGTGTCATTATCTAACGGATATCTAATGAGTCGTGTACTCTCGCCAAATTCACATGCCAATAAGTTAAAACGAAGAATTTGTGGCATATGATTTTCCGTCATTCCTTCTCTAACCTCTCTAGATGTGTAACATGTAGATGTAGAATTTGATCATCAATAATTATGGTGGTTGCCACTGCCACCGGCAGCCGTAGCCATGGAACTTGTAATTTTTCTGTACTTGTGCATTATAATGGGAACCAGGACAATTAAACTATTTTTCGCATATTCCAGATCTACTCTTCTTACCAAGTGTGTTCCTTGTTGCTTACGTAGATTTTTAGAGTACAGGAATTTTTAAAAATAAATTTTAGCGATCGCGTCTAAGCAATCATTATAAGATATATGCAATCATCATAACATATATGCAATCATCATTACAAGGTGTTTTGGCCTAGTTCAGGGCTTATCCCCTGAATTCAAAGAACTGTTCACATTCAACACATACTGTAAGAAAAACGGAGAAAAACACAGCAAAACTTGCTGGTAATTCATTTGCAATCATTTTTTGATGCAAATTAACAACAATATTTACTTTAAAAATCGTATATGTTTATAGTAAAAATGGCTGTAACTTTTTCGCTACTGAGTATTAATATAATATTAATACATATGAATATTGATTATTACTGAATTATTTCTTCTCTAGCTTGACTTCAGAACGAGAGAGTTTTAAATCTATTTGGATTATTTCGGATCTCAGACATCGAAGCATACAATTCTGAGAGCGAAGTTGAAATTATGTCCGAGTATCATTAAAAAGTTGGAAATTGTACGTCAAACGTGACAAACGAGGTACGTTCGTACTATAGCTAGTTATATAAATATTCAGATCTTGATGATTTTTAATTCTAGGAAATGAATTATATCGTCTGCAGATTAATTTCTGTAATAAAATAGGGTCTCGTCACCTGATCAAGGTTCTAAATTACGAGACCTATTAAATCTGTCAATTCAACAAAGTTAAACAGAAACCTTGAACCGGCAAACAAAGATAGCGGTAGCAAATCACAAGAGAGCAAGCACAGCAGCGATGTGAACAAATCAATAGTCAGGTGGATCACAGCCATGCTGTGATCAGGCGATTTCCGCCCCGCACCCAGGTACTAACCCGTTAAGCTAGGCATTCATGCCGGGCAGGTAGGGGCCTGGTTAGCGGTATAAAAAAAAAAAGTATCTCGGTCACTTGACGATTAAACTGCGAAAGCTCCTATAACTAAGGCCCCTATAAGGGTATTATAGGAGCTCTACCTATAACAAGAAAGCACAGATTTTTTTTTTCGAATTTCTTAATAAATATTTTTATTAATATCTTCTAAAGTTTTAATTCGATTTTCATAAAAGTTGAAATGTCTCGACAAAGTTCTGCAAAGATAATATATCTTTAATTTCAAACCATTTGGTTGGGTAGTTTTTGCGTTGTTATATATGGACAGACGGACGGACACCCGGATCAGACGACGACTATAGGTGCTACGTATTTATATAATTACGAACGCACCTAAAAAGTAGTGGCGTGGCAAAAATAGTCCACTATATTTAGGGCACGTTAACAAACGTTTAAGTTCATAAGATTAATTGTACAAATCAGTCAATAGTTGCTTCTGTTAGCTTGATCACCTAACATTTTTTTTTTCAATGGAAGCAATAAGTAGAATTCCAAATTCTCGTCAGACAACGAATTTCTTAACCTGGCTTTCGCGATCGTTAGCTTTGAAAGTATTCTGTTTCACTGTACTTGAGTAACTACTAATAGTATTATAGGCGGCTTTATAAAGTTTATAAAATTTATCATAGGATTTGTGTTGATTCATGAAGCCCGTTTGATGACAAAATCTTTAGTTACACACAACTAGCTTCTAGCAAGTTTTAAAACTTGTTGCGACTGAAATCCCTAATTCTAACCATCATATAGCTTCAATACATAAAAAAAACTAAGGAAATAAACAATAAAATAAACCTTGATCTTTACTGATTTGAGGAAACAATTTCATAATACTTTCAAATTATTCATCTTCAAGCCCTACCTCTGCAGAAGTTTTAAACTTATCTTGCTCCAATCGCAATTAGTGGCTGGAAAATGCGATCCAGTATTTGGTTTTAAACACGTTTTCTCGATAAATAATACAGAAGATCTGAGAGGAATTTATTTCGTCTTTTCCTGATCTGCCAGTCTTTTTCCTCTTTTCTTTTTCTTTTATTTTTCGTAACACTGTTCCTGAAACTTCAATTTCCTAAGTTTCGTTTTTATCGAAATTCCTCTGTGAAATCCTGTCATTACATTTAGTTACAACCCAGAACTTTCCGTGGACATTATGTAATGAAAGTTCTTGTCCATTCCTTAACTTTATTACATCTGAATCTACCAAACGTCATGTTAGTAAACATATCTAAACCATTTGTCTATACATAACTCGGTTATGGGGCTATAGGTGCACGGGCCAAAATTTCCAGGCATTGTGTCTAGAAAAATTTTATTGGATTTTTATCGCCCATTTCCGACACAAAGAAAAATTTCGTCCGTGGCCCGTACAGAGCGTTATTAGTCCGCGCAAAAGTCAATGAAGTTAGGCTCGGCCCAGCTCGACTCCAATTCTACACGAAATATATACCGATATTTCTTAACAAACATTATCTATAATTAAAAACCTTTTAAAAGAATATTGTATATGAATTCATAAAAGAATTTTAAATTATGACATTTTTCAGATTATATATTAATAATCATATACAACATTAATAATCACTTAGAAAATTACATGCATCACTCATCAAAAAATGAATGTGATTTAGAATAAAAGAGAAACATAGCTGAAGAAAATTTATAATTTTAAAGCTTTATAAAAGAAAAAAAGCACATTAAAAAAATATTTTACTGTAATTTCTTAAAACCATATTAAATTTCTGAAGATTTTGTTAAACAAATGAACAGTATAACTGTTATTAATATTTTAATGCTATCCCGATATGGGTTGTCCAATTTTTCTTCATTAGTCTTGGGAAGGGCATGCACTTACTTATTTCCAGCCCACAGTCTTAAGAAATAATGTAAACCCGACCTCGATCCAACCAGAAATCAATAATAAAGAATTGGTCCGAACCCAGTGCGTAGACCAAGCAGGGCTCGGGTTTCAGATCAGGCTCTGGCCCGTGATACATTTTCATGCATAATGCGCCGTCGAAAAATTAAAACAAGGTAATTTAGAAATAGTTGAAAAATTACTGGCCTGTCCTAGTATCAAAGTCAATGCAAAAGATAATTCAAATAAGACGCCCCTGAATTAGTTAGGGTGTTGGCTGACTTTCCTAATACCAGCTTCGATAAAAATAATCAAAACAATCAAACACCACTGGAGTTATCTAAGGCTCTAAATAAGGCCAATTCTACCTTAGATAAAAACATGATCGAATTGTATATGTACGTTGCTGTTCTAAATATATACAAGTAAATAGTGTGAATATGGTTTCAAGCTGAATAAAACTCGAAGTTTACATATTTACTTTACGCTTTGTTTAGCCTCAAATTTATCTGAATAATCTAATCATTGATACACATGTCATTAGATTGACTCGAAAGTATTCGCACTGGAATCATCAAAATGACCAAATATAATTGTGGCTACATTAGATTTTCAGATCAGCTAGGCTCGTCAGATAGCTTCAATCGTTCAATTTTTTCTTGTCCGAATTGTTTTTCAACATTTTCTATCCATGCAGTCATTCTCTCGTATGATGTTTTTATAAAAGTTGTTAAGTTGTACTCTAAGCACTTTCTCGAACAAACCTGGGAGCCCCTATTGTCTAACATAGCCGCCGACTTCACGGGGGTAACACAAATAGGCGATCTGGGATACTCCTACCACTAATTTAAAAAAAAAAAAAATTTCCAATTTAATCACTGTGATTAATTAAGACAAAAGGAACATTTTAAAATTAATGGTAGAAGTTTGCCTGATTTGCCCCGTTAAGTCGTCGCCTATGTTGTCGAATGTTTAAAGGGGCCCACTTGTCATCGGGCAAGCTGTCAACCTATCGACAATCCACCACTGATCTACATATATTTATTGCATAACTGTAACATTTTTTTTTTATCGACTTTTAAAAATCTAAGATTAGATCACTTTGACGTGAGACATGATCTTTTAAAATGAAATTAATTATTAAAAAAGTGTTTATAACTGTTTAAAAATCAGTACATGTACAAAAATGTTCAATATAGATGAAAAATGCTTTTTAAAGGAATTTGTGAAGAAAAGGGATATGTTTATCTTAGCCATTTTAACTCGAAAATAAAATCTACCAATAATGCAATTTTTTTAATTCTTTTTTCATTATTATTTTTTTTTTATTTTGTACAGTGTATTTTCATGATTGATAAACACTTTCCTATTTGGCACGTTGTAGTCGAATAAAATTTCGTAATTTTGTCTCTCTAAATAGTGTTGGAGGTCAGAACATATAAAAACATTTTTGTTTTCGTTAGTCTATTTCTAATCACTAGAATTTCCGTGCATTGAAATGAATCAGAGGTCATAATAAACAAGCTAAACAAGCTTCTATTTGTAGCATTAAGAGATAAGTTCCAGCTGATTTGTTTAGCTGCATACTATTAATATCTAAACATCGTAAGTGACCGTCAATATTAAAAAATGATTTGATGCGTTTAATGATAATTATTCTTTTCTTAAAAGTGTTTTCTCGCATGGATTAAGGCAATGCAACATTACGTGTGTAGAGTATATTCTGTTACGATTCTCATTGTCATTTCTTTAAAAAAAATATTTTCAAACTATATTGAAACAGTGGTGCATCCAGTATTAAAAAATGTGAATTTTAAAGCTTACCAAAACCCTTTGGTGTGAGATCCCTTAAGAAATATTTGACCCTTAAGAAGTATACTGAGTTACTAAATATTGCGAATCAAGTTAGTTCCATTTTTAGGTTTGTCCGTAATTATATAAATACGTGGCACCTATAGTCGTCGTCTGGTCCGTCCGTCCACATATAACAGCGAAAAAACTAACCAACCGAATGGTTTGAAGTTTAATAATATATATAATCGTTGTAGAATGTTGTTGAGTCATTTCAAATTTTATGAGAATCGAATCAAAACTTAGAAAGATATTAATAAAAGTTTTCTTCATTCTATTAAATCCTATCATACGTAATTAATTCAATGATATCCCATGATAGGTAATGATTCTAGGTTGCCATGGCGATTACGTCCTATTTAAGATGGAGTCGTGTTATTTCCGTATTACTGCATTTAAAACTCAATTTGTATACTAAAATTGTTTAATTATAGCAATCCTATAATCTACCGACAGTCTTTTGGATAGATGTTTCCGGAGAAATGGATATTAAATGGAAAAAGAGTCTAAATATGGATTTCAAGTTCTGAAATTTTCAAAGCTAGGCTTAAGTTTCCCATAGGAATTTTGAGTAAATCTCAACAAAAGATAAAATGTTGCCAACTTCAGAAGTACAAATTTTATTACGGAAATTTATCATATCATAATAACACACGATATAAATATTAACTTGTCGCGTTTGACGTATAATTTTCAACCTGTTTATATTTACACAAACTTGCCCCACTACCACCTCCCTGATAAAATAATTCTATAAATAGAATACATTTAAGGAATTATAAAAAATATATAATACATTTCCAGATAAAATGTACTGTTGTGAAATAATTGCAAGACTGTACAGTAAAATTTAGTTTTTATTATAAAGTAACAAATATTATGAGCAACAAAACCATATATGCAAAGTTATTAATTCAAAAACAGTATATATCAAAGCTAATTTTTCAGTGAGAAATAAAATAAAATATTTTGACACATTCTGGTGCATAAATTGATAACATTATTTTTTCTTTAAGCCAGTTCCTAAGCGATTTGAATTTGTGTGCCGAATCAATTATTTAAAAAAGTGGCTTTCTTTTTCCAGATGGATGCTGTTAAACTACGTTTAAATGTTCAAATAAAGAAAATAATGCATGGTTTTCTTTTAATTTATTTATGACTCACTACAACTGCTACAGAAAAACTCTTGAAAAGAAAAAGGTTTTCTTTTCAAGATTAATAAACAATTTTAAATAAAGCTGTAATTCTGCAGCTTTAACGCTTTTTACTAGAATTATTTGTAAAACTTTTTCATATGTAGAAGAAAAGACTCTGCGTCTTCAACATTATTACAGGGACTAGCTGGCTTCGGCCGCTAGTGGGCCCTTAATTTACACCGGGACCTCGAATCTTGTAAAACCTTGAATATGGTAAATCTCGAATATGATAAACCTTGAACCGAACGAAACTCTGGATCGGGTCCCCGCTACCTTCGGCACCGGATAATCCCTTAATTTGCACATCGAATAGTGTAAACCTCTAACCGAACGAACCTCCGACCCGGACCCACGCTGCCTGCGGCACCGTATACTGGTCGTGCTACGCACGCATCGAACAATCCCTTAATTTGCAAACCGAATAGTATAAACCTCTAACTGACCGAACCTCCGGCACCGTATAGCAGTCATGCTGCGCACGCGCTGCAATATCCATTAGTTCCACCTTCCACCACCAGGTGGCGCAATCTGTTCTATACGAACTCCGGGCACTGAAATCGTTAAGGCTATAGATGTCGAGTCGGCACCGTATACCGGTCATCATATGATTAAACGTTCACAGACTTTTCCAACAATACATCACATGAGAGGTGTACACTGTAAAAAATTGGTACTCAAAATTGAGTAAAAAGTACTCAATTTTGAATACGTCACATACTCAAAATAGCTCCGATCCAAATGTACTCAAAATTGAGAAACACATGTACTCATTTTTGATCCCATGGATGTATTCAAATATGAACTCCTATGTACTCATTTTTGATCCCATGGATGTATTCAAATTTAAAATTTTTTATGTCGTTAAAATAAAATTTATAGGATTAAAAAAAAAAAAAAAAAAGTTACTTCGCGAGGACAACCTTATAAGGGATATATACATTTCTGCTCATTTTTTTCATTCCTGCGTGAGTTTATAGTAATTAACCAACCCTTGCCCAAGAGAGGAATCGAACCCGCGATGTCCTGTTTTCTAACCTGACGACCCAAACCAACGCGATATGAGAGGACATGCCTCCTTCTCAAATGTTGTTTGTTAGTTTGAAACTCCCCCTCTATCTCTTTCTAACAGTATCTGGCATGTGGCGCCATCTGTTAGGAAGGGATAGAGGTTTTAAATATGTTTGTAAGGATGTACAGTGCCTGTCTATATGTGTTAAAGATTAAAATAATGTCTGAAGTAACAGGTAGTTCGAAGAATTATTAATTAAAAAATAACATTAGAAAAGATCATAGATTGAAATACTAAAATTATAAACTTTGTAAAATTATAACTTATAAAATAATAAATTTTAGCGTAATTCATAAATTTGTAAGCCAAATCAGTTTAGTTTAATACCAATTTGCATAGCTATAATTTGCAAAGATATTATGTTATGAAACTTTTAAATAACACAATATTGTCTCACGTTAAAAAAGTTAAAATAAATTTTAAAAAAATTAGTGGGAAAAAAAATCATAATTTTGAAGTACTATCAAGAAAGAAAAAAAAGATGTGTAAAATGTGAGGAAAAAAAAAAAGAGTAAATGTGTTGTAGTGGATCCATTTTGATGAAAATCCCGAACAACCAGATCCACTTTTCATTTCCCTTATTCTTCGTTTTTCCTTCAAATAATAGCTTTTTAGGCTCCGTAATTTCGTCATTACACATTATGAACTATACAAGTATGTTGGGTTTGATCATATGTTCATTTTTATCCAAAAAATACTCATTTTGAAATGAATACGTGAACTTACTCATTTTTGAGAATGCACATGTTCATTTTTGATCCAAAAATACTCATTTCGAAATGAGTACATGGACTTACTCATTTTTGAGAATGCACATGTTCATTTTTGATCCAAAAATGCTCATTTCAAAATGAGTACATGGACTTACTCATTTTTGAGTACTTCATTTTTTACAGTGTATGCAAAATTTACAAAAGTAGCCCCTTGGGGGGGGGCAAAGTGGGGGGATGGACACCGGAGATGCTTATTATGACTAAGCGGTCACAGACCTTTCTAACGATATATCACATGAGGGGTATCGGTAAAATTTAGAAAAGTGCCCCCCCCCACCCCCTATTATATGGATAGTTCAATAGTTGTAACAATTGATTGCTACTTCGTGCCTATAATGCTTTTTTGCCGATAATAACAAAATTTTTGGAGTACTGGGATGATTTTCGTGCCATAGTGAGACGCAACTAAAGAGTATACCATATTTAATGTACATACTTCATGTTAGAACAATATAAACACAAATAATAATCAATAACTCCACGAGCGAAGCTAATGAAAACGAAACTTGCAAGCCTTTCGAACGTTCACGTTTTCCCTCCTTTTCGTGACGCCAGGGTAGGAAAAAAAGCCTGTCTTGGCTTTCTCCCTAATCTAGGGTGCGTTTCATTATTGCGTCTGGAGTAAATTTTTTAGGCGTCAGAAAGTGAATTCTAGGTGCCATTTTCGATGAAATAAATATGTGTATGAGATTATTAAAAAAAAAAGATCAACCAATAATAACTAATATCTATAGGATCGTGGCCTGGCTATGAGATTCAGAGGATACTCGATTCTTGAAAGGTTTATATCAAAGATACACATTTTATTATTTTCAATGGTTAATGCGTGATCAGAAATTGCGATAATAAATTTTATCACTTAAAATGTAAACAGGAAAATTTCAGAGAAAGTCAAAGTATACGTGTCTGTCAGTATTTAGTTCCATCTTTTCTATCTTGAATTAGAGGACTTCAATGTTTTTGTTGTTGCATCAATTGAATAGTTTTGCTCAAGTAGGATAATAGTATATACTAAAAATCTAAATGTAATTTTTGTTGTTTAGAATTCACAAAGTTAATCTGCTTATTCCTAACAAAAATCTGAATAGCTTTTTTTTTTTTTTTTTTTTTTTTTTTTTAAATACGTATTAAAATTGTTTTTCATAAAAATAATGCATAACTTTTGCTTATTTTTGTTTACGTACACATTCAATTAAAAGATGCCGGGAGGGGGTAGGGGGATTATTTGCGAAATATGAATTGTGAATTTGAAAAAATTACAAATGAGGCCTATAAATGCTATGATATTTCAACCATTATGGTTAAAATATTATAACATCATTAAAATGCATCGCAAACTGTTTCTCCTCATGGATCAAAATGTACGTCCTTGTAAACGAACTATAAATGCTACTTATTCTATACTCCTGAGAAAGCCTGTTTCAGCTCACCTTAGCGATGCCCATCAATTTAATTATGTTTGAAGTATTGTAACATCATTAAAATGCATCGAAAACGATTTTTCTCCATAGGTCATAATGTAACGGTAATGGAATTATTTTGTGTGTCCCTGTAAATGCACTATAAATGCTCTACACTTCATTTTCAATACCGAACATTCTATAACGGACATCAGTAACATATTATATATTTACGAACCGAATTCATTAACACTTTTCAACTATATTAGAAAGTGTTAATAAAAAAGTGGGAACGGTAAGCAGTAGTGCACGAATTTTCAGCAGACGCGTGAAGGAGTTTTCTACGAAAGTGGCAAGTGAATTGATAAAAATTTAACAGCAGCTGAATAAAGCGGTCAACTGATAAGATTGAGATCTATCTTTTATTTATTTTAAGCTTTAGAACGTCCAAGGTAAATTGTCACGAAATACGAATGTAAAATTTAAGCTTGAAAATAAAGTAATATTGATTCACCGGAAGTTGTAATAGCTTTCCCTTCGAGTTATAGTTAAAAAAAAAAAATGTTTCGTGATATATGTTTTTGTTTAACTTTCCCGTTACTAGGGTAGTTCTAAAAATACCTTTATGATGCTCTACTTTACAGGAGACGCAAAAAAATAAGTTTTTTTTTCAAGTATTTTTATATGACTATTTTTTCGGCTTTCATGTTTGTTGTAGATTTAAATCAGCGATTTTACTTAATAATATTATAATGAAAAATTTTAAATTATATTTTTCCTCTTTGTATCTCATATTAATTGAGATTTTTAGCGCGAATAACCTCACTAGAAAAAATGGTTTATCAGAGAAGATTAAAAAAAAAAATGATTTAATGCTTAATATAATTTTGTCACTTGATATTTTTTAATAATTAGTTTGTTATCTAATTTTACGATTATTAAATGCAATTCAAAATGAATATAAAGACATTTTTAATGAACTGAATCTTTAGAGGAGAGAAATCTTCAAATTCTTATCAACTATAAATTTTAAAACGTAGCATTTTTCGAATTGGCATTGTAAATGATCATTTTTGTATCATAACTATTTTAAACTTGTTTGCCAAACTTTTAAAAAAAGAGCATCTGTCATGGCTCTTTTCATTAATCCTTTGAAAGAGTAGGTTACATATATTAATAGCATAACAGTTGGCCTAATTAGGTAGAAACAAACAAAAGTTTATTTTGATATTTGTTTTCAACTTATCCCAGTTTTTACTAACATGCATGATGTCAATTAGCAATACAGCCAATTTATAGCGCGTTTATCTATTCAAAATATCTACCCCAGAATTTCGGAATAGTATTTTTTTTTATTTATTTAATGACAAACATTCCGTGATTAAATAAATCGAAGATTACTATTTGGAAATCCTGGTAGATATTTTGAATAAAAAAACGCGCTAAATTTGGCAACATTGTCAATGCGACAGAAGAATACAGAAAGCGTACTAATACATAAGCGAGAAAGAAAAAAAAATAATCATGCGTCGTGTATGTTATGTCATATTTTCAACAATATGCTCGCACATATTAGCTTACATAAATATCGCTAGTTTCTATTAAAAAATAAATTTCCAGGGCAAATTAAAATTTCTTTGCCTTAAACAAATATTAATACGACAAAATTTAAAGAAATTTTAAAAATTATGCATGTAATTGCAGTAATTTTTAAAAGAAATTATGTTGTATACTTTAATAACATATTCAAATAGCTTTTAGATTTCGACAATTTTACGAATATTAGAATGCAAAAAGTCGAATGAAGATTCGAACAGGAAAATTAATAATCAAAGTTAACCCTTCAGCGGGCGCACTTACATTTTTTACATGAGTGGGCGCGTGATGTATTTTTTACGGACAGTAATTAAACTGTCACAAATGCAAAATTTTTCATAAAACTAATAAGAGACATGTTAGATGAGCAAATATACATATCAGTAGTATGATGATGCTTATATATTGTTAGGTTAATTTATTTAAATATTAATATCCTTCTAAATATATGAATATTTTTTCGTGATAAATTATTTTCTAAATTTTTTATTCGTTTGTTCAAATTAAATCCTTTATTCCAATGCTTTGCCTGGTAACTTTTATCTAATTTATCCTCGCTAAAATTTTATTTGATAGATACATTACAGTATATATCTGCAATCCGTTCTGTGATTTTTACAGCCGCATTTTGATCGCACAAAGGTCTTTTATGCCTTGTTCATAATTATAACAAAAAGGGCACTCCTATCTAAATTTCCATGGGCTAGTTCCTGACTTAATAATTAAAGTATATACAATTTGCAGATATTAAAACCACATTCTCATCGCATCCAAGCGATCTCGCAGATGTTTTGTAGGTTTACTGCTTCATTTCGCTTACTTTATTAAGTTTCCAATACTGGTATGCCGTTGGCGTGTATACCATTCAAAATTTAAATATTTTTCTCTCTAACCGCTATGTTTAACGCGCGCCTTCGTTCATACTGCATTTATTATTTTAATATTGATTTTTTTTTTTTTTTTTTTTTTTTTTTTTTTTTTTTTTTTAACCAGCATTATTGTGAAATAAAAATTATTTTAAAAGAATGTTGGATACATAATACAAAAATTTTAAAGTACAATATTTTTCAGGCTACATTTATGCAAGCCACGAAATATGGAATAATAATATAGACAGGTGGATAGATGAAGACATCAAAACATTAGTTTAGAATAAAAGAAAAAGGTCGGTAAAGAAATTCATAAATTTTAAAGTTCTATATAGAAAAATGTATATTAAAACAAATTAAATTTCTAAAAATTCTATTAGACAGGTGTATAATATTACTACTACTATTATTAAAACACACACACACACACATATATATAAATGCCCGCAAAGAATGAAATCTAGGTCCGGTTCGTCCCCAATCCAGAAAAAGAAATAAGCAAGTCTAATGAAAGAAAATTGGCATGAGTTTATACAGATGATTTTCTTTTCTTATAACAGCTTTTATATCACTATGCGTAAATTCATAAACGCATGTCTTAATATCACGAAACTCGACGTATATCAGCTGAAGTATGCGAAGGCTGAATTCGCTGACACGCTGTAGTCTCGTGTACAAGGAAAAAAAAAATAAAGAAAAAAAGAAAAGAAAAGACTCTGTGACTTTTGTGAAAAAAGAAAGTAAAAGGTTGATTTAAAGCTCCTTTGATCCTGTTCTTTGTAAACAAAAGAAATTCATTTGAAAATAATAATGTCATGCTTTCAGCCAGGGCCGTGCGAAGAAGGGGGCGAGGGGGGGCGAGGGGGGGCCTTCGCCCCGGGCGCGGAAATTGAGGGGGCGCCAAATTTATACTACCAACCACGGTTTAATTTATTTATTTATTCATTTTTTGGTCACCGATCATTTTTTGGGGAATTTCTTTTTTTCTTTTCATCATTTTTTTTCTATCTCAAAATATCATGATCTCTCCAACAAATAAGTGCAATTTTCTCTTACGCTATTTAATTGTTTGCAATTTCTGAATTAAAAGTAAATCTTTTTAAGTTCCAACATAAACGCGAAATGTTTATTCAATAGAATTTATTTCTGTTTTTGTACTTTATCCGTTTTGTGTCACCTGTCACAAAAAAGAAGGGGAGGGGGGGGGCGCCAAATTGAAACTTTCTCCCTGGCGCAGTTTTCTCTTCGCACGGTCCTGCTTTCAGCTAACGACTGACTGATCTTTAAATTTTCAAATGATTTTTTTTTCTACTAATAATGACGAAACTAATTAAAAGGAATTTCCATCATATTTTGGTAATGATCGCATATATTTTTAAGCGCTCTTCATTAGAGACATACGCGGTTCGAAATTTACAGACCTAGCCCGACTTAATTTGTACAAAAAGGGTCTATTTTTCTCAATCAAAGTTAACATACAATTATTATTTTTTTTAAAGAATGTTGCATAGATAATGCAATAATTTTATAGTACAATATTTTTCCAATTATGTCTCCAGAAGATATGGATTAACAATATTAATACCACTTAGACCAAGGGTGACCATCCGGTGAGTCGCATATTGCTACTATTTCCGAATAGTGATCGTCATATTATTCTGCGGTTGAAATAAGGCGAATATTACAATTTGAAAATAGTGGCTACGCTGGTTTCTTCAATTAAATAAGGTGAATATTACTTTTAGAAATAATTGGTAAGAAACGTTCCATATTGGTCTAAGTCAGGGCAAAAAAAAAGTAAGGCGGTAAAGAAAGTAAGAAAATTGCCTCGAACCTGAGCCAATTTCCTTTCATTAGACTGTGATAGGCACTTTATTGTTTTTTGCAAACCTGGGACGGGCTTGAACTTTATTGATTCCGGACTAAGATTTATTTTATTTTTTGTAAAAATAATAGTGATATTGTATATTTGTTTAACTCAATCTTAAAAAAAATAATTTGCTTTAATTAATTAAACAAGAAATTATTTTTTTCCCTTACAGAGCTTTAAACTATAATTTTCTTTAACCACCCTTTTCTCTCATTTCTACTACTGATATCCTTGACATAGGCAATTACATTTTATACAGATGGATACGCATTAAAAAATTATTGTAGTTTAGTATCAGAGAAAAAGATGACCGAAGAAAATCACAATTTAGAGCTCACTAAAAAGAAAATAGATTTAAAAAAAAATATTTCTTCTGTAATTTATTTTTAAAATTTAACCCTTAATTGCATAGTGATGTAAATTTCCATCACTTTTTATTTAACTTTTAATAAATAAATCAACTTCTTCGCCACCACTATATTTATATAGAAATATTAATCCAGTAAATTTCCCGTGAACTATGTTGCTGAACAAAGTTAAAAATCTATCTTAAAATTTCTGGTGTCTAATATTTAATATATGTATAAAAAATACACAATTGTAAAAGAAAAACTCATGCAAAGAAGGGTTAAATTTCTAAAAATTCTGTTAAACAAATAAATATACAATACAACTATTTAAAAAAAAAAAAAAAATCCCGCTAAAATCAAACAAACAAAAAAAAAATACCCGGAAAGAATGAAGCTCAGGCCCGGCCCAACTATATGAAAAAAAAAAAAAAAAATGGTCCGAGCTTGTACATATTTGTAGTCTATGGTTGATTAGCGAATAATGTATGATTCTTCTTTCTTGTAACTACTTTTATTTCACAACACGTAAGTTCATAAATTCATGAGTTAATATCCTGAATCCTGATGCGTCATCCGTTGTCTGCAAAGGCTGCATCCGCTAACACGCTGTAGTCTCATGTACAAAGAAGAATTAGACATTCAGTGACTTTTGTGAAAAAAAGAAAGTAAAATGTTGATTTAACGCTCCATTGACCCTGTTTCTTTCTAAACAAAAGAAGGTAGAAGAGATACTTTTAAAAATAATAATAACGTCATGCTTTTCAGATAGCTCTCTTCTTTTTCAAATTATTTTTTTCCTACCAATGAAAACGAAACTATTTGAAGGAATTTCTTACAAATTTTGGAAAAGAACGCATCTGTTTTTAAACGCTCTCATTAGAGGTTTGCGTAGTCCAAAATTTTCAGGCCTAGCCCCGACTCAATTTTTACAAATATGACGATTTTTCTTAACCCGTCAGCACACGCGCTGGGAGAAAATCTACCCCAGCTTACAACTATTACTTGAAAATGTGCGAAAATAGTTCGTGATCATTCTGAGCTTTATAGTACCTAGTACCTTTCAAGCTGAATTATATCAAGATGTGGCCAAAAATTAATTTACCTCCGGTTGTGTATTTTCCATTCTTTTGTTATAAAAATGTCACGTGGGAGGAAATTTACCCCACGCGTGTTATAACGTAACCCATAATGATCGGAAAATGTTAATGCAAATGTTTATGTAAAAAATATAGTGTGCAAATAATAATATAATTTTTCTTTTAAACGTTAACAACTCTTGCATATACAGTTTCTATATATCAGTTTTATACTTTTTTGTATTTTCATGGCTGAATTTGGATTGTAAAAGCTTTGTATGTAATGACATGCAAAAAAAAAAATCTTAGTGCGAGATTTTGTTTTTTTTTTCTTTAAATATACGAGGGTCAGTCGGAAAATAAGTTTCCCCTGGCGACTGTGGACGGAGGTGTGTATGAAAGATAAAAAATGTAATGAGACATTAAAGATAAAACATAACTTTATTTTTCCACATAAGTACCAAGTACATTGAGACATTTGTCATACCGCTTTATAAGCTTCAAAAAGCTCTCCATGAAAAAATCAGGGCTTTGCATAGGGACGAAGCGTTGAATCGCTATATGCGAAAGACGACACAGCAGATGAAAGCGAACGTGCAAGACATCGATACTATTGGGTAGAGGTCGACGGCGATCAAGCAGATGGCGCTGTGGACTGCAAACAGCGCCATCTGCGCAGGCACTGGAACAGCGCCATCTGCTTGATCGCCGTCGACCTCTACCCAATGGTATCGATGTCTTGCACGTTCGCTTTCATCTGCTGTGTCGTCTTTCGCATATAGCGATTCAACGCTTCGTCCGTATGCAAAGCCCTGATTTTTTCATGGAGAGCTTTTTGAAGCTTATAAAGTGGTATGACAAATGTCTCAATGTACTTGGTACTTATGTGGAAAAATAAAGTTATGTTTTATCTTTAATGTCTCATTACATTTTTTTATCTTTCATACACATCTCCGTCCACAGTCGCCAGGGGAAACTTATTTTCCGACTGACCCTCGTAAAATAACTTTTTATTTTAAGTTAAGTTATGTCCTTTATTGATTTACAGTTTATTTCAAAATATAAATTTTTGTTTATAATCTAACAGGGGGGAAATTGAGACAAGAAAACCCATTGGGATAAAATTTATCCCGCTCGTGTAGTAACGTAATCGAAAGGGGCGCGTGTGCTGACGGGTTAAGCAACATTAACCTTAGATTTAAAATTCTTTTAAAATAATATTGCATACATAATGCAATAATTTTGCAGGCAATATTTTTCAGATTCTGTGTTTACAAGACATGGAATATGGAATACTAACAATATTAATGATCATTTAGATAATTACATAGATGAAGACGCATTAAAAAATGAATGCTTAAAATGTAAGAGCGGTAATGAAAATCATTATTTTAAAGCTCTATAAATAAATAGAAATTAGATTTTAAAAATACTATATTTTGTAATTAAAACAAATTCAATTTTTAAAGATTCCGTTTAACAAATGTACACTATTACTGTTATTTTTGAACACACACACACAAATGGGAGGGGGGGGGGGGGGCAGCCCGGAACAAAAGATGGCTGGTAAAGAATAAAGTATCCAGACAAGGGTCTAAAAAAAAAGTTAAGCTCAGACCTGTCTCGAATCTAATGAAAGAAAATTGGATGGTGCCTGTATAGACCTAATATATGGTGATTAATGGATATTTATGTAATATTTCTTCCTTGTAACAGCTTTTATTTCACAACATATATAAGTTCACAAACTCATGCATTGCATTAATATCCTGCATCTTGATGTGTCTTCCGCTGTCTGTAAAGGCTGCATCCGCTAACACGCTGTAATCTCTTGTACGGAAAAAAAAAAAAAAAAAAAAACTTTCCACTCTTTGAAAATTATTGTTGTTTCCAAATAGCGATCACTATTTTTCTACCACTCTATTTCTAAATTATAATCTTCGTGCTCGTGCTATATTCCTACTGCAAATGTTGTACAAATTTAGTACGAACATTTCTTTCTTTCTTTTTCTTTTTAATTAGTGATAGTCAAAGCTTAATTCTGAAGTTGCGGCAACGACAATAGTTGTCGAATCACACTAGATGTCTGCACGGGCCGAAATTTCCAAGTTCGGGCCCGGCCCGAGCCGTACAAAAAATTTGTTTGCCCATTTCGGTATAAAACCAAAAAGTTCGACCCGGCCGTACAATTTATTTTTGTCCCGGCCTGGTGTAAAGGCTAAAAGTTCCGGCCAAGTCCTGCCCGGCTCGGTGCCGACTGAATTTCTACAAAACGTGCCGACATTTCTGAAGCAACATTATCCTGCAATTAAAATTATTCAAAAACATACTTACTTATGTATGGATTTTATTTTCAGATTATGTTCGAAATGCAAGGAATACAAAATATCAACAATATTAATGGTCAACTAGAGCTAGACCATTACATATATAAACACTCATTAAACAAATTGACTTAGACTCAGGGGCGTGCCGAAGGCTGATTTAGTGGGGGGGTGTAAACTGATTTTTGCCGAGTACGAGATCGGGGGTGAGAAAGGCTTTGTGATAGCCGCCCCCCCCCCCTAGCGACGGAGTCAACTGTTCTACAATACTGTTAATTTAAAAAATCACTAAAAGTCCAAAGTGCTCACCTGCATTCGGTCAAACCACACTCTGTTGACACTAAAAATTAAATGCTGTTATTCAGTATGTTAAAAATTTTTTTATTCTTTTACTGTATAAGTAGTGTTGAGAATCCTGTTTTTAATTAGGATTCTGCTTACGATTTAAAAGAAAATGTGTACGGATGTACCGTACAGTAACTAGTTCTCAAAAGTAACAATTTAAGAACATTGAAGTACTTCGGAATTTATGTTTCTATAAATAAAATCGCATGCTGTTATCTAATGTAAGTGTATACATTTTAAAAAGTACATAAAAAAATAAAAATTTTGCTTATTAAAAATAGAGACTAAAAATTATCCTAATTTCTAGCTAACGGGGATAGGACAGCTTCCACATTTATCTAAGGCGAGGGCAGAATTTGTATGACAAGGACTGCTCGGGTTCTATTGTGACGCTTGTCGGTGAGTGAGGCGGCGGCGTGCAGCAACCCTCGGCACCGTGCAGGCGGTAGAACGTATATGTGACGGAAGGTGTGGGTGAAGGGCAACGCACCCAATGATGACCTCCTTCGCGATCGTCCCTTGCGACTCCCTCTGCAGCTGGAGTAGTTGTGAGTTGTCCTCAAATTTCGGGAGGAAAGGAAAGATGCCCGTTTGTACCAAGAGCAGTTCATGTCACGGAGGGCCACCAGGTCTGAGATCTGTGGCTCGTATTACCTTCTCTGGAGGGGGGGGGGGGGTCCAAACCTCTTCCCCGACCGGCTGATTACGAGGAAAACGGGCAGGAGGCTCGTCAGTCAAGTGTCCAGACCTAAGTCGGACCTTGGGCCGAAATCAGTCCAGCACATCTATGCGTAGCTAGAGTTTTCTGTGCCTGGCGATAGGGGCTAGCCGGCAAACTTCACCAAATTTCCACGCTACTAATCTCGGTTGAGAACGCCTCTTTAGCGCTTTTGAAGGGAGTTTTCACGTCCGATAGTGGTTCTAAAACTAATTTTCCGTGTTATCTAACAATTTTGTGATATGTTTTGTTTTTTGTTTGTTTGTTTTGTTTTATATGTGAATGGTCCTCTTAATGGAGTCAATCGGGGACCTCTTGTATTTCGCTGCGGGCTCACCGAAAGCAAAGCCATTGGGAGGCGACAACCCTAGCCAAGCCGTGTCTATGTGTCAGGGACTGGTTTTCTTCGAAGTCCCGGGTTGTCGAGAAGCTCCCGTTGCAATCCATGAACTAATCGTTTTCTCCCTCCTTAGGACTAAATAATCGGAAGTTTCAGTTACAGTAATGGGTTGTGGGTGTGGGTTCGGCATTGACCTAGGACCCGGTTCCTTTTATGGGGTTCCGGCAATAAAGCCGTCGGATCACTTCTACGTCCGCCCAAGTGTTGTGTGGTGGTCTGAGTTGGGGCTCCACCGCATGTCGAGAGACGCAGGAGGCTTACGTCCCTGTCTCTTCCCCAGCCGAAGAGCGCCACCTGTGAAGGTGCACCGCGTAAACCGGCCCTCTATTGGTCGCGTCCCCATATGAATTCACGAGAATCTGGATTCGTCGGTGGAGTACAACTGCCTTCTGCCGCCGTAGCTTGTCATTACCAATACAGCCTATGGAGCTTTCCGTTCTTCTTCAGTATTTATCTTATTTGGCTGCACTGAAAAATTTACTTACCAGGTTGTCAGGTTCCCAAATTCTAAGAATCAGTCCATAGCAGAAGTGAGCAATTAAAGATGCTAGGTGGGGAAACTCACAATAGACATTGAAACCCCTCCCCTCTTCTTTTCACCAAAATCTCAAATTCTCACAAAAGCGATTCTCTCTCTCTATCTTAGCTCTGGAAACCCCCATCCCCGCTCATTGACACCCCCTCTCTCCCACACAGAATCATATACAATATTCCGTTCTGTGTGAGAAGCTCTTTCTTTTTCCCTTAAAGATGGACAACAGAGAATTGAAATGAAACTGAGGACGGCACGCGGAGGGGACATTCTTGCAAGAAGTATTCTGAACTTTCTGACTTACCGACTATTCTAAATTTTACCAACTCTTGCAAATAAGTGGGGGGGTGTTACACCCCCAACACCCCCCCGCTAGGCACGCCCCTGCTTAGACTATTACATTCAAATGAAGATTCAGTAAGAGAAGGAAAATTCTTTATAGACAGGTTCCATTATTGTCTGTTGTGTATGCATTATATTATTTTTGCACGGATTATTATATTCATTTTGCTCGGATCAAGACGCTTTTTCGTTTAAGACAGAATTTCACCATAGACAGGTTATATTTCACAGGTTTTACTGTACTTTATTATTATCACAGAGTAAGACAGAGATCCAACTTCGCCTGAAAAGAGCGACTGCGGCGGATGACATAAGAACTAAATCATCGCTTTGGCGATTTTTATCTTCGTGATTTCATTTTAAGTGTAACCCTATTCTGCTTGGCGTCTTTCTGTTGTCATTTGCGCATGTGCAAATTTTCGGCGTTCGCTAATTGATTTTCGAATCTTGTTTAATACTTATTATTAAAATTATTCTTTGAAGATCAAATAGTTGATTATAATTATTATAATTCTTCAAAATGCTACGAAGAGAGGAGGGAGTGTATTGTTTGCAAGAAGAAGACGTCAAAGTTATTTTTTATTCCTAAGAATCGGTAAGTTGTGGTTTATTTCTATGTGTTATTTTTGTTTTTATTTTTCAAGTTTCATTATGTATGAAATATTTTATATATATATTCAGTGTTGGCAGATTTTTAACAAATTTTGACTTTATATTATCGTTAAAATAACTGCCATACCATAAATCTCATTCATGTTAAAAAAAATTTCTCTGTATAAAATTTTATTCACATACATTTTATATCGCAATGTAAACATGGTACTAAGTTTTTTCCTATACTAGTAAATCTGCAGATCATTTTTTTTAATATCATTTTAACTTAGTACAATCCGCAATTATTATTTTTTCAATTGCATGCACGTTTATAAGCATGTAAAATTGTTCGAATGTTCCAGAAATTAGAATCCTTAAATTAAAGTGGTAAGTAAAAATAAATTATTTTAAAAATTGTAAAAAATATGAAAGTAAGATGTTTATATTTCCGGAACAGATGCAAAAACATTTTCAAATATTTTAAGCAATTAATTTCTAAATTCTATTAAATTTATAAGCAAAACTTTAAAACTATTGCAAATCCATATCGAAAATTTTGCATTCATAATTTTACATCTAAATCCATTACGCAAATATTCCATTTTCATTTCAGATAAAAATGAAATTTGAAAAATCGTCTGCATCCCCATAAGAAAGCACTATGACCTAAAAAAAAATATTCTATATTTTCCGAACGAATGAACCTAAATTAACTAAAAACTATACAGCTAATTCCGGATACCTCGTCAACATACCTACTAAAAATCAACCTAATCGGACCATTTTTACGGCAAACAGACAGACGGAAACCAAAAACATTTCGAGTCTCCACAGTGAGCACATGACGTTTCGGCTCAAATCTGTCAACACTCAATATATATAAAATATTTCAAACATTATGCAATTTGAAAAAACAAGAACAAAAATAACACATGAAAATAAATCACAACTTACATTTTGAAGAATTAAAAAAATCAAATTTTCCTTTCAAACTTGGAAATTTTTTTTTTTTGTTTTACCACAGCACTTATTTTAAAATAAAGTTGAATTCCGATTGTTTCAGAACATATTAAAAATAATAAATCTGTTTTCATTCGCGTAGATAGATAATCGACCGTCTTAAAATCAACCAACCAACCAACCAAAATAAGAAGCAAGTAGTCGCCGTTTTTTTTTCCTTCCCTCATTTGTCGCCAAGAAAGCGATATATAGCTCTATTTAGCAACCTCTCTTCTGTTACGGCTGTAGTTTTCACGTCATCCGTAGCTAGCGCCACTGTCTATGTGTTTCCCCTCCCAATCATACGCATAAAACTATATATTCATATCCGTTAGCGCCAAAATTGGCGACAAAATTGGCAAAATTGGTGACATTTGGCGACCAAAATAAGTCTTCATAAATGAAGCCAATTTGGCTATTGCTCAATAATTTGGCGAATTTCTTATTCAAATTTAGTATTAATGAATCTTTTGTAAACGTTTCTTTGCATTTTAACTTGCTGTTTTCGTGTAACATTAGCTAAAATTTTAAAACGAAGATATAGGAAAGCTACCTTTTCCTCCCGGTACAGGCCGGAAGGACTTTTTACATGACAATACATGAAACAAACATTTTTTTTTCTTTATTTCTTTTTTTATTTTTTTTTTTTTTTTATTGTTGTGCACACCTGAGAAGCAATTGATACAGTTTTATTCCCTTATGTATTATTATTATTTTAATTAGCCAAATTATTCATTACTGATAAATTTGTCACATTCTGAAGATGTTGTAATTGCATGGCTTTAGCAAATATTATTGGTAATTATTAATTTCTGTGCTTGAAGTGTTTATTTAATGATAATGTTTCTATTTTAGTCAAATCTGGCAAGTTATTTTAACTTTAGTGCAATTTCAGAAAATATATTTTTGAGGCTGACATACTGATACATTCTGGAAAATCAAATTTATGGGATGGGAGCTTCTCCAAATAGCACCCATGTATGGATCTCGAGAATTCAAAGGACCTCCAAACTGCCCTATTTTTCTTTGTGTTTAATAGTTAATAGCGAAGAGTATTTTTTTCCCCGGAAACTAAAAATCGTTGATTGTGATACTCAGTGCTTAGAGAGTTTAAATTGTGATTACTTTCAGAAACACAGGAGATAAAATTAAAATATTAATATGTTAAAAGCAGCTATTAGAGATGAAAAGCAAAGAATAATTTTAAAAATAATAGCACACTTAAATTTGTGCAAAGAGACGATTAAAAGAAAATCATAAAATCATTTTAGAGCTTCCAAATAAAGTTTATTAAAGAGAAGGGAAATTTTACTTCATTTAGTTTAAAGATTGAAATCGGATCGTTTTTCTTACCGTCGTTACATCATCGGTAAACACAAAAGTGTAAGAAATAGCAAGGATTTTTTTAAATTCTCGCTAATCCATTATAGAGAGATAAAACTATGTCTCAGAACTTTTCAGAGATATAGTGGTAAATTTTTCACAAGGATGAATCTCGAGACATAGGTAAGGAGTAATTTTTCGAAAATCACACACACTTGGGAACCAAAACCATACTTAAGAATGTATCAGAACCATGCAAATGAAATTTTGCGATAGATAGATTCAAAAGCTGAGATAGATATTAATAACTACAAATGGAAGTAATTGCTAGAGCGTGAAGCGTGAAGCGATTAACTAAAAGATCAAAATAGACTAACTTCTGCATTTGCAATTAGACTGCAAATTTGAATTTAAACTTTTTTTTCTCCAAAGAAGAATTTCTATTCTCATGGCGGGAAAGACATGGTGGAGAAGAGGGACTTTTTTCCCAGGCTACACACTGAATTCATCATTGCTGTAATTGCGTATAGTAGTAGCATTTGATTTGATAAAATAGATACTATTAAATTCAATGATCACTATTTAATTCGACTGAGTTTTCTAAATTTATCGGACGTGAATAAGTGTAAATGAAGTATTTAAAGAGCATAATGCAAATCATATGATAATATATTATCATAAAGTATATCATATCACACAAGTCACAAGTTCTATGAAATAATAATATAAGCTTAGAGGCAAAAAGCTTAACTTTTAACAATGTTGACTAATTATGCCTATAAATGAAAAAAAAAAAAAAGTCTTTAAAAATATGCATTTGAGTTAACTATGATTTTTTTTATTTAAAAAATCAAAATAAAATTGTTTTTTAAAAAACACGTGAATAAAAACTTTTAATATTATTTTTCGTTTTCTATGAAAATATATTTATATAAATTCCATTGAAAAATACTTTCATGAAATAGCCACATATTGATTCAAAACAAAAATATTCGTAAAGTTTCGATGACAATATATCGATATTTTAGGGTGAAAATATCAAATCATTAAAGTCATCACGTGCCGCTGCTATCACAAATTCCATATTTCGCATGCAAGTCATTCACGTGATATCAGAACTTATAAATTTATTTTATTAGAGTCGATGATTACTCCGAAGATATCCCAAGAATAATTGGAAAACACTTATCACAGTTTCTTTATATAACTTCAGTTTACTTATACGTTGCTATCAAATAAGTGTTTGCGTCACGAGATGATCTCGTGTACAAACGGTAGTCCGGATGCCAGATCATTCCGTCTCACAAAAAAAATCGAGATAGATAACTTATTAACGAAAAAAGAAGCATTTTCCGAATTTAATAAAACACATATTATAATACTCGTTACAATATAATCAAACGCATTAAAACGCTTTTGTTTTTAATTAGTTTTATATTGTATTCAAATGTTGCAATTCATTTTTATTTACTTTTAGCGAACGGATTCATTAGTAAAATGGCGTGAAGTGAAAAAAAAAATCGAGCAATAATTCGAACTTTGATAGGTTTACAGACCTCGATGACAAAGTTGTAGCGCCGAGTCCGGGGCATAAATCTTATTCGGACTTAAAAAACGACAAAAGAAAAAAAAATGCGCCATAGTGTTTTATTAAAATTATAGAGTGGACACACACACGTGAAAGCCCTTCCGTAAGAGGGATTGTCTTTTTAGAGCCCTAAATTTTGTTTACCGCTATGATTTTATACATGTAAAAAGAAGCATTGTTTCTAAATTTAAAAAAAAAAAGTAATAAAATCAAACTTTCAAAAATCGTTTAATGCTTAATAGTACATAACTTGATTTTGCTGTGGTGCTTAAACCTTGCAAATGATTTTTTATCCTTTGAGATTTACTTCAAATTTAAAAATAAAGTTAATAAAGAAATTGGGAATCATTTTCAGGTCAATAATCAATGTAAGAAAAAAAAAAAGTAGCACCGCATATTTGCGGCGTATAATGCGCTCCAGCGCATATTGTGCGCTTACGATCTGAGACTGTATTATTCTATTCTTGGCTGCATTCGCCTAATTACGCGCACTCCCCTGTTTGCAAAGAAATCTTCATGAGATATGCAGCATGGAAATACAATAAACAGCATTAAATAAATACAATAACTATAGTACAAACATAAAGAAAATAAGCAAATCGTGAGAGGGTTTTACAAATTTGATAAAATCTAGTAGCCAACAACAAATTCTAGTCGCCAATAAAAAAAATATTAACTCCCCCCCCCACTCCCTCCCCAACCATTGATTTAAAAAAAAAGTTTATGAATTCATTGAATTGAAAAAAAAAATAATAACAGGCATAGTTTAGATTTACTAGTTACATACTTTAGAATAGTACATAATTTAGAAAGATAATACCTAAGTTTTCTAATACAAAATTACATATCTCTAAAAAAAGGGGAAAATAAATGCTGTAAAGACTGAATTAACCCGCATGTTCGGAAAGTGCTGATTGTCAAATGCTTCAAATGTCCGGATAGTACAGTGCTACAAAATGTATATCTGATGAGGGGTGCATCGATGAAATAGTGAAACACGAGAACAATTTTTTGCCTATTTTCCTATGGAAGTTAGTCAAATTATACTGATTTTATTATTTTAACATTTGCAGTTGATGAACTTATTTTTGCCAAATTAAAAATGAAAGTAAAAATATTTTTTGTTTGAATATAGTTTTCAAGGTTTATTTATTAATATTAAGGGGAGAGAAAAAATACCGCTTGTGTTCGTTTCTTAGGTCAATTTTTGTTAAAAGAAAAAACCGCCGCCAGATTAAATAACTTGGTCGCTAGATAAAAAAAAAAAAAAAACTTGATCGCCAGTGGCGACCTGGCGACCGCATTTGTCAAGCCCTGGGTGTGGATATACACTGCATCCAAGCTTATCTGCTTGAATCCCCACGAAACGTTTGAAATCGTTCATTTAAATCAGCCATACTCAACCTGCGGCCCGGACACCTTTTATGTGCGGACCGAGATACATAATCAATAACCTCTATTTATTACATTAATTGAGATGTGTATAAAAGTTTTTAAGACCTTCACTGTTCTTTTATATATTTTCGTGGGAAGACAAAAACTGTCCTGTTATTTAAAATTACTAATTTAAAATTATTTTAAATACCGTTTCCTTAGTCAAATGTTCTTTTTACATGTAGTTCTATTTGTGCTATAGTGGTGTATACATTTCTTAATCTTCAGCACTAAACCAATATTATTCCAAATTTATTACATTTGCACTATACATTTCTACACTTTAAAAAAAAGTTTATGTATTGAGAAAACGATTAATTTATTAAAGGAAATCATCTTTTTTTTTTCTTTATAACTTGGAAATGCTACATTGTTATATTTTTACGTTTAACTAATAATGTTTATTAGGGTTGAACGTTTACCGTGGAAAAAATTGGCAGCAAAATGTTTTATACCACTATTTGTACATCATTTGCAATTGAAATCTACCACAAAGTTTATTGTTTGGAAATAGTGGTGTTGAAAGTTTTGGTAATATTTCTTTTTCGACAAACGTTCAATCCTACTGATTATATTAACTTTATTATATAGGTTTGTTATATACTACTTTTTTCTAATCTTACTATTTAAATTACCCCTTTTTTACATTATAATATAATTGTGTTGCGGCCCGCCGAAAGTACCAAACATATGTTAGCGGCCCGCGAGAAAAAAAGGTTAGTAGACTGATTTAAATAATCACGTCTTCTTATCTTCTTCCTTAATATAGAAATCACAATTCTTATGCTCAATTTTTACTCTTTCATTTTTATCAGGCGTATAACTCGCACCTGCAAATTTTGATAAATTTTGTTATTTCAAAAGGACGCATTATACGCCGGAATATATGGTATTATTTAAATTAATTAAACAAAGAATATAAGCATAATTAAAAAAAATTAAATGCCTTTTATTTAAATTGATTTAGCTGTTGAGTTCAAATTAAGAAAATTATTTTTATTCTAAACTAGCTGACCCACCCAGCTTTGCCCGGGCTCGTGATAATAACCTTAAATAAATATGAAATTTGTATGATTTTATATCTTTAATCTGATTTTGTATAAATTTTCGCGAATTTAAGTGAAAAATTCGAGAAAAAAATAGCGATTTTTGTGGTAAAAGCACTCGTAAGAAGACATTTTCTTGTTTTTGTTGGAAACAGTTCTGAAATTGATTTCATCTGTTCCCCCGTTTGTGATATATGCAACCCGTTTGTGATATATGCAATTCGTTTCGTGGACTGCCAACAGGTGTCGCCACTACCTGAAATGGAACTTCCTCAAAACATCATAGATGGCAGCACCACAGATCTACAGAGACATAATCACTACAAATGTGCATTTTAAAGAAGGAAAAAACTGTTTAGTCGGCAATAAACCTTTGTGATATGTGTTCAGCAGACTAATACCGTGAAAGAACTTTTAAGAGCCCCTTTTTATTAGTTAGTTGATGCTGAAACTACATGCCAGAAAGACATAAATAATTCGCTCGTCCAATTTTAATCAAATCCGTCGTGGGTGCAAAGCCCTCCAAGTTACCTGTGAATAATACCTCTGGGGGTGCCTAGTCAGGTGAGGGTCTCGTCACCTGATCAAGGTTCTAAATTACGAGACCTATTAAATCTGTCAATTCAACAAAGTTAAACAGAAACCTTGAACCGGCAAACAAAGATAGCGGTAGCAAATCACAAGAGAGCAAGCACAGCAGCGATGTGAACAAATCAATAGTCAGGTGGATCACAGCCATGCTGTGATCAGGCGATTTCCGCCCCGCACCCAGGTACTAACCCGTTAAGCTAGGCATTCATGCCGGGCAGGTAGGGGCCTGGTTAGCGGTATATAAAAAAAAAAAATCAAACTGCGTTCTGGAAGCAATATGCTCTGGAACTAAGACGAAGCACAACTTTTTTATGGTTTTAAAATACCTTTACTCTTTATATTGTATCCACGTAACATATTTAATCGAGATCTTGTGAAGTTTTTCAGATATATAAAGTTTGTTCTCTACAAGTCGTGATCCTTTGGTATTCTACAAAGATTCCAGTTTCACTTAATAAATTGAATTTAAATGTTCGGATAACAAGCGCTATTCGCTGTATCATAAATATGGATTACGCTTTATAACAGGTAAGCCAAGATTACATTTTTTTATATAAATAATTAAGAAGAAATTTATTTATCTGGTCCTTTTAATCAAGTAAATATAACTCACGTCCTTTCAGATTATATAGACTGAATAAGAGAGAGAGAGAAAAAAAAAAAAAAAAACTAGACCAGAAAAAAAAAATAATATAAAGCATTGTATTATAAATATTGAATAAGTATTATATAACAGAATTTTTATTACATATACTGGTATTATTTTCTGAGATATATTATTGATATTATTTTTTCTTGGTACATATAACATATAATTATTGCTATTGATCATTGATAATTGATAATGCAAAAGTAAATAATAAACATTGAATAGAATATATGATGAACAAAACGGTAGATAATTAACCTAAATGAATATTGAAGTATATTATATAGGTCATTATGTTGTGATATATATGTATAGACTAATGATAAACATAAATAACTGAAAAATATATATACATATTTATATAACGTAGCATTCAACATTTAATTATGGCTACTTCGTCCGCGAAAGAAATATCGCTTGTCGAAAAGCTGAATGACAGTAATTACGAACTATGGGCCTTTCGAATAGAAATGCTGTTAATTAGGGAAGATTTATTTAAATTTGTTACCCAAAACCCACCTGCAACTCCCGACGATGCATGGAAGAAAAATGATGGGAAAACTAGAGCAACAATAAATCTTTCAATAGATGACAGCCAAATCTGTCATATAAAGCACTTAAAAACCGCCAAAGAAATATGGGACACGTTAAAGAAGGTGCATCAAAGATCCACCTTATCGTCTAAATTGTTTCTCTTCCGAAAATTATACTCACAAAAATTAAGCGACGGAGGAGACATGAACCGCCACATCAACGAAATTCTAACAATAAAGGATAAATTGTACGCCATTGGCGAAGAAATTCCGGAGACTCATATCGTAGCACTTTTATTGTGCAGTCTCCCTAGATCATATGATCCTCTCATTATAGGCCTCGAAGCTACGGATGAAAGCGATCTCACTTTAGAGTTTGTTAAGACAAAACTACTAGATGAATTCAAGCACCGGGCTGAAAATAAACAATCCAACACATATGCACGTGAAACCGCGTATAGAGTATCAAACAGACAGAACAAAAACAGAAAATATTGCGAATTCTGCAAACGACAGAACCACACAACATCAGAATGCTACCATTTGAAAAATAAAAACCAACACTGCAATAACGCAAGACCTGACTGGAACAAAAATAAAACAATAATTCCAGTAACTATAGAAACAATACTGTTGGTCATAAAAATGCCCAGAACAATCCCAAGGAAACATCGAACTATTGTTTCAATAACAAAATTGAAAGTGATCAAGATTTAGATAGCTCGGTTTCCCCCGGCGACGACAAAACATCAGAAGATAAAATCGAACCCATCTCTGTAAACAGGGCGCAAACACCAAATGAAGAAAAATATATAATTGACTCTGGATGTACTAGGCATGTCGTAATGTCAAAGCATAATTTTGAAAATTTTACGTCAGGAAACTTCGGGGAACAAATAGCAAACGGAAAGCGGCTATGCTCACAAGGTCTGGGAGACGTGAACATTAAAATAGATTCACAAAATTCCATTACACTTAAAAGCGCACTATACTGTCCCGAATTGCAGAACAATCTGCTATCGGTAAAAAGGGCCACCGAAAATGATATCAAAGTAATATTTGAAAAACAGAAATGCTCGTTCGTGAAGGATAACCACACAATTTTAGCAGCTAGGTTAAATGACAATTTATATGAATTACAACCCAAAGACGATTACGGATATAACGCGCAAATTCAAACATCTTGCAGCGATAAAAACTGCATATCCATTTGGCACAGAAGGCTGGGACACAAAAATTTTGAAGCGTTAAAACATCTCGCGAAACACAAACTAGCTGAGGGAATAGAAATACACAATTGTAAACATGAAACTGTTTGTACAAAATGCGTCGAGGGAAAGCTATCGATAGCACCCTACCCCAAAACCGCTTCTAATAGATCAAAGGAAACATTAGATCTGGTACATACAGATATCTGCGGAAAAATGCATACACAAACACTCAGTGGAAAGAAATACTTTATAACTTTCACTGATGACTACAGTCGGTTTACAATGATTTATTTGATTTCGCATAAATCAGAGGCAATAACAAAACTCAAAGAATTCATAGCCCTAACGAAGAATAAATTCGGAAAAATTATAAAAGCAATCAGATCCGATAACGCAAAGGAGTATCTAGGAGATAGTTTTGAGAGTTACCTATCAGAAAACGGTATAGAACACCAGTTGAGCGTCCCGTACTGCAGCCAGCAGAATGGTGTTGCCGAACGCAAAAATAGGACTATAGTTGAGATGGCGCGCACAATGTTATCTGACGCGAACTTACCGAACCAATTTTGGGGCGAAGCCGTACTTACAGCAACGTACCTGATAAATCGCTTGCCTACCAAAGCAAACGAAAACAATAAGTCACCTTATGAGCTGTGGAATAACAGAAAACCCGATTTATCGACGAAGTTCGGATGTAAGGCATACGCCTATGTCGAAGAATCGAAGAGATCCAAATTTGACAAAAAGGCCGTTGAAGGCATTCTATTGGGTTACGATAATCGTAGTAAAGGGTATAGAATATACACAGAGGGAAACAACGTGATAATATCGCGAACCGTAAAATTCCTTGAGAACGGAGCGAGCGAAATTGACAAAAGCATAAATGATTCAAAGACACCTACTGAAACCGTGGAGATTGAACTAAGTAATGATGAACAAAATCAAAACGACACCCCACAGCAAAATACCGCTGAACCGCGAAGGTCACTAAGAAGCAACAGAGGTGTACCCCCTGACCGCTACGGGATAAGCGCGAATATCTGCAAAATATAAGATCCGAAAAATTGGGAAGACATAAATAATATCAGGGATCCTGAAATAAAAAACAAATGGATAGAGGCCGCAAATGAAGAAATTACGTCGTTAAAGAAGAATAACACTTGGGAATTGGTGAAACCAACACCAGGAAAACGTACAATAGGGTGTAAGTGGACATTTAAAACAAAATATAACGCACGCGGAGAGGTAGAGAGATATAAGGCACGACTTGTCGCGAAGGGCTACTCGCAAAAATACGGAAGCGATTACGATGAGACGTATGCACCGGTGGTAGCGCACATCACAATAAGAAGCTTCCTAAACGCCGCCGTGTATAAAAATTTAAATATTACACACCTAGATGTAAAGACGGCATTCTTACATGGAGATTTAGACGAAGAAGTCCTAGTGAAGCAACCTGAGGGATACGTTGTAAAAGGGGAGGAAGATAAGGTGTGCAAGCTACAGAAAGCAATATACGGGCTAAAACAGGCCGCGAGGGCCTGGTACATAAGAATTAACAAGTCATTAAGAAATTTAAATTTTAAGGAGTGCGATTCAGATCAGTGCTTATATAAGAGAAATGAAAACGGGGATATTTCCTATATAATCGTGTACGTGGACGATATTTTAGTCGCCGCGAGCGAAGAAAACACGCCCAATATATACGCGGAATTATCTAAGGAATACGAAATTAAGAATCTCGGCCGGGTATCGCAATTTCTCGGAATAAATATTAAAAGGCTAGACAACGGAAACCTTGAGCTAGACCAAGAGAATAAAATTGAGGAAATAACCGAAAAATTTAAATTGTCCAAATCAAAGCCCACATACACGCCCATGCGCACAGACTATTTCAATGCAGACCCAAACAGTGAAACACTAAGTGACAACAAACAATACAGACAGGCTGTAGGAGCGTTATTATACATAGCGACGTTAACCAGACTGGACATAGCTGCCACGGTAAACATCCTTGGAAGAAGGAACGAACATCCCAGAAAAGCAGATTGGGAGGCGGTAGAAAAGGTAATAAGATATCTGCATACCACTAAGCACTTGAGGCTAACCGTAAAAAAAAATAAGCCGCCCATACTAACTGCATATAGTGACTCAGATTGGGCAGGAGATAGAGAAGATCGGAAGTCCACAACTGGGAATGTGTTAAAATTAGGGAACAATCTCGTGTCCTGGACATCAAGAAAACAAAACTGTGTAGCGTTATCAACTGTAGAGGCAGAGTATATCTCTGTATCCAACGCCACGCAAGAAATTCAATGGGTTCTTAATCTACTAAAAGACTTAGAATTGCATCAGACTTTACCAATCGTAATATACGAAGATAATATCGCGTGTATAAAGTTGAGTGAAAATGAAAAACAGCAATCCCGTGTGAAACACGTAGACATCAAGTACCACAACGTGAGACATTTAAAAGAAAGCGGGGTGATCACACTTGAATATTGCCCTTCGAAAAGGATGGTAGCTGACATCCTTACCAAGCCCATCCCCAAACCTCAATTTGAGCACTTGAGAACAGAACTTCAACTTACACCACCACAGGGCTCAGATGAAAAGGGGGGGTGTTGGAAACAGTTCTGAAATTGATTTCATCTGTTCCCCCGTTTGTGATATATGCAACCCGTTTGTGATATATGCAACCCGTTTGTGATATATGCAACGCGTTTGTGATATATGCAATTCGTTTCGTGGACTGCCAACAGGTGTCGCCACTACCTGAAATGGAACTTCCTCAAAACATCATAGATGGCAGTACCACAGATCTACAGAGACATAATCACTACAAATGTGCATTTTAAAGAAGGAAAAAACTGTTTAGTCGGCAATAAACCTTTGTGATATGTGTTCAGCAGACTAATACCGTGAAAGAACTTTTAAGAGCCCCTTTTTATTAGTTAGTTGATGCTGAAACTACATGCCAGAAAGACATAAACAATTCGCTCGTCCAATTTTAATCAAACTGCGTTCTGGAAGCAATATGCTCTGGAACTAAGACGAAGCACAACTTTTTTATGGTTTTAAAATACCTTTACTCTTTATATTGTATCCATGTAACATATTTAATCGAGATCTTGTGAAGTTTTTCAGATATATAAAGTTTGTTCTCTACAAGTCGTGATCATTTGGTATTTGGTAACAAAGATTCCAGTTTCACTTAATAAATTGAATTTAAATGTTCGGATAACAAGCGCTATTCGCTGTATCATAAATATGGATTACGCTTTATAACAGGTAAGCCAAGATTACATTTTTTTATATAAATAATTAAGAAGAAATTTATTTATCTGGTCCTTTTAATCAAGTAAATATAACTCACGTCCTTTCAGTTTTTTCACGTAGGATTGTTTCATAGTTTAGAAAAAAAAAGTTCTTGTCTGAACTCTTTGAAATTTTTATCGGTTATAAATATGACGGTTTTGTAGCCCGTGTAAAAATTTCGTGGAAAAGTATTGATTTCTAGTTGTAAAATATATGTTTTCTTATCGCTTTTTTTTAACCATTGGGAAAATGGTTGTTGTTTTCGGTCGAGAATCGACCTCTTGATGCTCGCAATTTATTATTTTAACCGTTTTTAACGAAATTCTGTAACTTTAGAAGAATTTTTTAAGCGTTTTTAACGAATTTCTGTAACTTTAGAAGAATTTTTCTTTAAATAAGCAATAGAAATGCATAAAATGGTTACAAAAATGTTAAAGTTACAAAAAGGATAGATGCAAACTACCAGATATGAAAAAAAGCCAAATTCAAAAATTGACGTCGGATGAGAAATCGTCTTACAAAGCAAAAAACGTGGTCTTCAACTTTAATTTTCTTAAAATACCTTTAGCTCAGACATCAATTTAAACAAGAGTTAAAGCAATACTTAAATTTTGATTAGGGGTGGTCCACAAATAGAAATTGTACCAAATTTTAAAAATTTTAATGCTAACACCTAAAGTTGGCATCATATTTGGCTATTTCGATTTTTTTTTGTTTGTTTGTTTTCGCGTCGGGTCCATTAACATAACAAGAAAAATAGTTCTTATCGTCCGAACTCTCCGAAATTTTAATCGGTTATAAATATAACTGTGTGCAAACCCTTTTTAAAATTTCGTGAAAAAAATATCATCTTTAGTAGTGAAAACAGGAGTCGAAGTCGCGCCGAAACACCCCCTTTTTAGCGTTTTCATCGAAAATTTAAATACTTTTTTTACTCGTCCGAACGTTTCTAAATTTTTATAGGTGATATAAATCCGGTCTGCTGAGATGCGCTAAAAAGATTGTGTCGAAATACGGACGTTTACATACTTTTAGTATAGAAAAACAGCAACAACAAAAAAAAGTCTCCGGGACGCACTAAGTGACCTGCGGTTGCGAATTTTTTGAAAGGGTTGAAATTTATAGTTTTAAAAATCGATTACACCGTCGAAAACAACAAGATCTCAGATTTAAATACATATTTATTTGTTTATCGATACCTTAGAAATCGAGTTCTGAGGGAGCAAGGCCGAAAGGAAGAAAAAGTTAACTGTGAAAATGAATCTTTTTGAATTTTCTTTTTCAAAAGGTTAACCACGATATTTTTTCGAACTGATTGCGGCGTTTAAAACGTAACAGTTAGACCTTCAAGAGTACGTCATCCGTTTTTCCGTATTTTAAACGGTTCGGCCGATGGATATGATAGCAAACAGCATACCCGAGGGAAAAAAATAACAGTCATATTTTAACTGCATTAGAGGATGACGTCATCTGCTTCGGTAAAAACACGGGATAAAGAAAAATAAATTGTATACATATAAAATATAATATAATATAGTTTAATAAAACAGTGAAATATCACTGCTTCGATCGATCGATAGCGTCTTTTTCGTCTAAACATTTCAATTTGAATTTAGCTTTTTAATTATAAATATAAATCCCACTTTATCATTTTTGTACTATATATTTCTTTTATAATCATTGTTGAGCACGATATAATGCGGTATTTTATTTTTGTGGCAACATTGATTGAGAAAAACCTTTCATTTCATTTATGAAAACCATACTGATTTTTTTTTTTTTTATTAACCGTAATTTTTAATCAAAAAAGATGTTTCAAGGAAATGTGAATCTATGGATTCAAGGAAATTCAAGGATATTTCAAGGAAATGTGAATCAGAAGCCGATTCAAAAACCTTTCGAATGATATCTCATTCATTGTTGTGCGTTTTTAAATGTATAAAAAAAGGGATGTTGACAACAGAAATAATATATGTGATTTTATTAGCAATGAACTGTTAGCTAAAGATTCTGCTTCATGTTTTGGTAATACGTCACACCCTGAATTATCAAATATTATTTATATGAACTAAGCTATAAGAGTAGAAGATCCATTAAAAACTATACATTAGTTTAAAAAAAAATTACAAAAACAGACTGAAATTTGCAAAATAATTTATTGATAAGCCTTTAGAATATTCCAAAAAAGATTATTCACATATGAGTGTTAACACAGTTTATATTTGTTCATATTTTATTTATTTATTTATTTTGATTTGTGAATAAAGTGCTTTTACTAAAATTCGCATTCAAAATTATAATTAATTAAAAAAATTATAAAGAAAACATGTCTTGGGCAAATATTTTTTTCCATCACTGTATATTTAATCAATTCCACTGTTATGTTTTAATCTAGCAAATGGTTTTTTATTTATCTTCTCTGAATCGATTTACTTTAAATTTTGACGAGAAAGTGAATTGAAAATCCGAGAAGCAGTTTGGAGTCGATAAACAATTGCTCTTATTTAATTTATTCACTGATGTATTCAAATCTTGAAAAGGATTTTTATTCACTCAATGGACCGATTTAACTCAAATTTCGAATGAAGGGAATAAAAAATCCAGAAGCACTTCAAGGTCGATAGATTATTCATGTAAACAGAAGTGTTATTCTAAATTTAAAAACTAGAAGATTTAATATATGTACTCTTTTTTAGATATTATTATTTATTTTGCTGTTCTTTTCAAATTTAGCAAGCATATTTTTTAAATTCTCTTTCAATGAACAAAGTAACTTAAATTTTTTCATGCTTTATATTATAAGTAATGCTGGTGTCACTGCAATATTTTATTATTTTTGTTTATTTTGTCTGTTCTTCATATATTCGTTATAAGTTTCTAAGTAAAAACGTTCAGATTAAGACGAAATTAAAACGAAGTAGACTCTAGCAGCACTGGCTCAACGAGTATACGCCACAGGGCCTAGAGCCACGATTCATTCAGGGGTCTCGAATTAGCAATCTTTATTTATTTTATTTTCAAAAACATTTAGAATAATGATGGATGGGGGGTTGAGGTCTGCACGAGCCGAAATTTCTAGGACTGGTCCGCTGCGTGTAAAAAATCAATGATATCAGGCCCGGGCCCGACTCCACTTAATTTCTACAAAATATTCCGATTTTTCTTAACATACAATTAAGATTATTTTAATGAATACTACATACATTTTTTGGTTGCAAGCCGTAGAATACAGGATAGCAACATTAATGATCACTTAGATAGACTATTACATTCAAATAAAGACATGAAAAAATAATGTAGTTTAGAATAAAAGAGAAAAGATATTTAAAATCATCATAACATTTGAAGCTGTATAATAAAGAAAAGTCGATTTTTGAAAATGTTTCTCTATAATTTATCAAAGTGTATTTTCAAAGATTCCGCTAACAGAATTCATTATCGCTATTACTATTTTTACAAAACAAAATGCTTGCTCGACACGTCCTGACTCTGATAACAATTAAGTCCAGTTCCGGCCAGGCCAGAGTATGTAGAATAAAATATAGGCCTGATCCCGGCCTGGCCAAAGTCTGCGAAAAAAATTAAGCCCAGGATCAGATACAATTTATCTGTCCGATGGAAATCTCTACGCTGGACATGTTATATTTCTGTATTGATGTTGTCAGCGACTCGTGCAGCCCATTTATACTTATTCTCGTCCCAGTCACGTTTATTGAAAATTGTTCCTATTTTATCAGCTTAGTTTGATCCTTTTAAATTTTTTATGCTTAATTTTTTTATCGGCCCGGCTGGTCCATTTAATTCTTTTTATCGGCCCGCTTATCAGTCCGGCCAGTTAAAAAAAATTGTCTAATATTCTGCTGGCCCGGACACGTGCAGACTCTGGGTGTGGAGAGTTCATAATGAACGGGACAATCTAAAACTTTTTCATAAGCTCAGTGCCTCGATCAATAAAGGACATTGATTTAATATTGATTTATTTATATATATATTTTAATATAGAAAAATATTTAGAATAAAGTCTTAATGAACTGCACTAACATTGGTTTTTTTCTTTTAACGACCAGAGATCTAATTCATTCTTTGATTTATTTATATCTTTTCTTTTTTTTTTTTTTTTTTTTTTCAATTTCGAAAAATATTTTGTATACAGAGCTTAATGAACATCAATTCGAGTGATCATAAAGAATGCACGGACTGAAACATCTTTTTTTTTTAACGCCAAGGGAAGGGTTCCGATTAAGTTACTGGCCTCGAACAATAGGCTTTGATTTCTATATATATATATATATATATATATATACCGAAAAACATTTAGAATAAAGAAAAGGTCTTAATGAACTGCACCAACTGAAACTTTTTTAAAGCCTAGGGTCTCAATTCAGTCATTTATATATATATTTTAATACCAAAAAGTATTTAGAATAAAGACTGAAGGTCATAATGAACTGAACTAACTGGAACTTTATTTCTTTTAACTGTATGAAGTTATTTCCATGAAACTGTTTTATTTTTCTATTGCATATCAACTAAAAATTATACATTTAGTGAGAATTTTATCACATAAATCAGCAAATGTATTTTAGATGTTCAGTATCAACAAATCTGATTTTATAACAGCACCATGGTATAGCTTCCCATCATCATATATATTTAAGAATATACGAAATGCGCCAAAAGTTCGTTAAAACTTTAAAAATTCATTTAAAAGAAACAAATTATGCTAAAAAATTGCGGTTTGTAGGAATGGTATTACAGGGATTTTTTTTTTAAATAACAAACTTTTAACAGAACAATAACTTTTCTTAATCGGATTTTTTTTTAATAAAAAAAAAAAAATAAATAATAAAAAATAAAAAAATGCTATCGTTACCAAATCAGGCGCTGTTGGCTAAACTCTTTTACAAGAACGTGGAGTCGGTAACTGACTCATTGCGAAAATTCTGCACTGAAAAATGACTAAAGACGAGGAAAGGGCCTGTTTCATGTGCTGGGATACTGAAGCTTGTCAGATGTTTCACAGAAATGGATCTTTTTTCCATAAGTCTAATTTATATACATCTGATTCATATGAGCATGCCGACGCCATCTATCGGTATTTTTTTAACCACAACTTTTTTTGTTGTGAAAAAAAAAAAAATCCTATATTACTTTTAAATGCTAAAGGTGTAAAATTAACAACTATAATATAAATTAAAATAACTTTTATTAGTTGTTTTACATGTTTCGACTCTTCTGAGTCATTTTCAAAAACAAAATGAGAATATTCTAAAGCTGCACGGTCTTTGAAGTTATTATTTACATGTACTTTTTAAAAAATTACGCACGTTATCTATTATTTTTTACTTGATTGTTTATTTTCATATCTTTGAGCATGGAGTAATTCTAGCCACAGTTTCGGTAAATTAAAAGATGTCGCATCGTTACATATTGTATTTTTGCGCGTGAGTATCTCTATGGTTTCTCTTATTATGGATGGATAGTGTAGACTGGAGGGAAATATTATTTTACTTTCATTGAAATTTATTTGGATGGTTTCTTCTTGATATAATCTTGCTAGGGCTGTAGTTTTTCTATTGTATTTAATATCAGCTATATGCTCTTTTTTTCTGCAATTAAATTTCCTGCTGGTCATGCCTATGTAGTAATTCTTGGATCCGTCTTCTTTAATAAAAGGTATTTCATATACTCCTGAATAATTCTCAAAATTGATTGGGTCAATTTTACTGCAAATGATATTCTTTAATTTCTTAGGTGGTTTGGCTATTAAGCAGATATTGAAACGTTTAAGGCTGTGTTTTAATTTTTCGAAAAAGCTTGGATAATATTGCAGAGTATAAAGTTTGTATTTTTGTGAATCAAATTTTTTTTCTGAATACTTATTATTGGTGATATCTATGATTAATTTATTAATATGGTGTACTGTAAAACCATTATTATAGGCAATTTTACGAATATTATCTAATTCATTATTCAATTTATTTTCAGTACATATTATAAAGGCTCGTTTTATGATTAGCAAGATTATATCAAGAAGAAACCATCCAAATAAATTTCAATGAAAGTAAAATAATATTTCCCTCCAGTCTACACTATCCATCCATAATAAGAGAAACCATAGAGATACTCACGCGCAAAAATACAATATGTAACGATGCGACATCTTTTAATTTACCGAAACTGTGGCTAGAATTACTCCATGCTCAAAGATATGAAAATAAACAATCAAGTAAAAAATAATAGATAACGTGCGTAATTTTTTTAAAAGTATGTAAATAATAACTTCAAAGACCGTGCAGCTTTAGAATATTCTCATTTTGTTTTTGAAAATGACTCAGAAGAGTCGAAACATGTAAAACAACTAATAAAAGTTATTTTAATTTATATTATAGTTGTTAATTTTACACCTTTAGCATTTAAAAGTAATATACTATTACAAGGTGTTATATTTTATTATATTGTTAAAAAAAATCCTATCTCCCTCTAATCCCATTCCTGCAAACTTTAATTTTTTAGCTTTTTTTTTTTTAAATGCATTTTTAAAGTTTTAACTAACTTTTGGCGCACTCGGTAAATGAATAACCATAGTTTATTCGTGAACCACTTCGTGACGAGCGTCCCACACGTAATTTTTGATTTTAAGCACCACTATTTTTAAATCGTAAATTTTATCTTAATTAATCACAGATATTGTTTGATTAAATAAAGCAAAAATTACAATTCAAAAATAGTGGTAATCAAAAATAAGGACTGTGCGCATCTATTACGCATCACGTAAACGTGTGACGCTCATAGTGCAGGGGTTAATGTGTAAAGATAACTTTTTTTGGTGTCAAGTCTATCGGTTTTCTAAGTTTTGGAGTTCATATTAATAAAACATATATTTTTCATCAAAGCTCGATATGATTGAAGGCTTAAGTGAATATACATTCTTTACATGATCGGCCAAGTGTATCCGTCGCTTGCAAACATCCATCTACAAACTAAGGGTTTATTTCAAACATTAGTAAACGGTAATTGTTTGTATTACTGTAATCTGAATTATTTATGTGTTTTCAAAAACAAATTTCCTTTAAAAATATATTACATGTAGACATTGTTGAGAATACAAAGAGTAATTACCGTTAAACCAAACGATGATAAGATATTTCCTGAATAACAAATATAAATAATCGCTAATGCATATAATGCATTGTGTTTTATAGGGGTGCTCATAAAAATTTACATTCGACTTGTTTAAGATGTCTAACAAAGCTATTTTAATGTCTGAGATGTAAGGATCGGCCTTCTTCTTTCTTTAAGGGATCCGGATGTAAAAAGCATTTTTGGGGGGATCCTAAATTTTTTTCAGAGATAAAAAAGGGTCTTTATGTCTTATTAGGGCATCCTATAAACGCAAAGGGTAGGTGCCGGTACAATCTTTTTTGGAGCTTAATTATTATATACATTTTTTCAAAATGCAAAATAATATCTTTCAGTATAGATGGGGGCATCACAAGTGCGAAGGCTGGATGCAGTGCGCACACCGCACTCTCCTTATAACAAACCCTGTCGAAATGTAAAGTTGTTCATAAAAAATGCTGAATGAGTCAATTCAAAATCAGTCCAAAGTATTAAAGGGGGTTTAAAAAAATTATTTTTCCTTTTCGAAATAAATAATTCTGATATTCTTTTCATATCTTTGAAGTATATAACTGTAATAGCTTTGTAATGGGCAGACGCAACGTTAATAAAAGATTATACAGTCGACCAAAATAAAAGGAAAACATCCTATATGCTATCAAATGATTAAATTGATGCAGAGAAACGCAAAATATACCATTCAAAGAGTATATTCAATAATTCTTTACGAATTATATAAGCTTAGTGGAAGTCACCTTATTAAAGTATAAACAAACATAATAAAAATAAACTTTCAATAGCAATACCCGAATTCGACACGATATGATTCTGCTGTAAGTTTTGCATACGAAATTTAAAAGCATTCGGTGAAACAGTTTGGGAACTACGGATGTCAAATTTTAAGCTCTTAATGTTAAAATACATAAGAAGAAAATGTTGAATTCGTAAAAATGTTCGATAAGTATACACGTATGTATTATCATCTTTTTATCGTTGTTTGTTTGTTTGTTTTCCTCTGAGTCGGGAGACCCTATGAACCGAATAACGCGTAACTACTGGGATTCTAATCACTGGAGATGATTATATGATATTTTATCATACAGAATCAATAAACAATTATTAATATTTCCATTCGATTAAAATCCGTTTTAAAGCGGATTTTTACACTACCGATCCAATCAGTTACATAACCTACACACCTTTTTATTTATTTTATGATGCAGAAAATTATCAATATTATAACTCGATTAACATCACATTCACAGCATACTGTTAAAGAATCCGAGGCAGTGAAAACCCTTCACAACCTTTTAGATATTTTATGGTGCAGAAAAATATCAGTATTCTAAACTCGATTAACATCACATTCACATCATATTATTAAAGAATACGAGGCAGTGAAAACCCTTCACAACTTTTCAGATATTTTATGATGCAGAAAAATATCAGTATTTTAAACTCGATTAACATCACATTCACAGCATATTATTAAAGAATCCGAGGCAGTGAAAACCCTTCACAACTTTTTAGATATTTTATGATGCAGAAAAATATATCAGTATTTTAAACTCGATTAATATCACGTTGCAAGCATATAAATTATTAAAGACTCCGAGGCAGAACAAAACCTTCACAACTTTTTAGATATTTTATGCAGAAAATTATCAGTATTTTAAACTCAATTAACATCACGTTGCAAGTAGTATATAAATTATTAAAGAATCCGAGGCAGAACAGAACTTTCACAACGTTTTGTTTATTTTATGATGCAGAAAATTATCAATATTTTAACTCTATTAAATTCCAATTTAAAGCAGATTATTAACGAATCTGAGGCAATACAAAAACTTGATCTTCCCAATTTTTCGGTATTTTATGATGCAGAGAATTATCAGTATTTTAACTCGATTTGCAAAACGTTCGAAGCATATTTATTATTAAAGAATCAAAGGCAGTACAAAACTTTCACAACTCTGTAGATGTTTTATGATGTAGAGAATTATCAATATTTAGTGGTCGAATCTATTAAGAGGCTTTTGAGGCTTAGCCTACCCAAGCAATTTGTAACAGTTGTATAACATTTCTTTATAAATATTATTTCTTTTGAAATGCACATTAATCTTGCAGCTATAGTCTAACAGCACTTTTTTTCACACTGCACACTACCGTCATTCATTTTATTTACAGGTAGAAGTCTCGGAAGATAACTAGAGAAAGAGGCTATCTTCTCCTAGCCCCCGAATCCAATAGATAAATTTGCGATGTCTATGGGGAAATCATATTTTTATCCTCCTAGAGGATAAAAATTCGCACAGAATTTTATGGTTAACCGTTGAATATTAGGAAAGGGCAGCTGACACCACTGTTTCAAATATTACGGGCTGGATTAGTCTGTATTTATGATTTCTACTGTACAAGTAATTCATCTACGATCTGATTGGTCTACGCCACCATGATCATTCTGCAATGATCTCTAAAGTAAAAAATCCCGTAGATTTCGAAGACGCAGACCGTGGGGCGCCTGTTTGTTGGGAATTGCGGAAGAAATGACATTTTTGCCACGATGCCTCAATTGGGACCAACCACTTCGAAATCTAACTTGTTTGCAGGCGGAGCCGGCAGAGATTTTTTTTTTTTTTTTTTGCTATAAGGGTTGGTTTTATAAAAAACTTGTAAATATAAAAGTTTTAGATAATATTAAGAGGATTTATAATATATTTTTTCTGTTTTCATAAAAAGCCCCCCATTCCCCCTGGTTCGATTTTGCCCATTAACGAACTTGACCGAGATTTTATGCCCCTTGATTTTATGTATCAGTTTGGAAGAGATTTGTGCAGAATTATTGGAGTTATCGTGTCTATAAAAAAGTGACACAGATAGATAGATAGATATATAAAGTTTTGAACTGGGGTGTGGCTTTGGGTTCTGGGAGTCATAATCGGCGTAGATCTGCAAAAAAATTTCAAAAATTCCAACTTAGGGGAGAATGTAATAGGTAGTATTTCTTACGAAATCTATCTAAAATGTAGTAGGTAGATTGATTGACGAAAGTGTTTGTAAATATGCACTTCCCTTATAGGAGAGGGAGCTACTTTTCGGTTTGGTAGACAACCGATTTTACATAGTTTTGCACTATTTGTGCGCTGCATTCATATAAGAGAATGTACGACTTCTTCCTAAACTCATCCCAAACTAGTAATAACTAAAAAGTGGAATAGTTGATAGCTAAGTATACGCAGGTACGTGTATTTAAAATTCTTATTTTGCTAAATAAAAGAAACAATGCTTTAAATTTAAAAAAGAATGTATGAAATATAAATATACAGATTGGAGTGACGGCTGAGGCGGGAGGGGGGGGGGGGGTTACACTACGGGTGTTAGTACTGCAGAATATTAGGATCTCCGGTACTTTTTTTTGTTAGAAATTAAGCCCTGGATGTAAAGAGTTATAAAAACTTTAACTCTTTACATCACGTTCGTAACACATTAAAGAATCCGAGGCAATACAAAATCTTCCTAAATAAACCTCGTTACTCGAAGAGAAAAAGGAAATGGATGAAGGTCGCTTCTTCTTCAAATAAGTTCGGTCATAGATAATAGGTACTGATGACCTTGGAGTTCCACCAGGTGTTCCGTAAGCTGTATGGTTGAGAATTCCTAATTAGCACTTGATTCGGACAAAATGCAAACGAGTGGACTATGCGCAGTTTCGATTATTTTATTTTCACATTTGTAAAGAGCATTTGCAGTTCAATAAGCGTATGGTTACGTCTGATTATATGTTAAAAAAAGAAAAGATGTCCTTTTTTTTGGCCACTCAGAAATAGCAAGGGGTTACGAACTTTTTAAGAAAACGATGAACTTCATTATTTATATTAATTCGTACAATAAATTCTTCAAGTTACTGTTCTGAAACCTGAATTCAATAAATAATCGAAGAAAAAAAATCGAAAATTAAAAAATTAAATAAAATTAAATAAATCCATTAATTAGTTTTCTTTTTCAATTAAATGCCCAATCCAATTCAATTTTAAAAATACTCTCCCCGTTTTTATTAAAAAATTGTCCATCCAAGTTTTTAACCCTATTTAAAAAAAAGTGAAAGAAAACATGGGTACTAAAGTGAATTTACTTAAAAATTAAGAGGTTAGCACACTTTATTACTATTGCGAGGACCTTAATAAACCAACATTTCAAGACAGATGAGCAGAATTTGTTGTAGTATATACTATCAAGATTGTCCTTTATACATATTGAGAATTTTAAGAAAATTAAGGGGGTCAAAATTATTTTTTCTTTATTTTTAGGCATTTTTTATTATATTTTTTTCATGAAATGTGTCTTTCTATAAAAATCACTTTTCAGATTTTTTTTTCAACTTTAAAATTTTGTTTTTTTTTAAATTAAAAATTTTAAACTTATTTAATTTTGACATAACTTAAGATAATATCATTCATTTTTTCCATGCTGAGTGTAGAAAATGCTTCTTTTTAGTTTGTCTTCAGCACTTATAAAAATATTACTTACAAAATTTATAATAAATTTAAAATAATAAAAAAGAATTTTTGAGAGTGATTTTAACTTTGAGTTTCCAAAATTTTCGCATGAAATTAAAAATACCGAAGGCAATTTATTAAAAACATAACACAGAAAAATTATGTTCAAAATTCCATATACATATCTTGATAGGAAGTTTAGATATATCCTTTTAAACATGATAAATTATGAAAAAATCCATTCTGAGATAAATGGTCTTAATGTTTTGGTTACGTGCAGTCCAACAGAAGAATTGTTATATCTGCTGGTAAAATCATCGTAGCAATATGCCATTTGCTTAATTTAATTTATCTAACTTTCTAGTATTTTATTAGAGAATTTTGACCACCAGGCCTCCTTAAATCGCATAGAGCATTTCAAAGCTGTATAGACTGAAAAAAATTGTTCTGAGGAAAACGCATTTGAACTATAATATATTTTCTTTCATTACTTATATTTAACCCCTTTCGCGACTAAGGTTTTTTACATAATTTTAAATCTTTTACCATTACCACAGGTCTTTCAAAACAGAAACATTTGCTTAATTTAATCGTTAAAATGCTCTGATAAAATAAGTTAAAACTTACATTTGAAAGTTACTGGTGGTAATTAGTAACAATCATTTGATTCGTTTTACTTTATGCGTCTTCGTATACGTGGCGCTCGTCGCGAAGGGGTTAAGAAGTATGAAAAGACCCTTTCAGCCCAGCATATGGCGATATATTTATATGTTTTTTAAATTTTAATAAATTAACAACACACACACACATACAAAAACAAATAAAAATAAATAAAAAAATTGTCGCTATTCGCTCTTGTTTATACTAAACTGCTCCATCCCTTCAATAAACGGTATTGGATATTGATAAGGTTTTAACATATTCGAGAAAAGCTTCTCATACACCAGTGTTGAATTCAGGGCCCCGGAGCATTGAAATCTCTCTCCCCCCCCGCCTACCGAAGATTTGAGATTTTATGTTTTTAATGGTGAAAAAGTGCAATCCCCCCCTCCCCGCGGAACTCTATAATGTCCCCCCGGAGCCACAGAAATCCCTCCCGGAGAAAAATGTCTGAATTCAACACTGACATACACGAATTTTATTCTGTTAGCGCCATTTTTTTTAGGTGCGTTCGTAATTATATAAATACGTAGCACCTATTGTCCGTCCGTCCGCATATAACAACGCAAAAACTACCCAACCGAATGGTTTGAAATTTAAGATACATTATCTTTGCAAAATTTTGTTGAGACATTTCAAATTTTATAAAAATTGAATCAAAACTTTAGAAGATATTAATAAAAATATTTACTAAGAAATTTGAATTAAAAAAAAAAATCGGTGTTTTCTTGTTATAGGAGCTTCCGAAGTTTAATCGACAAGCGACCGAAATACTTGTTTTATTACAGAAATTAATCTCCAGACGATATAATTCATTTCACAGAATTGAAAATCATCAAGTAGCCCAGTCAAATTGTAGTTTGAGGTGGAAAATTCTGGTATAACTGTTTTTAGTGGCCTATTTTATGTTTTTTGGGGTGCTGAATACGAATCTGAAGTTTTCCAACAAAATTTCGTTCGACAAAATTGTTTTTTTTTTTACAAAAAACCTGTAAAAACACAGACTTTTTTCGTTTTTTTCAAAATAACTCCAAAATTGTGCATTTTGCGTGAAAGTCGGCAGTATATGAGTTAAAGAGAATAAAATTTCCTACATTTTATGTATTGAAAGTTTTTTTCTATGATCAATGGTTTAGCCGTGAGAGTGCCTCAAAAATGGGTATTAAAAACAAAAACTATAAAAAAACGGGAATTACGGCATTGTATGTCGATGTAACATGGAAACAAACAATTTAACGCAAATATTAACCAGCAGTGATACTATATTTTATGCATTTAAGGTAGGGGAAAAGTGTGGATCTGGCACCAGTGGAAGTTTTGAGCAGTGGAGTATCTCCACCTCCTCTCAAGAGTCAAAGGTGCTCCTCCTCCGGAGAGCTAGTACTCTAAGAGAATATAAAATTTTGAAAAAGGGGGTGAAATTCGGTACAGGAGATAAAACTATCTAAAATCGTCGAAAAACAGTAATTTTTGGAAAATAGCAATAAACACTTTAAAAAAATCCATTGAACAATTACATAAATATAATAATGAATCCTCTTCAGACACAGAAACAATCTTTTTAATTCAAAACTTAACATTTAAATATGTGTATGCCCCCCCCCCCCCCGCATTCTAGAAATTTCTGAAATGGCAGTTTCCTTGCAGGCAAATATGCAACAGATTTTTGCCATTTTAAAAAGATATTTCCTGAAATATAGATTTTTTTAAAACCAATATGCTTTTAAAAGAACTGTTTATAATGCTGTCCAAAAAAGGAAATATTAAAGTGCTGATAAGCTCAAGATGAACGCAAATTAGATCATAGATGGAGGAAATTTACTGCATAAAGTCGTGTGGAACAGGGGTCAATCATTTTCCTCAATTTGTGAAAGGTATGTGTCATTTGTTAAGTACAAATACAAGGATAGTGCTGTAGTTGTGTTCGATGGTTACCCTGAAGAAAGTTGCAGAGGTACTAAATGTATTGAGCGAGCAAGAAGATCACGCAAACAAACTTCAGTAGATTTGATGTTCGACGAAACAATGGTGCCTACAGTACCACAAGATAAATTCCTAAGCAATATAAAAAACAAAGAGCGTTTGATTTTAATGTTGAAAGATAAATTTGCAGCAGCTGACATTCACACAAAACAGGCACGAGAAGATGCGGATACGCTGATTATCACCACAGCAAGGGACCTTGCGCAACAACATAACTCTGTAGTTATCGTGGGTGAAGACGTAGATTTGCTGGTGATCATGATTGGTCTCTGTAGGGGCATACATTCAAATGTATATTTTTTAAAGCCAGGCAAAGGGACAGTTTCACCACTCATTTTTTCTCCTGACTGCAAACTTGAACAATCGGTTGCTGACAACATATTATTTTTACATGCCATGAGTGGTTGTGATACTACTTCAGCCTTTTTCAAAGTAGGAAAAATGAGGTTTCTTCAGACTCTCAAAAGAAACCCGGCATTATTTAAAGCCATTGAAATTTTTAAAGACCCTATGGCAGATGCTGATGCAATTACTGATGCTGGCAATCGTTTTTTACTTCCTTGTACAAATTATCTGACAAGGAAACCACGTCATTAAACAAATTGAGGTATCTATGCTACCTTAAGTCTGCATATAAGCCATCAACCCATTTGGCGTCCCTACCTCCTACGGAGGCTGCAGCTAAACAACATTCTTTAAAGGTGTATTTTCAAGTTCAGCAATGGCTTGGGAATGAAAAAAATCCTGAACAATGGGGTTGGAAAAGCACCAAAGATGGTCTAGAGCAGTGGTTCCCAACCTTTTTTTAGCCGCGCCCCACCAAAACACCTCTAAAATGATGATGCCCCCCTCCCCCTATAACATATAATTCTTATAAAATTTTAAAAGAATTTACTCCTGATAGAGTCAAAAGCATTTAACATTGATCTTGAAACGTGCCGAAGGTAATGGATGAATCAAATATTTTTTATAATCATCTGATACTCCTCGTAGTTTACAGGCACACGGTCGCTACGTATGCGTGATGTATAGAGTGCTCAAAATCCTTGCTTAGAAAAATCAATAATTTAAAATAAAGCATTTTTGACTTATTTAATCGCAAAATTTCTGCGATTAAATTACGCAACAATCTCTAATCAGAATAAAACGTGATAAAAGATTCTGTAAAGGAAGGTCGTCAAGTAATTGTTAAATATACACTTGAATAGTTTCATGTGTAAAATTGATATGTGACATATTGCAGTGCGACTCATTCAATAAATAATCGAAAAAGTTGTTTAAAATTCTAAAATACTTCTAAATCAGAAAAATTATAAAGAATTTTTAAATAAATAAAAGTATCTAAATATCTTTAAAAATTTTCTCTATAATTATTCTGGTAGAATTGTATTTGAAACTTTTGAATGGATACTTTTTAAAAATTGATTAGAAAACTTATTTTTTTAAAATTATTTTTTTGAAATTTGAATGTGTAACTTTTATTTTTAGTCTACAGCATTACTATTAGAAAAACAATTAAGAAGGTATGAGTTCACAGAAATTCTGAATTGTCCCCTTGAAAAGTTAAATTGCCCCCCTGAAAAGTCAAATTGCCCCCCCCGTGGGGCGTACGCCCCCCGTTGGGAACCACTGGTCTAGAGCCATACCACGCTAGACCACCATCACCTCAAGCTGTTCTAAAACTCATTTCTTGCAAATGCAAGAAGACATGCCGTAAAAACTGTGGATGTAAAAAAGCAGGCCTCAGCTGCTCTAATATGTGTCTAAACTGCGAGAGCAGTTGTAATAACATGCCTAATATTGAAATAGAAGAAAACGAGGATGACCCGGAATACCCTGAAGTACTTGAAGGTAATTAATGTAAGGAAAGTACATTATCGGGACTTTCCCATAAGTCGCCTCAGTTGAAAGATTTAGGATGGCAAATTTATGACCAGAGACTCGCTGGCGACAATTTTAAGCCATAAAAGTCAAATAAGAAGAACTTTGATTTAAGTTGGTCTGGGAGATAATATCAAAGAACACACACGTAGTTCCGAGAAAGAAAACAACACGCTACAGAAACAACTGATGCATAGCCATTGGTTGGGGTTGGTAAAGAGGAGGTGAAACTGACCCTCTGTTATGCAAATTTCAGTTAAAACGGGAGATCAACTACCCAATGAAAAAAAAGAAGGATGGGCTTAAAGCACTGTCATGCAAATTTTGGGCAGAACGAAGTACGGCCCACCGTGGTGATGAAAAAGGAGTTGTGAAAAAGAATGAAAACAGAACACACATCGATCTCAGAAGCGAAAGGAAGAGGTGAAATAAAATGACGCGATGAATTTTGTGCGGTCCGAAAGAGGAAAATAGAGTGAGTGGCAATTCTGATGGTAAGAAAGCAACGAACCCGAACAACATATATGGAGAGTGGGGAAGTTAAGCTAAGTTTTGTGAAATGAACATTTTCAATAAGTGCAGTGCTATTTAGTTAGCGGAGACAGTGCTCTGATACAAAGAGAAACCTTCTTCAATCAATGTGTAGAGGTAAATATGACTCTGACCTAAGTAATTCCCCAGTTTATTTGATTTTATCAAAATATTATAAGAGAAGCTGGTAGTGTGACCTTAGTCACAAATGGAAGTCAGTATTTTAATTGTAAACAAATAATGTTGTCAAAGATCAATTTAAATATAAATACAAACAAATATAAGTATCCTTTGCAAGGATCAAAGTGTTAATGCCAATATTATAGGAGAAATTTTGTTAGGAAATTAAATCAGATGTGTTCTGATAAATCTTTTTTTTTTTTCTTGAAATAACTGTAAATATTGTAAATAAATAATAGTGTTAATTATTTGGAGTCTTCTCATTTAAATTATCTAGTATGTGTTTGTTTATTTAGATTTCCATTTTAAAAGTCAGCTAAGGGCAAGAATGATCATTCTCAAAAAGGGTAATGGGCTACTTCGAAATTACACAATGCAATGGGGGGAACATATCCAAAATTTAATCTCTATGGATTCCTTTTATTATTATTTTCTGAATAAATTAATTTATTCTATTAGCCAACCCCAGAGAAACCTTTATGTATTTAATTCTAAGCTTTAATTTTGATCAACTTGTCCCAGCAAAAGGGTTATGTTGGAATGGGCAGCAATTAGAAGGGAAATTAAAGGATAAAATCTTAAATAAATATTATAACTGAGCCATGCATATTTCTCTTCAACATCTGCAATTCCTATATAATTCACTGGTGCCGTCCAGTTCTTAATTATTGTTAATTGAGTTTTCAATTTTAATGATTAAAAATTGCAACTGGGTTATTGTCAAACATTAAGTTAAATACCTTTAATGTATTCTAAAATACAGGCTCATGTTAAAAGTAATCAATTTCAAATTTTATATTCAAATTGTGGAAATTTACAATCTATATAGTATATTGCAAAATAATAATTATGAAACTGTTAATTAGAATAATTTCAACTCTTTTATTTTAATGATAAGTTATTGGAAGATTAAATGGAGATTTTTTATTTTGATGGTTTGTTTGACTTCCTCTAAAAGGCTCCACTACCAGCAAGTCGGTGATTTCGTAAATATCAGTATTCAACTTAGAAAAATCAGTATATTCGTAATTGTATGTATATTTTATGTTACTCTTATATGAACTTTGCATTTGATCTTTAACAGTATACTGAAACATTGTGCTAAGAAAGTAAATCATAAAAAAAAAAAAAAATCAAATGATAGCGTAAAATGATATGAATAATAAAAAAAATAAAAAGATAAGGATTTATGTAGCAGATAAAATAGTGTATTAGTAGACTGTTAATGCATATATATTTTGATACTGTATACTTTATTGTATAATGCATTTATATTTTGATATCTTTGAAATTTTGCAAATTTTTACACTTGGCTTAATAATATTTTTAGGGGTAAGAATTTCCATGCATTTTTAAAGTTAGATTTAGAATTCAGTATCTAAATAAATTTTAATTATCAAAAAGCTGAATGCCAAAAAAGAATCGTAGAAATCATAGAAATAGCTTGAACTCGAGTTTTTCTGGCGTATTAACGCGAGGGCATATAAAAAAGTTAAATAAACAAAAGCAAATTGATTCGAGTAACACGATGGCAGATCCATCAGTGGACACAATAATTTCTCTAATCCCGAATTTCGATGGGAAAAAGTTAAGTGATTGCGAGTATTTTCTCAGACAATTTGAGGACTTAACTAAACAAATATTAAAAGACGATGCGAAGCTTACAATTTTGAAAGCAAAATTGTCGGGTACTGTGAGAGAGAAACTCTCACAAAATAAATCGCTTATAGAAGAGAAAAACTACAACGAATTCAAAAAGAAATTGTTAGATTTATTCAAAATCAAGAAATCATTTACGCAGGTACAGACTGAGTTTTTCAATCTGAAACAGAAACCGGGACAAGACTTAACAAGTTTTATTAGCGAATTCAAAAACGCAGCGTCTCTTTATATAGAGAAAAGCCATACAGAAGTTGATCCGAACGGAAACGGAAATTTTTGGACTTAGTAAGATTGACACGATTTTTGGATGCGATTAGACCGGATTTAAGTATGGATTTAAGGAAAACCTTTCCCGATAATTTTGAGGATGCTTGCAAAACAGCAATTAAATTAGAAGAGGCGTACAATAATATAGGGGCAGAACAGGTAAATACTATAACAGCTAACAATGAATCGCAACTTTTTGAGAAGTTATTGAAATTAAATGTAGAAACGGCGGAGCAGATTAATAATTTATCAAAAGAAATAAATAACATAAAATTGGGAACAATCGAAAAAAGAGAGGAAGTCGAAAAATTTTGTAATATCTGCAAGAAGGGGTCACACAATGAGGATAGTTGTTGGTATAATAAAGCTAATAAAAACAACAACCAGAATTATAGGCATAGATTTGTAAACAATAGGGGTAATTACAGAGCAAATTACAAGAATTATAACCAGTATGAAAGACACGATTCTCACAATGCATTTCCGGAGGGTAATATTTACTATAATCATGTACCAAATGCTCAACCTTTTCCACCCCCACCACAACAACATTACAACACGCCGTATACTTATTATCAACCTGACTTTAATAATTATGATGCACAGGGGTATTACACTCAACAGAGAGGAAATTATAGAGGTGCACAGAGGAATAACTATCGCAATAAATATACGGACTCTAGGGAAAACAGAGAAAATCATACGAACAGTAACAAGGATAGTAATCAAAGGGGTAAATTTCAGAGGGGCAATTATAAAAGATACAAGCAGAACAAAGATAAGGATGCGGAAAACTAAATACGAGACTTGTAAATACAGATAAAGAAGACCCGAGCAAGTCTCACGATAGCGGGCATACTTTAAGGGATAAAACTATTGCAAGTGTACAGAACGATACAAATGAACTTCCTCTAATTAAATTTAAAATTAAAGATATTGTAATTAACAGCCTTTGTGACTCAGGCGCACAGGTGAGCTTGATCTCACCGCTTTTGTTTGAAAATTTAAAACAAGCAAATATAAAATTTAAATATTTGGGAAATCAAATTAAGATTCAAACACTTACAAATTCACTGATTACATTCAAACAGTGCATTAGAATGTCATTTAAATTACAGGACACTTTTGTAAAAGGAACTTTTTATGTTACAAATAAAGATTTTGGCCGCAAATATCAATTATTACTAGGGTACGATTTCTTAAAAGAAAATCAAATGGTTCTAGATTTTGAAGAGAAGTATCTTAAATTCAAAGGAAGAAAAATGGCATTAAACATCAAAGATTCGGAGGACACTGGGGAAGTAAATACATTAATTACAGAACAAAACACAAGGACTAAAAAATACAGAAAACCTACAAAGGGGAAAATGTTTGCAAAAACGGTAGGCCATAATATTATAAACCCAGGGGAGGAAAAATTTGTAAAATTAGAATGCCCCATAAAATTAGAGGAAAATCAAACATTTATCCTAGAACCAATACAGCACAAAATTAAAATTTTCTATGAAAGATCTATCCATGACACCCCAAGGAACAGAAAAATAAATATTTTAATTAAAAATATTACTAATAACAAGATACATTTAGAAACAGGTATGAACATCGGGCAAATTTTCACTAATTTGGAATACAAACAAGATAAATCTATAGACAATATTGAGCAAGGGAGAATTTTTGAGGTCAATGCATTAAATTTGGAAGATGTACATAAATTAAGAGAGGCAGAGATAAATGAGGAAGATTTTGATCTTAATCATTTACCATCGGATGTACAGGATTCGTTCAAACAAATTCTTTTAAAGCATGTACACGCTTTTTCGAAATCCTATCAAACTTTAGGTCAATGCTCACTGGTGACACCAAAGTTTACACTTAACCACGACTATCCCATTCAAACAAAACCATATAAAGTGCCACAAGCAGTGAAGCAATATGCAAAGACAGAGATAAGAAAATTATTAGAAGCGAAAATCATCGAGGAATCGGACTCTAATTACGCATTTCCTGTCATTTTTGTAAGAAAAAAAGCGGATAACAAAAACACTCCAAAATTTCGAATGGCGGTAGATTACCGGCTGCTAAATCAGATTTTAGAGCCATATTCCTATCCGATTCCAGATATTAAAGAAATTTTACAGAATATTAGTGGGAAGAAGTACTATATAGTACTTGACTTACACAGTGCTTTCTTCCAAATTAATTTACGACCTGAAGATAGCCAAAAACTATCGTTTATTACAGAAAATGGTAAATTTCGACCTCTGAGACTTGCGTTCGGAACTCGCAATTCGAGCGCCTATTTCGCTGAACTGATAAATAAGGTATTGGGTCATTTTAACAAGCATCAGGTAGCCTACTTTATTGATGATGTTTTAATAGGGGCTGATACTATATCAGAATTATTGAGAATTTTGGAAGAAGTGTTACAGGCGCTAATCCAACATAATCTAACAATTGAGCCATCCAAGATGCAAATATGTAAAGATAAAATAGAATTTCTTGGTTTTCAAATTCACAAGCACGGCTATTCACCATCCACAAGGAATATAGATAAAATTAAAAGTTTAGTAAGACCTAAAACAAAAAAAGGAGTAAGGTCACTCTTACGTTTGGCTAACTACTTTAGAACACTCATTCCAAAATATGCGGAAATAGTAAACCCATTAGTTTATCTTACTAAAGATAAAATTAAATTTAAATGGGATGAAAATACTGAAATGGCCTTTAAGAAAATCCAAGATGAAATTATAAACAACCCAACATTACATCCTCCTGATTACACCAAACAATTTACTTTAATCACAGACGGCTCAAAAATTGCAATTTCAGCGGTACTGGCGCAGGAAATTGAAGGAAAATTACAACCTATTGAATTTTTTGGGAGAAAATTACGGGAACCGGAAAAGAATTACCCGAGCTTGAAATTCGAATTATTAGCGGTTCATGAAGCGGTGTTACACTTCAGAACTATGTTGGAAGGCAGACACTTCAAGATTCTCACCGATTCCAAGGCTCTCACGGAAAATTTACATCTAGAGAATCAGTCCGATTTGGTTAAAAGATGGGTGATAAATCTCAGCGATTTCTCTTATGAATTCGATCACATTAAAGGGGACACCAACCCAGCGGACTATATTTCGCGAAATATAAATAATATTATTACGGATACAAATTTACACAATAATTTATTTTCCGTTAATCCCGCATTATCTAATGAGAATATTAAACAACATCAATATTCAGACGAGAAATTAAGCAAAATAATTCAGAAAATAGAACAAGGTAAAGAAAACAGAAATACCAAAAGGTATACTTTAAATGAAGAGAAGATGCTAATTTTAAAACCGGGGAAACAGAAAACAGAACTAATTATAGCGCCGGATGCTTTAAAAATTGCTTTGATGGAAGAAGTGCACAAACCGCATTTTGGTTTTGACAAAACCTATGAAGCCATGAAAAGTAGAATATTTTGGCACGGAATGTATACAGATATTCGAACTTATTGTGCCAATTGTGTACCATGTAACACCGCAAAGCCACATAAAAAAATGAAAGTTCCTATTCAAAAAATGGTTAAGGACCATGAGATAGGGAGTGTATTACATGCGGATATCGTCGGAAAGCTTCCACTTACACTTCGCAAGAATAAATTTATTCTCACGATTATGGATTCTACTTCAAGATTCCTAGAAGCCATACCTATTCGCAATGTCGAGTCCCAGACTATTCTCAATGTCTTTAATAAATACTTCAGTTATTTTGGATTGCCAAAACAGTTAAAATTAGATAATGGGCCATATTTTAGGGGAGCGGTATTCAAAGAGTACATGCGTGCTCTAAACATTGAAATTCGCTTCAGTTCAGTTTACAGAGCCCAAGGAAACGGCCTGATAGAAGTCGTGAATCGAATACTGAAAGGATCACTGACAGCCATGGCACAAAGTTCCTTACAATGGGACATTCGCCTAGAGTTTTTCAAACTCCAATACAATATGGCGAAGCACAGAGCGACGGGATTTTCACCCGCCTTCCTTTTTTTTGGAAGAAATTTACGCACTCCTTTAACTGCACACATGCCAACAGAACAAATTCACACTCAGACATATGTAAAAAACCGAATGGACCACATGCAGGAGGTTAGACTGCAAGCGTTGGCACAGCAGGAGAAAATGATGGCCGAATATGTGAAAGAGGAAGACCTTGATAAAATTACAACACTTGAACTAGGACAACAAGTTTACCTTAAGTCCATTAACCCTACTGTTTTACAAAAAAAATTTGAAGGCCCATTTAAGGTGGTTCGAAAAGTGCGAAATAACAATTACATTTTACAAGATGTAACGGAAGAAAGTAAAGGAACTATAAAAAGACACATTGACAGACTCTGGGCACCAAAGCATGCTGACAGGTGCAAAACAGAGGAGTCAAGCTCATCAGAGGAAGAATAGTGGGAATAAAATACCATTAAAAAGGGGTAGTAAGATGTTACTGTTACAGAAAGACTAATAGCTTAAACAGTTTATGTAAAAATTTTAGTTGCGGTTTGCAGAATTCTACTAACTGTCAAATTTAAATATTCTCAAAACAGCGATGGCATACTCAACTAGGGTTGAAAAAAAAATAAATAAATAAATAAGTACAATAAAATAACATAAAATAAGATATCCCTGGCACATTTTTCAAATTTTGATAAGAAATAATTTCATAGTAAAAGCGACCCAAGGTATCACAAACAATAATAAAAAAACAAAGAAAATCACATAATCAATTGAATAAATATTTGGATAAAGACAAATAAGCAAGTAAGTAATAATAAATCCCTAGGCTAGGTTACGCAGGGCAATAAAATATCTGAGGCGGTGTGAAAGATTTTGGTGACGTACCAGGTAGGCGCGGAGTGGGGATTTGTTTATCAACAAACATCCCCAGTTGCCATGTCAACAAGCATTGCGGACAACTTCGCGGAAGGAAGGGTCAGTAAAGATAAAAATAAATAAATAAAAATAGATAAATGAGGGTATCACTTACTCTGATGATGTCTTCTTCGCGAGGGTGCACTCTTTGGGTGTGTGTCTATTCCTTGGGGGAAAATCCAGGCGTCCCTGACACACACCAATTTTTTCCATATTACACCAAAAAACTAAAATTCACAAACACACACCGGGGGGGAGTTTTCCGTATGCGTCCCCCGGTCTTTTCCTGTTGACACTGATACATTCTGGACGTTAATTTCTGTTTCCTCCAGGGGCGTGAAACGGTAGCAGTTGGTTCCTAGCTCGTCCGCTTGGTCAGGTTGGCAGGGGCCACATCATAAAAAGGAAAAAAAACGAAATCAGTAAACAGATAAACAAATATCGAACATTCGTTTTTCATGGTATCATTTTGTTTTAATTTCGTGTTTTTTTTTTTTGGAAAATTTAGATAACGATTTTAAACTCTTAGAGAACAATATAATAATAATAATAATAATAATAATAATAATAATAATAAGACGAAAGGAAATAATTCAGTTAATTAATTAAGTGATAATGATAATAATGACAGAATTTATTTTCTTGTTTCTATAAATTAAGGCTCACTTTTCAAAAGACTGCATGAAATTGGGAAATGAATCGGTCAAAAGATCATTTCATTCACATTATCATGGTAAAGCCAAGCCGTTAAAAAAAAAAAAAAAAAAAAAAAAAATTAATTAATTAATTAATTAAGTTACATTATTTTTTTTTAGTTTAACTAAACAATTTGGATTTAACATTTAATCTCATTAACTAATTCGTTAAGCTGAGTTTTAAAAAAAATAAAAATTAATAATAATGAATAATAAAGTATATATACATATAATTCCAGCTGTGTAAAATTTTTTAATTACTAGGATGCTAATTGCATATTAAGTTCCAACACTAATTGGAAATTTTTGCGGGCAAAAGTTTCTTAACTGCAGTAATTGGTGGCGGGCAATTAATATGTAATTAAAAACAATAATAATAAATAAATAAATAAATAAAAGTTTTTTTTTTCCATTTAAGTTAGGTTAAATGTTCTAAGATGTTATTTATTAATAAGTAGATCGGTAGTAAAAAAAAAAAAAGGAAAGAAATAATAATACGAAAAAAAATAATAAGAATAATAATATTATTAATTATTATAATGATTAATAAATAAATAAATAAATTTTATCGGTTTTAACATATTTAAACATTTTTTTTTTTAAATAAGCATTTGGAGATAATCTTAAAAGTTGTCAGTGATTCAGAGGCTTTTAAGTACTATGCATTTCAACGTGGGCTGCTCATCTAAAGGGGAACCGAAATTGATAAGATTCCCATATGCATATTTATGAAATTAATTTGATAACGGATTTTACGAAATAAATGTATGGCATTCCGGTAGTGGACATATACCATTTAATAATCATTTAGCGTGGAGATGACTTAGTTCACACGATCTTGTAGGCTTGAAGTCATTTTTTTTTCCCTCCTTCTCGCTAAGTGTTTGTAATTATAAGGCCGTGATTAGATGATAATAAACTTTCAAGGATATTTGTTTTATATAAAGATGGTAATTTGGTAACATATTTAACGGGAAATGGATTTTTGTCTTAATATTGAATTGCATGAAAGACCACGTGCATGTTATTTGGTTGATCTCAATTTACGGGTCAAGACGAAGGGTAGTTTAAACAATTGGCTTATAGTCAGTTTTAATAATTAAGCTTTTAATATATATCAAAAAATTATATATATAGATATAAATATCATTAAATAAATAAATAATGAGAATAATAACTCGTAAACTTACATCATAATTCGCAGCCATACTCCATGTGACGGGGCAAATCAGGAAGGTAGATCTGAGGTGAGTTGAGGTGTTCTGCATACCGGAGGATCGCAAACGCTATTCACCTGCAGGGTTGAAAAAAAAAAAAAGGTGCGTTCAGGGGGCGTGTTAGAAACGCATTATCCCAGGTAAAGAAGCATTTAGGTGTTGAACCGGTCGTGGTATGGGATTAGGCCAGCATTTTCAGGTGTACGAGGAAGGAATGAATCACCTGTTCAGTAGGGCTACATGATTGACAGAAACGGGGTGAGTGTTTGACCTGAGGTCACGCAGCTTTCCGATTCTTATCATTGAGTAGAAGTTTTTTTTTTCTTCTTTCTGTCGGGCAGAAAAAAATGAACAGTGACAGAACGGGGAGTTATTATTTTCAACATGTTAGAATTAACATGAGAATTTTTACGCTTAGGCGTTTAAAAAAAAAAAAAGAAAAAGAAAAGGAAATAGAGAAATAAATAAAAAAAAAATAAAATAGGAAAGAAGGGAAAATTATTAAAGAAAAATTTCATTTTTTTTTCTTTTTATTCATTCTTTGTTGTTTAATAATTCGAAAGAATTGTATGTATATAATAAAATTACAACAATCATATGAATGGACAATACAAATGGTAACTGAATTAATCCATAAAATTGGGTCAAGTAGTAGATGAATATCATAAAGTTACAACATCATGAATGTGTCATGTTTTCAGATTGCTAGGACTGTTTTTGTGTCCATCTAAAATATGTGTCTGTTTGCATTTATTAATTAGATATAGTGCTGAATTCATTCATTAATATGTGTAAATATTGTAAAGTGGAAGACATGCCATTTCATCGAACTCAGAAGAGTATTGCTATTATATATATATATATATATATATATATATATATATATATGTATGTATAGATATACATTTGTTCCTTTTGGTTTGTTTTGGCCTAATTTTGGTTTAAATTTTAGTAGCACTAGATATAATTAAATAATTTGAAAAAAAAAAAAAAAAAAAAAAAAAAAAAGAAAATTTGAGAATGTGGATGTACAGTTTTATATTGGATTAAACTCTTTGCTCTATATAAATATGTATATATATATACATATTTTGAATGTATACTCATTATCATAATTTTTCTCTCAGGTATCTTACATATTCAGTTATGTATGTGTAATTGTAAGATTTTGCCTGAATTGGGTTTTATATATTGTATGATGCATGTATTGTGTTAAAAATAATTATCAAGAATCATTGTAAAGTTGAATACTGATCCTTACATATCACAGTGTATTATATCTTTTTGTTTTGTATGGTCTGTTTGGCTATTTAGATATTTTGAATCTGGTGAATGCTCTATCTTAGACACACCGGTTATATTTAACCACAAAATTTAAAATTTTTGTACTAATGATAATATTTTATCTCTAAATTGTTTGGGAATACTTAGGAAATGTGTACATATATGAACTGTTCTTTATTAAAGTCACACAAGTAATTTACAAATGAACATTTTCCTCTGCATGAACTTTAGTCTACAATATGATTCTGTATAGATGAACGTGGACTGATATCATCTATGTGATCTATAGATTATCTGCAATGGTGATGGACTTCTTGGGTATGCAATGCTAAAGAAAACTGGACGTTTTCTTTCTTTTAGTACGGGGGGAAAGATAATGTAAGGAAAGTACATTATCGGGACTTTCCCATAAGTCGCCTCAGTTGAAAGATTTAGGATGGCAAATTTATGACCAGAGACTCGCTGGCGACAATTTTAAGCCATAAAAGTCAAATAAGAAGAACTTTGATTTAAGTTGGTCTGGGAGATAATATCAAAGAACACACACGTAGTTCCGAGAAAGAAAACAACACGCTACAGAAACAACTGATGCATAGCCATTGGTTGGGGTTGGTAAAGAGGAGGTGAAACTGACCCTCTGTTATGCAAATTTCAGTTAAAACGGGAGATCAACTACCCAATGAAAAAAAAGAAGGATGGGCTTAAAGCACTGTCATGCAAATTTTGGGCAGAACGAAGTACGGCCCACCGTGGTGATGAAAAAGGAGTTGTGAAAAAGAATGAAAACAGAACACACATCGATCTCAGAAGCGAAAGGAAGAGGTGAAATAAAATGACGCGATGAATTTTGTGCGGTCCGAAAGAGGAAAATAGAGTGAGTGGCAATTCTGATGGTAAGAAAGCAACGAACCCGAACAACATATATGGAGAGTGGGGAAGTTAAGCTAAGTTTTGTGAAATGAACATTTTCAATAAGTGCAGTGCTATTTAGTTAGCGGAGACAGTGCTCTGATACAAAGAGAAACCTTCTTCAATCAATGTGTAGAGGTAAATATGACTCTGACCTAAGTAATTCCCCAGTTTATTTGATTTTATCAAAATATTATAAGAGAAGCTGGTAGTGTGACCTTAGTCACAAATGGAAGTCAGTATTTTAATTGTAAACAAATAATGTTGTCAAAGATCAATTTAAATATAAATACAAACAAATATAAGTATCCTTTGCAAGGATCAAAGTGTTAATGCCAATATTATAGGAGAAATTTTGTTAGGAAATTAAATCAGATGTGTTCTGATAAATCTTTTTTTTTTCCTTGAAATAACTGTAAATATTGTAAATAAATAATAGTGTTAATTATTTGGAGTCTTCTCATTTAAATTATCTAGTATGTGTTTGTTTATTTAGATTTCCATTTTAAAAGTCAGCTAAGGGCAAGAATGATCATTCTCAAAAAGGGTAATGGGCTACTTCGAAATTACACAATGCAATGGGGGGAACATATCCAAAATTTAATCTCTATGGATTCCTTTTATTATTATTTTCTGAATAAATTAATTTATTCTATTAGCCAACCCCAGAGAAACCTTTATGTATTTAATTCTAAGCTTTAATTTTGATCAACTTGTCCCAGCAAAAGGGTTATGTTGGAATGGGCAGCAATTAGAAGGGAAATTAAAGGATAAAATCTTAAATAAATATTATAACTGAGCCATGCATATTTCTCTTCAACAGTAATTATACATAAATCATTCCATTTCACATTTACTTTTCATTCGTTTTTAATTTGGTGTGGTCAAAATATGTATCCCAATACACTGTGCATAACTATTTAGTTTTTAGACAATTAAAACTATGATACGTAGTATAATAGCTTTTTCGCTCCCTGATTTGGGGTCCAAAAGTGACAGATTCCTGAAATGAGCTGTAAAAGAGGGCTGATATTAAAAAGAGGTAAAAATAATGTTATGATAAAATGCCGTATGAATCTTAACTTAGTTATAATTAATTCCACCGTTTAAAAAAATATTATACACACCAGTTCTTCTCCGGAGCATAAGTTTCGATCCTCGGGACAAAAACGGCTTTTCGCGCCCGTATGCGTAAATAGCTATTATATAATTAATTTCTTTTTTATAGGTGTAGAAGACCTAGAAGGCATACCCTCAGGAAACATGAAACCATTGGCCAAGTGGACTCAGTTTGACTGACAAGTTCCTTTCAATGTCCATAATAATTATTAATTAATATTGTACAATATTATTTATTAATATTGTATAAATACATAACTACCTATTTTACTATATTATTTAACATTAAACAGTTTACATACTAATCAATCGTGAATCATTTATCATTTTTTTGTACCTATATAACCTAACATCAACGTTTTACATATCTGCACACATGCGTATAATGATGCATATAAGTTATATGCCTTTAATAAGGAGGTGGATGACTACTTCGTGCATTCGTCATTGCTTTTTTCATAATTATTCAAAGTCCAAGAAAATTACTTCACATAAATTGTAGAGAATTTTATCTATTTTTTTAAAGCATAGTATAATGTATACAGTGAAATGTTTATTTTTAGGCCTTATGAACAGAAAGGCTGTAAAAAAATGTGTTTTTTGCTATTTTCCTAAAAGTACTGTTTTTCGAAGATTTTACCTAATTTTACCTCTTTTTAGAAAATTTTATCACCTCTTAGAGTAAGAACTCCCCAGAGGAGGAGCAACTTTGACTCATGAAAGTAGGTGGAGCTGCTCCACTGCTCCCAACTTCCACTGGTGCCGGAACTGCACTTTCCCCCTACTTTAAATGCATAAAATATAGTCAATCATATAATCTTTAATATAAATGATGGTTAATATTTGCGTTAAATGGTTTGTTTCCATGTTACATCGACATACAGTGCCGTAATTCCCGGTTTTTTACAGTTTTTGTTTTTAATACCCATTTTTGCGGCACTCTCACGGCTAAACCATTGATCATAGAAAAAATCTTTCAATACATAAAATGTAGGAAATTTTATTCTCTTTAACTCATATACTGCCGACTTTCACGCAAAATGCACAATTTTGGAGTTATTTTGAAAAAAACGAAAAAAGTCTGTGTTTTTACAGGTTTTTTGTAAAAAAAACAAATTTGCCGAACGAAATTTTGTTGGAAAACTTCAGATTCGTATTCAGCACTCCAAAAAACATAAAATAAGCCACTAAAAACAATTACACCAGAATTTTCCACTTCAAGCACTTTTTGAGCACAATTTGACTGGACTAAAGATCTGAATATTTATATAACTAGCTATAGTACGAACACACCTCATTTGTCACGTTTGACGTACAATTTCCAACTTGTTTTAACAGTTACCTTTAATTATTTAGTACGGAAATGCCCTAACTAAATAATCTAGATATTATTACCTTTCTTTATAACTGGTACCAAAAGCAAACGTTTTATGCACCTTTTGAAGATACATATATGGACTTATCTTATGGTCCCGAAAGTTGTTAAGGTGGTTCTCAAACTCCCGCTAACAAACTTTCTGACACATTTTTAAACGTAAAAGCATAAAATTGGCGGGGCTGACTATGGAAGCGATTTGGAATCGAATATAGAGTTTTCCATTTTTTGATACATAAATTACTTAACGAGTTATAAGCGATTCTTGTCACGGGAAGACAAGTTTTTCCAGTTTCTCGCGCTGCCGCGTCGGGAATTCCGTTAAAAACGCCCACTTTCACAGTATTTTCTGAAAGATCTTCTACCTTTCTTTACTAAAAAATGAAAAACGTCATTCGATTGCGCAGTTTCTGAGTAAGAGCACCTGCCAATTTCGCGTGTTTCCGAACAAAAATGAATTCAGAAATGTGTCAGAAAGTAACTCCTTTTGATTTGAGAACAGCCGTAAGGAAGGACTTTTTAACAATAAATGATTAGAAAAAACAGCCACTAGTTTTTAGTCCACGGAAGTTTTTTTTTTTTTTTTTTGTCTTTTTTAAAAAATTTAAAGTATTTTAAATCTTTACGGGCACTTAAAATATATTAAACTTGTCGTTATGTTGGAATGTATTATGATTCTAATTCCTGTACTGGGCATAAAAAATACAGTATTACATTATATGATATCAGCAGATAAATATGTTTGGAATTTTTGCATGCGTTGCTAGAATGGACTAATGCTGCCATCTATTGTAAAAATTATAAGAAATAATTAGTAACATGACGAAATATATTGAATTGATACTATTTATGACATTTTACCTTCTTTAACGTATAGAAAATATAAGATTAAAAAATAAAGAAAACAAAAGTTTGATAACCTCTTTATCAAAGAGAAAAGCTACTAGTTAGGACAGGATATCTCCAGTGGTGTAGTCGAGGGGGTACGCGGGAGGACGGCGTCCCCACTTTTTTATTTTATCTCAAACGTCCCCGTACTTTTTATTCTCAGAGGAACGCTAAAGACATGGGAGGACGTAGACTCTTTAAACGTATTAATTTTTTTAAAGGATAAGCAGCTAAAAAATAACAATTTTAAGAAATAAATAACTGATTTTTAATGTTTTCCAAGAAATTTGAAAAGTGTTTGATATTTCCGATCGTCTGTCTGTCTATCGCTTCTCTGCTCTAGCTTACGTAAATTTCTAAACAAATTTTAACGAAAACCTCGTTGCGTGAATTAGCAATACTGAATTCTGAAATCTATTATTCTACTATTCAGACCCTATGTTAGGGACTATGAGCGTCCCCCCCCCCCCACTTTTTTCCCTAGCACTACACCACTGGATATTTCCAACCGCATGTACAAACACTGATAATTTATTTTCAAGTGCTTTAACCTTAAGCTTATAAGAGAAATATATGTAAGCATAAAGACTTCATTTAAAAAAAAAAAAAAAACATTTAAAATGAATACTTTAATACGAAATTTAAATAAACTTTCTCCTCCCCCTGCTAGGGCGGAAAGGATCTCTGGTTGTGAGCGATGAAGTATGGGAAAACTTAAATACTCACTACCTATTATAATTATCGAAGTACAGTTTCCGCCATAAGAAAGTGGCTGTCAGATGCCGACGAAGTGCGTTTTTAAAAAATGTCTCCTTAAATTTTAAATTAAAAATATCCCTATAAATTTTAAAATTTGCCATTGTTGGAATTTTTTTCATCTTCTCAAAAATACTTAAAATTTATAAGGAGACAATTTTTAAAAACGCACCTCGTCGGCATCTGACAGCCACTTTCTTACTGAGGAAACTGTACTTCGATAATTATATTAGGTAATAAGTAATCACATATTTAAATTTTTCCATAGGTTAACATGGGATTTCGCGATCGGGGAAGGGGACCCTCAAAATTGCGAAGTCAATTATTGGCGTTTGCCAACTGTGTCTATTTAACCAAAAAATGTATTTTAGTAAAACATAAACCTGTTTTAAACGAAAAAAAAAATTTCACGATTTCAACGGAAGTAAAACTGTACAATTTTAAGACACTTCTCAAATCCAATTTGGCTACTTTATGCTTTTTTAATTCATTTTGGTTCGGAAACTGGTGAAGTGGCAGGTGTTTTTATTCAGAAATTTTTTAATCGAAAGACGTTTTCCATTTTTTTTGGTAAAGGCTGATCTTTCAGAAAATATTATCAAAGTCGGCGTTTTGAACCGAATTTCCGACGACGCAGCTCTAGAAAGGAGAAAAGCGTGTTGTCACGAATCGTTTATAACTCGATAAGTAATTTATTTATCAAAAAATAGAAAAACTCGTTTCGATTCCAAATCGCTTCAATAGATAGGCCTGCCAATTTTATGCCTTTGCGTTTAAAATTGAGCCAGAAAATGTATCAGTAAGTTTCGTGTTGTTCAGCAGGTCTGAGAAACCCCTTAACTGTCTATTTTTTTTTTCCAGGCGATTCCGTTTTATAGATTTAACGGTACAGTTTTTGAAAAAAAAAATGTTTAATAAGTTTATCAACTAAGTTTGTGTTTTTTCCAAGTTTAATGAAATTTATCAACTTTGTCCTTTCTTTCTTTACCCACATACTACCAGCAGCAGTGGCGTATCCAGGGGGTGGGCTGATGGGGCTGCAGCCCCCCCCACCTCCCGAAATTGTCAAGAGTAAAATGAAATAAGTGCCTTTTTCTTTCTTTTTTAGATAAATTTCTAATTTTTTTTCTATTATACAGCGGATTAGCTATTCTCGTTAGTCCATATTAGTCCGCATTGACATCACAGCATAAACATGGTAAGGGGGCTGATGGGGTTATAGCCCCCCCCGCCCAAAATAGTCGAAAATCTCATGAAAAAAGTGCTGTTTTCTTCTTTTTTCAGATAAATTGTAAATTTTTTTTTTGGTTATACAACAGACTACCCACTCTCTTCTTTTTAGCCCCATATTAGTTCACATTGACATCAGAGCATATCTAAAAAGAGGAAGGGGGCTGATGGGTTTACAGCCCCCCCCCCCCTTCCCGAAATAGTCGAATATCTCATGAAAAAAGTGCTGCTTTTTCCTTCTTTGAGATAAATTTGTATATATATATCTACATTGTCATACAATAGACTACCCACTCTCTTCTTTTTAAACCCATATTAGTTCACATTGACATCAGAGCATACCTAAAAAGGAAAAGGGGGATGATGGGGTTATAGCCCGCCTCTTCCCGAAATAGTCGAACATCTTATGAAAATAGTGCTGTTTTTCTCTTGATGGAATTACAGCCCCCCCCCCCTTTTCCCGAAATAGTCGAACATCTCATGAAAATAGTGCTGTTTTTTCTTGATGGGGTTTACAGCCCCCCCCCCCCCCCCCACTTCCCGAAATAGTCAAACATCTTCTACTTCAACATCTTCTACTTCTAACAGCACCATGAAAATGGTGCTGTTTTTTTTTCTTCTTTGAGATAAATTTGTATTTTTTTTGTTATACAACAGACTATCCACTCTCTTCTTTTTAGTCCCATATCAGTCAACATTGCCATCAGAGCATATCCAAAAAGTAAAAGGGGGCTGAAGGGGTTACAGCCCCCCCCTCCCCAAATAGTTGAACATCTCATGAAAATAGTGCTGTTTTTTCTTCTTTGAGATAAATTTGTATTATTTTTTTGTCATACAATAGAATACCCACTCTCTTCTTTTTAACCCCATATTAGTCCATAATGACATCAGAGCATACCTAAAAAGGAGAAGGGGGCTGATGGGTTACAGCCCCCCCCTTCCCGAAATAGTTGAAAATCTCATGAAAAAAGTGCTGTTTTCTTCTTCTTTGACATGAATTGTTAATTTTTTTTTGGTTATACAACAGGCTACCCACTCTCTTCTTTTTAGCCCCATATTAGTTCACGTTGACATCAAAGCGTATCTAAAAAGGGGAAGGGGCTGATGGGGTTACAGAAGGCCCTCTTCCCGAAATAGTCGAACATCTCATGAAAATAATGTTTTTTCTTCTTTGAGATAAATTTTTATTTTTTTTATATACAATACACTACCCAGTTTCTTCTCTTTACTCCCATATTAGTACAGAGTAACACCACAGCATATCCAAAGAGCGAGAAGGGGCTGATGGGGTACAGAACCCCCCCCCCATCTCCCAAAATGGTCAAAAATGGAATGAAATAATTCTCTGAATGAATTTCTCTCTTTATGTTTCAAATAAAATTAGAATTATTTTTTCTGTCATGCAATGCACAACCCAATCTATTTTCTTTCGTCCCATATTAGTACACAAGGGGTGGAGGTTATGGGGTGACAGCTCCATCCCCCTTCCGAAGTGGTCGCAGTGAAATTTTAAAAAACTGACTTTGTTTCTTTTTTTATGAGATAAATTTGTTTTATTTTCTGGCGTGCAACAAATTTGTTTTCTCGTTAACCCCACACGCCTCCCAGTCTTGCAATCAAAATTACTTGAGACCACAAAATCTATTTTCACCTGACTGAAAAACAGTTCTATACATGTTTTAGTGGATAATTGAAAACGTATAATATGCTCAATTGGCAAGATCTAGATGACAAGACTAAGGAGGTATATTAGTGCGAAGTGACATTAAACATTATCGGCAAATCAGCAAATGTACGAACTGAATTTTTTTTGTGAATGGCAATGTCAAGCAAGATTATTGATTTTCGGTTTTGGAAGAGTCTTTTAAAGATGCCCAGTAGTAATACTAAAAAAATAATCTCCTGTTGATTTGTTTGTTCCTGGTCTTTTTACTAGCGAACTAGTTTTATTTACGTTACGCGCTTTTCCAGATTTAAGGCTGTTCTCAAATACAAACTGGCTACTTTATGACATATTTTTAAATTCATTTTTGCTCAGAAACACATGAAATTCACAGGTATTTTTATTCAGAAACTTTGCAATCGAAATATGTTTTCCCTTTTTTTTGTAAAGGTAGAAAATCTTTCAGAAAGCACTGTCCAAGTTGGCGTTTTGAATCTGATTCCCGACGCGGCAGCTTGAGAAACGCGAAAAACGAGTCGTTAATACGTTACCAGAATCACTTACAACTCGATAAGTAATCTATTTACCAAAAAATGAAAAACTCATCTCGATTCCAAATCTCTTCCATAGTCAGGCCTGCCAGTCATCTTTGCCTTTGCGTTTAAAAATGTGTCAGAAAGTTTCCCGTTGATGAGCAGGGAGGAAGATGCCTTTTTAAATATTTCAGTGTACGAGTGATCCAGCAAAAGATAAAAATTAAAAATTCTTAATTACTCTTCTATGAATGTACAATATTACGAATAGTGTTTTTTTCTAATCTCTCTTATTTTGACACGACACACTTTAGTATCGGCAGCATTTTTACCATTTGGAATATTTAACAAAAGAAGAATAGCATTAAATAAATTCACAGATTAAAAATAAATTTTCTTACAATTTTACTTACCGTTTTTTAAAAAAAGTCCAGTAATATTGTTAGCCATAATTCAATAGCTTTAACTCTTTTTTAAAAAAGGGGAATCTGATGTTTAGTTTCCAATTAATTGTCCCTTCCTTCACAAATTTGATGAGTTTTTTTTAACATATATTTCTTGAAGGTTAATAGCCATACGTTTGATCAAAATCCCAGGAGCATGTATACGAAGGGAAGGGGGAGATCAAGAAGGAATACTTGATACCCCCAAGATTTCGAATTAAATTTTTGTTGGTATTAAAAAAAGAGATTTTGCAAAGAAAGCTTGTTTATCCTGAATAGACCCTGACCATCAAAATTTTGGGCCATGGCAACAGAAAATATTTTTGGCCCTAATCGTAGATTATCACATTTTTACAAATACCGTGAATGAGAAGGGTATGAATATAACTATGCAATGCACATATTTAAATGAAAGACAGAGAATAAATGCAAACTGAAGTTGGATTATTATTATTTTTATTGAAATTTTTTCGTAAAAATTAACTTAACAGACTCAAATATCAGGTTAAATAAACATGAACTAATGTTGCACGAACTTTAAAAACATACACAACCCAAAGAAAATGATATTTTATAAATAAGATAGTCATAAAATAAAAAAAAATTTAAACAAGTTTAAAACACATATGAAGAAGCTGAAATAAATTGGACACACTCTGAGAAACTTAAATCTTCAAATGAGAAGAAAAATTATAAATATACTTATGATATCACTGACAATTTTAGTTTACATAAGTTGTGTAATGAATCTAGAAATTTTAATTTCTTAATATATTAAGATTGTTTACAATAAAATTGATTTGAAACATCATAAATTTTTGGGCCCCTTAAATATGTGGGTTCGGGGAAAGTGCCCCACGTACCTTAGCAGTAATAGGGAATTGATCCTAAAATAGAAAAAAAAAATTGTTTGAGATTGTCCCAAGCAAAATTAATTTATTGTCAAGCAAGAATCGTATCCAGAATTTAGGGGAGAAGGAGGCAACTTTATAGATTATAAGCTACAATGACAATGACTTTCTTTTAAATGAAAGTATATGAAACAATCCATTATCACTTTTCAACTTATTTCGGCGAGGGGGGGGGTGCTCAAGTTCGACCCTGTACCTCCCCCCTTCGGTCTTGTTGTCAAACATGATTTCTGTTTATAACGCAGTTCAACATATTTCGTAAGACTCAGAACATTATCGAAATTTAAGTCAGCCCCCCCCCCCCCCCCCCCCGAAATTAAATCCTGGATACGCCACTGACCAGCAGAGTGGCATTATTTTCACAGATTTCTCCATCAAGAAGTTACAGGTAGTGCTGCCATCTATTGACTAAACAAATACTGAAATGAGTACGCCCGTAGCCTACGATGATGCGCGGCGCGGCTACAGCGACGTGCATCATCGTAGGCTACGGTACGCCTCAATACTAAAAGTTGATATGCAATAAAATCGGGAAATCCATCATACAATTATAGTTTTGCTTAAGGGGAAAAAAAAAAAATATATATATACATGCTTACCTTCTTATAAAATACCAACATCATTATTTGTTGTTACATCAAGGACAAAATATTTTTACCTTATCTTGTGTTGCAATTAAAATTGTGTTACTAGCATAATGAAATTCTCAGCGCAGAAGATAGAAACTCAAGATGAGTCGAACCATGTTAAAAACTGATCAAAAAACGTTATTTACAAGTTCAAAATTATCTAAAACTCAAATTTAGAAAACGTAAAAATAGTTAGTTGTATTTGGTTAGTATGAAAAAATTATAAAACTCAAGTCCAAAGAAGTAAACAACTAAAAAATTGATGTTTTATTTATTTTTTTGTTGACAGATTCCTGTTTAGGGCCAAAGTGTCATATTTTATAGTTACACTTTTATTACTTTAACACAATCAATCTTTATAAATCATATGAGCAGTAATTTTTCCAACTGTGTGAAAATGTGTCCAGGCAGGGACTTAAACCCAGAACCTTTTGGCTTTAATTGCCAATGCTCTCCCAACTGTCGAGCTGTTTCAAATAACTAACCACATGTCATTACCAAATGATTGTCTGAGTGAATTGTGTTGGCTGGCATGTCGTGTCCAGATCAGGGTTGTAAAAAACCCGGGTTTTTTTAAATAAAATCCAGCCCGGGCGGGTTTTATTAAAAAACCCGGATTAAATGGGCAATTTTCCCCGGGTAAATTGGGTTAAAATGCCAAAATGTGAACTATGATTCTACCTTCCTCACAAATAATAATCTCCAGGGTTGCCACGGTAGGGAAAACTGGAAAAACTGAGGAATTTTAAAAATGAGTATTAAAAACAAAGAATTTTACTAAATTTTGGTACTTTGCAAAATAATATCCATTGAAATTTTGAAAATTCTCAGAGGAATTATTCAGAGCAAATTTAATTTTTTAGCGAAAGGAATTTCATTGCCAAAATAAGTAGCAAACCTGATCTCAAATACAATCTTTGTGAACACTTCATCATATATTCTAATACGAGCAAATCTTGTGGCTGGTTATATATATATATATATATATATATATATATATATATATGCAAAAATTATCTTAAAAACGGCTCTAACGATTTTGACGAAATTTCGTATCCTACCGTTTTGGGACACCAGAAAACCATTGGGATAGGTCACATGTTCGAGAAAATTCGATTAGTGGGTCATTTTGGGTCATCGTCTAGCTAATTGTATCTAAAAAACGGTTCAAACGATTTTGACGAAATTTTGTATCCGATCATTTTCGGGCACGAGAAGTCTATTGGGCTGGGTCACATGTTCGAGAACTTTCGATTAGTGGGTCATTTTTGGGTCAACGCGGGTCAAATTAATTTTATCTAAAAAACGGCTCTAACGATTTTGATTAAATTTTGTGTCCTACGAGTTTCGAGCACGATAAAAGCATTGGGCTAGGTCGCATGTCCGAGAAAATTCGATTAGTGGGTCATTTATGGGTCATTGTGGGTCAAAATCTAAAAAGCGGCTCAATTTACACTAAATTTTGCATCCAATGGTTTTCGGGCACGAGAAGACTGTTGGGCTAGGTCACATGTTCGAGAAAATTCAATTAGTGGGTCATTTTGGGTTATGGTCAAGCTAATTGTATCTAAAAAACGGTTCAAACGATTTTGACGAAATTTTGTATCCGACTATTTTCGGGCGAGAGAAGACTATTGGGCTGGGTCACATGTTCGAGAACTTTCGATTAGTGGGTCATTTTTGGGTCAAAGCGGCTCAAATTAATTTTATCTAAAAAACGGCTCTAACGATTTTGATTAAATTTTGTGTCCTACGAGTTTCGAGCACGATAAAAGCATTGGGCTAGGTCGCATGTCCGAGAAAATTCGATTAGTGGGTCATTTCTGGGTCAAAATCTAAAAAGCGGCTCAATTTACACTACATTTTGCATCCAATGGTTTTCGGGCACGAGAAGACTGTTGGGCTAGGTCACATGTTCGAGAAAATTCAATTAGTGGGTCATTTTGGGTCATGGTCAAGCTAATTGTATCTAAAAAACGGTTCAAACGATTTTGACGAAATTTTGTATCCGACTATTTTCGGGCGAGAGAAGACTATTGGGCTGGGTCACATGTTCGAGAACTTTCGATTAGTGGGTCATTTTTGGGTCAAAGCGGCTCAAATTAATTTTATCTAAAAAACGGCTCTAACGATTTTGATTAAATTTTGTGTCCTACGAGTTTCGAGCACGATAAAAGCATTGGGCTAGGTCGCATGACCGAGAAAATTCGATTAGTGGGTCATTTCTGGGTCATTGTGGGTCAAGATCTAAAAAGCGGCTCAATTTACACTAAATTTTGCATCCAATGGTTTTCGGGCACGAGAAGACTGTTGGGCTAGGTCACATGTTCGAGAAAATTCAATTAGTGGGTCATTTTGGGTCATGGTCAAGCTAATTGTATCTAAAAAACGGTTCAAACGATTTTGACGAAATTTTGTATCCGACTATTTTCGGGCACGAGAAGACTATTGGGCTGGGTCACATGTTCGAGAACTTTCGATTAGTGGGTCATTTTTGGGTCAAAGCGGGTCAAATTAATTTTATCTAAAAAACGGCTTTTACGATTTTGATTAAATTTTGTATCCTACGAGTTTCGGGCACGCGAAAATCATTAGGCTAGGTCACATGTTCGAGAAAATTCGATTAGTGGGTCATTTCTGGGTCATTGTGGGTCAAGATCTAAAAATCGGTTCAATTTACACTAAATTTTGCATCCTATGGTTTTCGGGCACGAGAAGACTGTTGGGCTAAGTCACATGTTCGAGAAAATTCAATTAGTGGATCATTTTGGTCATGGGTAATGATATTTGAACTCAAATATAATTTTGACCGAGCATAGCTCGGTCTTCCCTGCTCGTAGTCTAATAGATGAGAATGATTTTATAGTCTTAATAATGATCTCAATATTTTTCTCTGTTCTTAAAATACATATATGATCCCTTTAATTTAAATAACAAACAAATTTTAAATTGCAAAGCTATCAATTGTGTGTTATTTAATAATAAAATATAAATATAGCTTAAAAAAAACTTATTCCTTTGAAATTAACATAAGATTAGCAAATGTTGATAAAAGAAAATATCTTACAACAAAAAATTTTTCTTATATGGTACATATAATCTATTCATATATGGTTAAATTTTTAGTTTTTAATACAATTCATTTAGAAGAAATTATTCCTATTCAAAAACTTCACCTAATATTGCCATGTGACCTCCATTTTGTCTTTTGGCTTTTTGTGAAAACAGAAAAAAACCCATAACTTCTTAGTTATGATACGTATCGAATCCATTTAAAGTTAAGAAAAGGACCGAAAATTTATGTATGACTGATTTTTGATATCATTAAAAATGGCCCGAGGGGGTTGGGGGTTAGAAGAAATAAATTCATAACTTTGTCAATTCACAAGATATCAAATCCGCTTAATATTTTCTAAAACTTTTATATTGACAAGTTTTTTATAAGACCAACCCTTATAGAAAAAAAAAATAATAAAAAAAAAACAAAATTTCTGTCGGCTCTGCCTGCAAACAAGTTAGATTTCGAAGTGGGCGGTCCCAACTGTGGCATCATGATAAAAAGGTCATTTCTTCCGCAATTCCCAACAAACAGGTGCCCCACGGTCTGCGTCATCGAAATCTACCTGTGTCTGTAGGCCAAGCCATCAGGAATTTTTTTTTTATCTTATAGCTGTTAAAAAAAAGTCTGTTTGGAAATTTGTCTTTATTTTGTCCTGTCTTAACTCTTTATTTATCTCTTTCTAAAATAATTATTCACTGCCTCTTTTTTTCCCCTTACCTGTTACTGCCCCATCCCCCACCCCCTCCTCCCATAAAGCTTTTTTTACTTCTAACAACAACAACAACAAAAAAGCAATCTTGCTGCTCAAAAATAGTGATTTTCTGCTCCAAAAATAGTGATTTTCTGCTTCAAAAATAGTATTTTTGCTGCTCCAAAATGATGTTCATGCTGTTTCATCACTACATTATTTTCATTATTGCAACAGTTATGAATGAAATATTTGTGTTGAACATAGCATAATATATCTTACTAGCTGAGAACCTTCTGATATTTATAAAGTCAAATAAAACTATTTGAACCAGAAAATTTACATAATAGATATAGAGTGTGACTTATTTCTATGTGATATACATTTGATTTCATTTATTAAATAGCCATTCTAATTAAATATAAGCAAGATTAGTATGGTTATGTTTCTTGTATTATTCATTAAGTAAGTAAATTTTAATCCTGCTTTCTATACAAGTTCTCTTTTCGTCTTGATATGTATTATCATCAAGGTTGTAAAAAAACCCGGGTTTTTTATAAAAAACCCAGCCCGTGCGGGTAGCTGGGTGGGTACCCGGGCAGCTGCCCACTACAACCCTGGTCCAGATAGCTCAATTGGAAGAGCATGAATAATTAAAGTCAAAAGGTTCTGGGTTCGAGTCCCAGCCTGGACACATTTTCACTCAACTGAAAAAATATATACTACTCGTATGATTTCATAATTAATCTGATCTTATGATTAATCTTCCGTAATCGGGTCCATAACCAAATCGCGTATTGGGTGCAAAAGTAATGCTTAATATCTTTAATGATATTCACATCCATTTTAAAGGATATTATTATAGCAATAATGCCAAAGCTTGAAAATAGACCAAATTATGAAAAATTAATGTAAAAAAAGTAATAATAATAACACGAAAGAAAATGCTTTTTAATTTGTTCTGTGACAATACATCTGTCACTAGCTATTTTTCTTTATTGTAGCAAACATTCATTGTTGAGATTGATTTTTTTTTTTTTTAAATTCATAATTAAAAATTATTTTAAAAAGCCATAAAAAATAACTAAATTGAGCCACAGTTTTCAAACAATTTTCATTCGAAAATGCATCTCCCTCTTCCTATTCGATGATGTACAAATTTAAATAATGCGATCTTTTGGCGCAATGTAAGAACAATAAAAGCAAAAGCCCTAGCACCGTTTATACATTTTTAAAAATAACATCCAAAAGTGAACTATTATTTTTTGGAGACAACAGAAAAGTCCGCAGTGAAAGAAATAGGACTTCGCCGCTAATAAAATATAAATAGAAATTGACAAATTAAAAGCAGTTAAAATACTGATTTTTTTTTTTTTTTTTAAGAGAGTGCCAAAGTAGCAATTGTTATTAATCACAGGAAAAGTTAATGTTTTGATAAAAACACCTTTATCATGGAAAGGACTTCCCACGGTTCTTTTAAAATGCTATAGAGTGGACATTTTTTTTTACTGTTGAAAAAACATTTTTATCAAGAATTATAGGATATTCTAATTGCAGATTTATAAAATACACCAATAAGGCAATTTTATTTTATTTTAATATATTTTTAGATTCAACTTCAGATATTATGTTAGGTACTACAAAAAACCTCTCAGAAAAATGCCTTGACAACTACAAAGCATATTTTACATTATTTATTTATTTTTAAATGTATTCATAAAATCTACATTAAATAAAATTTCCGGAATGGAGCAACTGGTTGCTCTGTAACATTGTCACAAAGTCTTATGACAGAGGTATGATAAGTTCCCAAGGGAATTCCAGGAGCTGATAAACTGGCTACTTCATAGGAAGTAATGGAGCTCTGAATAAGCACTACATGGGGTCTGTCATGTTGTGGACTGAGCTTGGTGGTTCTTTTCTGACCAGTATTGCTAACAGGATGGAGTTCTACCCATACATGGTCACCAGGAGAATACATGGGTTCATCTCTCCGGCTTTTGCCAGCATACCACTTTCTTCTATCTTGGCGTTGTTCTACCAGGTCTATAATATTAGAAGAAGTGCTGGAAGAACACAGTAATTTAGTCCGTGATGCTATATGTAATGTCAACTCTGACATTCTGTATGATTCTGAAACATGATACGTCTAGTTCAGTGCTGTTTCTGTTTGGATGCAGATGGAGGCCATTTCCACCAATTCTCATGATACCATTATATTTTATACGAAGGAAGACAGAATTCAGTCAAAATTTTACTCAATAGATATCAACCCTAGCTTCCTATAAAAATTGCTTGTTGTAATGTCTTTTACCCCTCCTTGTAGTTTCTGTGTGGAGTTCCAGGACACCTTGTATTGTTTTAACTCGAGAAATTACAATATAGCTACATTTACAATTATTTTGAAAGTCAAAAGTGCTGAATCTCCATAATATGAAAGTTTTTTTTTTTTTTTTTTTTTTTTTATATTTCAATTGCCATAAAATTATTTGAGCTGTTAATATTTTATATCATTTAAATGAACCAAAAATGTTTTCCACAATGCTTACAACTGGAATATTTTCCAATTTATGAGGTGTTATGCTTGAATTTTATTTTGGTAGCATAAGCATTTATAACATCAGACTCACTCTTTACGCATCCAGTGATCAACATGTAATCTTCTCCATAATTTACAAGAAAATAAATAAATAAATAAAATAACAGTGTCAGGATGTTAAAGTATATTTATTTTCCAGGGTACCAGCAACTTTAATCAAATGATTAAAATCAGTGAAATGTTATTAAAATCAATTAGATTTTTTAAAATGATGTGTAAAAGCGTCAAAATCAAAGATGAATATAATTTGTAATGTTTCTATAAATAATTTAATTACTGTATAAAGAAAAGAACCTTGAAAATTTGTTTATAAGCTTATTTTTTTTAAGTTTAGCACAGCTTTTCTCATATACAGCGTACCACTTTCTTCTATCTTGGCATTGTTCTACCAAGTCTATAATGTTACGAGAAGTGCCGGAAGAACACAGTAATTTAGTCAGTGATGCCATATGTAATGTCAATTACATTCTGAAGCATGATATGTCAAGTTCAGTGCTGTTTGGATGCAGATGGAGGCCACTTTCACCATTTCTCGCGATATCATTACATTTTATTCAAAGGAAGACAGAATTCAGTCAAAAATTTACTCAACAGATATCAACCCTAGTTTCTTACCAAAATTGTTTGTTGTGTGTTCTACCCTTCCTTGTAGTTGCTATGTGGAGTTCCAGGACACCTTGTATTGTCAAAAAAGTTTTATTCAAAATTGATTTGCTAATTAGAGATCCATTATAGTTTGTATAATGTCTTAACTTTCCTTTGAATCATTACTAAATACAAAAATCCCAATATCTATAGCTAAAGGAATTGTTAGAAATTCTCTTTTCTTTACCCATTCTACTTTTACAAATAAACAATAAATTGGAGCTAAAAGGAGGAAAGAATACTAACAGGTACTCAATACCTACTGTGAAAAAAAGTTCTGGTAAATACCAAAATATTAAGCACAGAAATAAGTTTTTCTGGCTGGAGTTGAAATAACGTTTTCTAATTTTAGACTTGTACACAGAAAATTAAGAAGTGATCTAGAAATTAAAAAGACACCAAAACTTAAAAATTGTATTATAAAATAAAATAAGAAATTAAATCATTGAAAGGCAATGATGACCATTCAATAGTATATTTTGAGGTGTTAATGAAGATAAGATAGGTATATCCGAAGATATAACTGTCATTCTTATGATTATATCTACATAAAAAAAAAAAAAATATATATATATATATATATATATCGGTGTAGTGGGATGTTTGCCGTGCTGTAAGTTGAGAATTTGTTGGTGTAGTTTGGTTATAGTTTGTCGGTGTAGTGGGTTGTTGACTGTGATGTAAGTTGAGAACTTGATGGAGTAGTCGGGCTTTAGTATTTCGGTGTAGTGGGATGTTTGCCATGATGTAAGTTGAGAAATTGATGTTGTTGTCTAGTTATAGTTTGTCGGTGTAGTGGGTTGTTTACTGTGATGTAAATCGAGAATTTGTTGGTGTAGTCTGGCTTTAGTTTGCTTCCTTTTGTTATGTCTGTTTCATTCATTTTCAGTCTGTACTTGTCAGGTATGGGAGAGTGTTGCATGCGTAAAACTAGTTTAACCCAGCAGTGCATGTCTCAAGCCATGCCACCTGACACAGGTTGTTTTAGCTTTTCTTTGTTGTTTATTGGCATTTTTAATTTTTGCTGCAATTTGTAGTGTTCTTTTGTTTTGAGTTTAAGTAGTTAGTTGCGTTTTCTGGTTCTGTGTAAGTGTAGTTTGTTTAGTTTTGTTTTTCTAGTATTGAATTTAAGTGGTTTAAAGTTTTTGGTTGGCATTTGTGATAATGGTTCTGCAAGTGATTTTCCATTGGTGTTTATTATTATATATATATATATATATATATATATATATATATATATATATATAAAGCAATGATGAAAATTAAAAACAACTTTAACATTCAGAACATAAAAAGTTATTAGAGATAACTGATTTAAATTATCCTAACTTTGGGTCAGGGATCTTACACTTTGGACAATAAATTAAAACAAAATTATACTTATGTATGATTGCTTTGGAAGCTCTCTGACAAGATGGGCTTTGAAATTAATTATATTTGACAAGTTACATAAAATTATGTTTCACAAATAACAAATGGATAAAATGTCCTGTCTATATACAATTTTTTGTAAAAAATATTTTTTTTTTTAATTATCTTCAAACTCAACACAAAACATTAGGTTTGAAATTGGAATGCAATAAACACAAAATATTTTATACTAAATAAGAAAGCAAAATCTAATAAACTGGGATTTATTAAACTACTCACTGACAAAAAGAGAAGATGTATTCACCTATAACTGAAGAGATTTGATTAATTTATGGAGAAGAAAGTAAAGGCAGGAAAAACAAACAAACAAACAAAAAAAAAACATTATCTTAACAGTGCCATTCACTTCACTTCAGTTAGTACAGAATAAATTGTTACACTGATTTCTTGAATCAAAGTAATGCATTGAAGTACTTCTTTGGTATAGGGGCCTTCGCTTAACTTACAAGGAATTTTTGTGTATCGATAGACTATAGTTAGTATATAAGTATATGAAAGCCATAAAGCGCAATACCCAGTGGGCCTTGAGAAAAAAGGTCTCAAAGTTTACATCACAGTTTATAATTGGATAAATTTCTTCCTTTAAAAGCAGTTTCGTAGTCTAGTCAATAGAGCGCTGGATTCGAGATTTTTGTGTTTGGGTTCGAACCCCCAGCTACACTCATTTTTCACAGTGAAAATTTTTATCAATTACCTTTGAATTACAATTGGAAAAATATGTATAATCATTGAAATTTATGAAAAATATAAATTAAGTTATGCTTTGTATCATATAAATACAATTTTAACAATGAAATTCTGCATGTTTAAAAATTTAATAGAAAGAAAAAAAGTAGAAAATTTATATTCTATAGACCAGAAATTTTTGCTGTTGTTTAAAATTATTTATAGTTATAAGTGGTTCTCAAATGGCCAGCTCAACAACACAAAACTTTGTCACATTTTCTGACTCATTTTTAGATGTAAAGGCATAAAATTGGCAGGCCTGACTCTTGAAGCAATTTTGATTTGAAATGATTTTCCATTTTTTCATAACCAAATTAACTACTGAGTTATAAGCGATTCGTGGCATGTGAAAACATGTTTTCTCATTTTTTGTGGTGGTCTAAATTCAGTTCAAAATGCCGACTTTGACAGTATTTTCTGAAAGATCTTTTGGCTTTTACCAAAAAATGAAAATCGTGTTTCGATTATAAAGATTCTGTATAAGAGCACCTGTCAATTTGATACATTTACAAACAAAATTGAATTAAAAAATGTGTCATAAAGTAGCCAGTTTGGATTTGAGAACAGCTTTAAGTGAATAATTCATTATTTTTCACAGAGAAATAAATTAAAGTATGTGATATAAATCTATCATATATTATTTTAATTTATTATACAAATATTTTAAATATTTTGTGATTTTTTAAAAATATTCCTTTAAATTTTTATATGACTTTTTAAAATCCCAGATTCTTGGTTTTGTCTTTACTGCCTATGTAATAGCTATTTTTAGTAATTCAATATCTTTTTAGAACTTATTTTTAAGTACAAGGACAGTTTTTCTAATTATAAACACAAGAATCCAAGATTTAAAAAAAAAAAAATAGTTGTTTAAAATACGATATATATTTTGAAGTACTGTTATGATTGAATTACTATTAATACTAACAGAAAATTTTTAATTTGACAAATAATTAAAGCAGCGTCTTATAATTTTATGTAACATATTTTAATTTATTTCACGATGAAAAATAGTAGTTTATTTATGCAAATAATAGTAAATATATTTTAAAACAAGTAAAATTTTTGTGATCTGTAACAGTACCAATTGCCTATTTTTCTGTTTAATTATTTATTTATTTATTTTGACTTTACTTTTCAATAAATTTGTAAATATGCTAAATTTCATAGTTTAAATTGTATCATTATAATTAAACTGTATTGTAAAAACATATTAAGCAACACAAAAAGGGTTGGGTTGGGTTGATTGTTGTCGGCCAATTATCTGCACTTGGGATATAGGCCCGGGGGGAGTGCCCTTCGTGGGGGTCTTTCTAAGGGAACCTAACCCGTATTTACGCATGGATAAATCCACGGCTCGAAGAAAACCACGAAAACTCCGAGCGATTAGGCCGACGGGCGCGATTGGGATCGAACCCAGCACCTCCCGTCTACCAGCTTCGAGAGCACAACCTCTCAGCCACTGGTGGGGCGCAACACAAAAAGAATTTGAATTACTGAAAACAATTATTATGTAGGCAGTTATTCTAATTACAAAATAAAGAATCCGAGATTTTAAAAAATCATATTAAAAAGTCATGAATTTTTTTAAATGTTTGGATAATGAAACAAAATTAAAATAATATATTACCAGTGGACTCGTACAAGGATTTCGCACTGCAATTTAATATTTTTTAGCAATATTTAATATTTTTTATATGCAGATTTAAGCTCAAATTTTTTTTGGACACTTGTGTTTTTGAAACTTATTTATAAAAAACATCATCTAAATATTAAAGAATCTACTTAAATTTTTTTTCATATAAACTTTCTTTTGTCAATAATAAAACTTACGTATTGTAATGAAAATATATTCAAAACTTTTTTTTCAAAAAATTAATTTACCGAGAAAGTGTTAAAAACAATCTCACATAAGTAATTGGACACTTGAAAGCTTTATTAAATTTTTTGACAAATGATTTTTTTTTTGTTATTTTTTTTTTTTAATTATGAATGGAAATATATGTCAAATATTATCATCTGCACTTTGAAATTACAACTACTTCATGTAAATTTGTTTACATTTCTATGTTTGAAGTGAACATGACCGGCTTCTACAAAGTTACAACAAATTCTATTAGTAATTTAATCATAGAACATTTTAAAGATGGTGAAAGCATCAGAATTATTGCAAAACTTGTTAAAGTAAGACATTCAAGTGTTTTTGCTATTATAAAATGGTGGAAAGTACGTGGAACTGTTGAAAAAGCATTAAAATCAGGAGCTTCTCGCAAGCTAACTCCCAGGAATCGAAGGTTTATTATGCATAAAATAAACAAAAATCCAAGAATTAGTGCAGTGAAACTTACAACAGAACTAGAAAACAGATTTGCAATAAAAGTAAACCCTGAAACTGTTAGATGAGTTATCAGATCATATGGACACAACAGTAGAGTTGTCAGAAGAAATTTTTTCATTAATGAATGAGCAAGAAAGTTACGTCTAGATTTTGCAAAATCCATGGTAGACAAAGATGTATCGTTTTGGGAAAACGTCATATTTGTGGATGAATCAAAATTTAACGCATTTGGGTCTGATGGGTGAATAACTGTGTGGAGAAATCCCAACGAAAAGCTCAATCTGAAAAATCTATGGCCAACTGTCAAACATGGAGGTGGAGGCATAATGGTTTGGGGATGTTTTGCTGCTTCTGGTATGGGAAATTTAGTTTTCACTGAAAATAATATGGACCAATATAAGTATATAAATATCCTGAAGGAAAAATGGAAAATATCTGCCCAGAAACTTTAATTCAAAACGCATTCAAGTTGTATCAAGATAATGATCCCAAACATACAGCTCTAAATGTTCGCTTATGGCTGCTGTACAACTGTCCCAAAGTTATCAAGACTCCACCATATTTTGCAGATTTAAACCTAATTGAAAATGTGTGGCATGAACTGGAGAAAAGAACAAAAAAATATGATATTTATTCGAAAGAACAACTTAAAGCAGTATTAACAGAGGAATGGAACAAAATTGAACATTCTTACACAAAAAATATAAGTAAGTTTCAAAAACATAAGTGTCCTAAAACAAATGTGAGCCACTGTAAACTTCTAAAGAAAAATTAAGAATAAAAATATTTGCAAACAACATTGGTCAAGCCAGAATATAGTCTCATTTATTCGATCAAAGTTACAGTAAAAACTGATTGAAGATAGTCAAAGGCACGCAAAAAAAAAAAAAAAAAAAAAAAAAATTTTAACCAGGGTTGTAAAAAACCCAGCACGGGTGGGTACCCAGGCAGCTACCCATAGCAACCCTAGTTTTAACTGCATTAGAAGATGACATTATCTGTTTATTGAAAAACATGAAACAAAGAAAAATAAATTAAATACATATAAAATACAGTTTAATCTAATCTAACAAAGCATACATTTTATTCTACATGTAACATACCACTGCTTTGAACGATCAATGATGTCTTTTTCTTCTAAACATTTCAATTTCGCTTCTTAATCAGAAATATAAAATAAACCCATGGACAGGTATCACACTTTATCTTTTTTGTACTATTTATTTTTTTTAATCATTGCTAAGCATGGTATAACGCAGTATTTTATTTTTGTGGCAACACTAATTTGAGGAAAAACATTCATTTCATTTATGAAAACAATGCTAATTTAATTTTTAATCCAAAAACCATGTCTTAATGAAATGTGGGTGTATTATGTCAGAAGCTCCTTCAAAAATCTTTCGAATGATACCTTGTTCATTGTTGTGTGTTTCGTAAATGCATACAAAAAATTATGTTGACAACAGAGATTTATATCGCATATTTTAATTTATTTATGTCATTGTGAAAAATAGTAGATTATTCATTTAAATAACTGTAAATACTTTACAATAACAGCAAAAATTTCTGGTCTATAAAAATATAAATTGCCTACTTTTTTTTTTTTAAACTTTACATTAAATATTTAAACATGCAGAATTTCATAGTTAAAACTGTATTTATATGATACAAAACATAATTTAATTCTTGTTTTTCGAAAATTTCAATGATTATACATATTTTTTCAATTGTAATTCAAAGGTAATTGATAAAAATCTAATTGATTAAAAGATAATTGATAAAAATGAGTCTAACTGGAGATTCAAACCCAAACATAAAACTCACAAATCCAGCACTCTACGGACTAGACTATGAAGCCACTTGCCAAAGGAAGAAATTTATCCAATTATAAACTGTAACGCAAACCCTGAGACCTTTTTTCTCAAGACGCCCTGGGTATTGTGCTTTATGGCTTTCATATATTTATATACTATACTCTATCAATACACAAACGTTCACTGCATTCTGTGTTGCCGATCCCGGAAGCTCTCCTTATTAGACTTAAGAAAATGAGATTTTGCTCCAAATATCAAACAATCACGGAAGTAAAATGGTGACCAGTGAAAAACAGGAGGGACATTATGCTCTATGTACTTGGTTTCATCGTCTGAGCAGTCCCTCTTACTCTATCAAATCAAATAGACTCTTACATGGCTTATTCATGTTATATATTTGGTGTTACAGGTTGGTCACAAAATTTTTAAGTTGAACTTCCCGAATATTCCCAGATTAGCATTAAATTGATGGAATTTCCATAGGTACTTCCTTTCGCAACATTACTCTGATACATACAGTCATTATTTAGTAAAAGTGGATATTAAAAAGATCACACTATAAGATGTTTAAACAGGAATCATATAACATAAACAATTTTATTTTTCTAGGAAATTATACTTTGATAGATCACTGTTATAAGAGGCTTAAACAGAAATCATATAAATAACAAATAATTTCATTTTTCAAGGAAATTATACTTTGATTGATCACTATTTATAGATGTTTGATCACTGTTATAAGATGCTTAAACAGGAATCATATAAATAACAAATAATTTCATTTTTCTAGGAAATTATACTTTGATCACTTTTACCTGCTTTTCCTTCTTTCATTGAGTTTCCGACGATGTCATCTGTAGTTAGGTAAGAACATGTGATAACTCTTTCATCGCATTCAACGTAATCATTAGCAGATTATGTAGATGATGCAAGTAGTAAGCATTCGCATTCTGTAGCCATGATCCAGAGATCAACAAGAATTTCTATGCAATAAGTAGACTCTTCTTCTGCAGTTTCTTTTGGTTAATTTTTTAAACATACAAGGCTATATTTTCTCCAACAGTTTTTAGCTCACAGGCTATCAAAGCCTGAGAGCTTATGTGCCCGCCGGTTCTGTATGTATGTATGTATGTACGTAACGCGATAACTCTTGATAGAACTAACCGTTTTACTTTAAATTTTGTTTATAGGTTCCTTGTGATAAGGCGCTTCCCTGATTAGTTTTGGAGGTTCATTGGTTAAGCATAAAGGGGGGAAACGGGGGGCTAACTGCCCATAATTTAGATAAATAGGTTTTTCATGCAGAATTATCCCATTTTCTTCAAATTTTGTATATAGGTTCATTTTGATAATGCGCTTCTGTCAATAGTTTTGGGGGTTCATTGGTTAAGTACAAAGGGGGAAAGGGGGATACCCCCCCCCCCCTAATTTAGATAAATGAGTTTTTCATGCAGAATTATCAGATTTTCTTCAAATTTTGTATATAGGTTCATTGTGATAATGCGCTTCTCTGAAGAGTTTTGGGGGTTCATTGGTTAAGTATAAAGGGGGAAAGGGGGGGGGTAACCCCCCCTTAATTTAGATAAATTGGTTTTTCATGCAGAATTATCCGATTTTCTTCAAATTTTGTATATATATTCATTGTAATTAGAGACTTCCCTGATTAGTTTTCGGGGTTCATTAGTTAACTTTGAGGGGGGTAACGGGGGGATGACCCCCCTTAATATATTGTTGATTTCTTTATTTTTCGAGGGTCTTATTTCAAATTGTTTGAAATAAGAGTATAATATACAATTAGTGTGAGCTCAATGCCCTCAGTTTAACTGGGCAGTTTTCTTTTTATTAATTGTACTAAGAGACACATTTTGTCAGGCGACACATTTTGTCAGGCAACCCATATCATGTCAATTGCCTGACTCACATTCACCTTTGCAAATCTAGAAACTTCATTTTGTAAATATGCAAGAACTTTTTCTACTAATCCATGCTGGAAATTCACTTTGACATTTTTTATTATATCAAATATATGTTCCATTTGATCAAGAGGTTGCAAAATGGAAGTACAGTTAGGAGAAAAATTCTACTTTTACAACTGATAAAATTTGCTGCAAGAAAATGCACAGTACAAATATCTATGAGCAAAATAATTTTTATTTTCATTTTACTCATTTGATTATTCAAACTTTTAAGCCATAAAAAAAAAAAAAAAAAAAAAAAAAAAAAAAAAAGGATCCTTAGTCATCCAGGTGCGATTAATACATTCATAATCACATGGAAGATTTTTCACATTTTTAAAGCAACATGGTTTTACAGATTTCCCAATGACTAAGGGCTTTAGCTTTTCTGTGCCTGAGGCATTACAGCAAAACAAAAAATAAAAGTCATACTTTAGACTATTTTCCACCTTTACAATTTTCACCTTTCAATGTCATAGTCTGATTGAAAAAAAGCAGTAAGAACAAGCAGTTTCATCAGCATTAAAAATATTTTCTATTGAATATTTCTCTGGTATTTCCATAAGTTTTTTTTTTTCTTTCCATTCATGTGCAGCTGACACATGTTTTTCTTCTCCAGAAATTTGTTTCCATGCTATACCATGCCTTTCACGGAAGTAAAATAGCCAAACAGGACTTGCTTCAAACTTCTCTATTCTCAAAACCTCTAAAAATTCTTTGGCTTTACCTTGTAACAAAGGTCTGAAAATGATCATTTTTCTTTTTTTTAAATCTAACATCTTTAAACCAAGTGTATACAGCTACATCAAATACGTGATAGTCTCCAAGTCATAATCTTTTCCTGTCCGAGCACATATTAAACCTCTCAGAGAGTTTTAAAATTTTGTCCTTTATTTTTAAAAGATGGTAGCTAATGTAGAAGTAGCTATATCAAATTCTTTTTCTACATCTACCTGCCTTCTTCCAACACTTACTACTTCTACAATATTAACTTTTTCTTTCAATGAAAATTGTTTTCTTTTCCTCTGTCATTTTAATAAAAGAAATCTAACTCCAGATGTGAAATGTTGCAGACAAGTACTGACAGATACTTATTGTTAAATGTTACAACATTTCAAGGTAAACAAGGACTGCAATAATACATTTTTTTTTACTCATTTCATTTTTATTGAATGGATATGTAACATAGACCAAAGAAAGTAAAAAAAAAAAAAGGCGATTGGCTTTGAATGTAAAAGATGAGTTTATTATTTTTGCAACTACGCATGGGGAAAAATTTTTAATTCTTTCTCTCGAAAAACAGATTTGAAATATGCTGAAATTTCAAAGATCATGGGGAAAAACAGTTTTCTTCCAAATACTAGTTTTTCGATAGATTTTTTCTTTTTCTTTGCAACTCAACATTCGCAAAACTGAAATAATTATTCTTTTTAAGCTGTCAATAAATTTGTTGAAGTGAATACTTTTATAATGAGAAAGCATAGGACATTTTTTAACAATCCAAAAACATTTATTAAACAGACATTCATTGTAATGAGATCCCACTGTATATCCAAAATGGTCATAAATACTTTACATAAAAATTCCCAGATATTTTCCTGTTAGTATTAAAATTTCCCTGATAATGAGTATTTTGTTGGAAATAACATCATTCCCATGCATACAGTCCTAATTTAGTAAAATGGATATTGAAAAAAAAAAAAAAGTCTTCACAAGATAAACAGTATCATAAGAATAATGTAAAAATGATTTTATTTTTGAAGCTTTATAGTTAAAACTGGAATTAAAAAAAAAAAAAAAACAGTTGTTTAATGATAATGATTTGTTTATTTATTTTTTAAAATTTAGTCTGTAAAAAGAAAAGAGAAGGAAATTATGTTGAATATTTTCAGTAATGAAAATACTGTACTCAATTTGAGAAAATATTCAAATTTTGGGGATATTTAGCATTTTTTCTCAAATTAGAATACAAATCAATGAGCAAACTACAACAGATCATGATAGAATTGAAATATAAATTAAAAAATTGTGTAACCAAAACTTGCATGTTACAAAGAAATAAGAAAATTGTTTAACTTTGTTGAGGAAATTCTTAGTGTCTCTCTGGTATTTAAATGCATCAAAATGAAGCAATCTAGTTTTTACAACAAAATCATCATCATATTTACAGTCATTATTTTAAAGACACTTAATATGGTGCAGCACCTCGCCATTTTCAGATTCCATCATGCTGTTTTCTACGTATAGAGCCATTGGGAAGTGTTCGTCTCATCAAAATAATGAGAAAAAAAAAGTTCATTAAGTAAGCATATCAAAATAAATAAGTAAATGCACTCTTTATCATTTAAGAAATTATACTTTTTGCAGCTTATCATATTATTAAATTATAGTCATGTAACATGTGCCAATGTATAAAAATAAGTGGTATATAAAAAAATCAATTAGTTTACACTGATAAATAAATATAGTTTAGTATTACATCCAATTTCTATATTATGGAAAAAAATAAATCTTCAAAATATTACAAAGATATTAGCCATGCAGTTTTGTACACATTGCTGAAGTTTAATAAAAAATTTACTAATGATATAAAATTGCATTACCAAGAAACATTTCTGAAAAATAGCAATGTATCCATCCTCAGCAGTCATGTGCAAAATCTCGCAAAAAACAAAGTAAATAAACAATTTATCTTCTTTTTAAAAGTAGAAAAAAAATTAGAAGTTTTTTTTGTAATAAAACATATTTTTTAGCACAAAATATGGTAAATATATAAATGAAAATATTTATTTCAGATGTTAGGAGGATACAAAAAGATAAATTTATATTTTATTGTCAAATTCAAGCTTTACACATTGACAGATATTCAGATTGTGCAAACGGTTGTTCAATTTTAATATAGTGTATTACAATATGGCGAATATAATATTTATTAGTAGTAACACAATAGATTCCCTGACATTTCCATATTTTCAGGTTTTCTAGGTCTGTGACCTTCTTGAATTACATTATTATATGGCTATGGCTTATTTACGTATATATTAAACAAATTGCTTCTCAATGTATGTATTAAATAGTATAAACATAAAACAAATTGTTTGTGAATTTGCCATATTGATAGTTATTTCTTACAGATACACCAATCTAATGATGATTTTAAAATATAAATAAAAAGTGGACAGGTGCTTTGAAAAATTTTGCTTTCCAAATTGAACCTTACCATTTTCATTTACTTGCCAATGCCCCTAAAACAAAGAAGTACTGGCATTGAAATCATGTAGCTGTCAGTGGTAGTGTTCTGGTTAGAAAAGGGTGCTGCACCCTGTCTCCATTTTTTCAAAGTGGCGATGTACCTTGCCATTTTTTTCACTACGAACTTTTCACCTTGTAAGTTTTTTCAAAGTATTTTGCTCCTCCTTTTATTTTTTATATAGAATACAGTTTAAATGTTCGATAAATAAATAAATAAAAATAAAGAGCAGAAATTAGACAATATTTTATATAACTTCTTTCAAATGTAAGTTGTATTTTGCTCTACAGTTTAATACATAATGTGTGCTGTAAGTATAAATAATTGAGCAAGGACTAAATAAAGTACTCTTTCACTCAACAGAAAGTGCCCTTTTGTAAAATCTATCTTGCCACTTTTGAAAAGAAATGTAAACAAAATAAATGTTTTTAAAAAAGATGTAAAAAATACATTACAAGAAATAGAATGTAATCAGTGCATTGTCACCACACAATTTAAAAGAACTATAAAATCACACTATCCATTATTTCATCCTCCTGTTAATAGTTTTGATGGTGAATTTGAAAATTGACCAATCCTACAATAAAAGACCACTAGTGTTGAATTCAGATATTTTTCCCCCCTCACGTGGGTTATTCCCCTGGGGAGAACATTGTAAAGTTCTGGGTCATTAACAAGATGGAAAATTCTAAATCTTCTGAGGAGGAAAACTTTTTCATCCAGACCACCCCCTTATTCATCACTAAACAAACAAAATATCATCTTACAACAGATGAAAAAAGAATATCTATTTTTTTTAATCCTCTGGCTGTCCCACAAAACAGCAAAATTTTAATGTTTTCTTTGTAGTTTTTTTTTTTTTAAATCCTAAAAAAATATGATTATTCGAACATGATATAGAAAATGTTAACAAAAATCACAATGTGATTTTAATGCACATTGGAATCAGCCGTTAAAGGATCAGGGTCCATAAGCCGTGTTTTTGGCCCATGAAATAGACTAAAACTCGATTTTGTTATACTGACTGAATTATTTCATTTTGTAATATTAGAAGGTTTATCCTGTACGATTTCAACAATAGTTTTTGCATTTTGTTCGGATTTGTATGACTTACACAAGCTCAAAGTTCGTATTATTCGTAGTTTTTTATGCAAAATACGCAATTTCTACTAATTTTACCTCAATAATTTATATGAGCGCAATCGTGCAATACTTTCTTCTTTACATATATTATAAAATACATCAAAATGTACAATATATGTAAAAATAAAAGTGTTGCAAAGTTGCGCTCATAGTAAAATATTAAAAATTGAGGTAAAATTAGGAGAAATTGCATATTTTCAATCAAAAACTACCAATAGTACGAACTTTAAGCTTGTGTAAGTTATATAAATATGAACAAAATGCAATAACTATTGTTGAAATCGTACAGGATAAACCTTCTAATATTAAAAAGTGAAATAATTAAGTGAGTATAACGAAATCGAATTTTAGTCTTATTTCATGGGCCAAAAACACGGCTTATGGACCCTGATCCTTTTGATTAGGAAACTTAATTCATTTAAATGGCACATACAAAATGAAAAGAAAATACGAATTTTTATTTTAGTAATTTTTAACTTATTGTTAATGCAACATCTAACTCATAATAATGCAAGTTTCATAAAAAATAATATATTAATAATTTATTAATGAGATTTTTGCTTATGTACATTCGATAAAGAATAGAATGCTTTATACCTAGTTTATATTTTCTTATATTTAATAATATACATAGCAAAATTAGGTCCCATTGTCATTTTATTCCAGTGATTCTTATGAAATTCAAAGAGGCAAAATAGTTATATGTTGATGAAAAAAATGCATTAAAAAATAATAATAAAAATAAATAAAACATTTTTTTGATGTTTTAACTCATGTGAAAATAATTCAGTATTTGTGATAGTCTGTAACTGTCAAACCAAATTTTATTTATTACAAAAAATAAATTTTATTCATATGACTTATCAAATTTAAATTTTTTGCATGCTAGAGAAATGTGCCATGTTGGGCATACATGCTATAGTTACACCATCTCTATCCTAGCATATATGCACTTTCATTGAAAATTTTATAGGGTTAGTTTTCATTTGGACTTAATAATTGGGCGAAGCTCTGAGTGGTTAAATGCTCATTTCTATTCTAATATTTCATGGTTTACATTTACTTGCACTTTACTAGAAAATTCATGAAATGTAATTTGTAATTTTACAACAGCAAGTCAACAATTGGCTTGCAAATTGAATTCCCCTCCCCCCTAAAAATTAATTTTATTACTATTCTCTGCTCTCACAATTCCTATTCATGTAACCACTCTTTTTTACCAACATAATAGCAATTGAAACATGGTGAATTATTTTAGTTACTAAATTGGAAGATGAAAAACCTTCTAAAAAGCCAATTGTAAATCTTTATTAACAATAGCCACTAATGTGTGTGCAACATATCAGTGTTCTAATTAATATATAGATTTTTCATTTGTTTGTTAAAAATTGAAGTAATTTTTATCACTTGACTCACTAGACTGGAAAATGAATTTTTTAGTTAGTAGCAGAATTTAATTTGGACTGGAGCCCACCGGAGCTTAGCTCCAGTACTTCTCTGTTTTTAGTAAATAATTAAATATAGGCCAGAATTCACTGGAGTTCATAAACACTGCGCTCCGGAGCGAAGTGCAATAATGCTTCCGAAAAACGAATCCTAAATTACCCTTTTCTTTCTCTCCCATCTCCAATCTTTTGTATCAAAACACTTATAAGTGATGCAATGTGTCGTTCATGTAAGAGATGGAAATGAAACAGGCTCGATTTTTGTATCAGTCTTCGGGTTTGTGCAGGCTCGAGCTCAATCTGTCTTAAATTCAAAATTTTATTTATTTCCATTTCAAATCATTTTAATGCTATTTTGATCAGAATAGAGTAAACAGAAAGTCTTTTTCTATTTTACATAGCTGCGAACTATTCATTTTTTGTGTTAACACTATTTCTGAATCCTAATCCTGAGCTTATTTAATCGCAGAATTCTGCAATTAATTAACATTAAGATTAGACAAAGGTTTCTATTTGGAAGCAGTAATAACTAGAAAATGGAATAGTGGATAGTTAAGTATACACAGATAGATGTATTTAAAATTTTTATTTTGCTAAATTAAAAAAAATAATGCTTAAAATTTTGAAAATAATGTATGAAATATAAATATGCAGATTGGAGTGACGGCGGAGGGTATGCTATGGGTGTTAGTACTGCAGAATATTAGGGCTCCGGTATTTTTTTCTTAGAAATTAAGCCCTGGTTAGTAGCCAATGGTTGGTAGATCCTTTTAACTTAGCAGCCATTTTTTTTGCAATCTTAATTCTTGTTTAATTAAACTAAAATTAAATACATAACAATTCCTTATATGATTACAACAGTTAACACAGTTTCTGCTAAAATTGATCACTTAAAATGTGGATACCACCAGGAGTATAAAAAATGTAGGCAGGGTATTTAAAAGTTAGAACACACACACACACATAAAAAAAATAGTGGCTGATTGTATATTTTATTTAGTGACCACATTCTTTGTTTAAGTGCCATGCGGCAGGTGGTGATTTGATACTTTCAGGTCCATTGCTCACATTTTTAAGTCATACTGACTCATAACATTTTAACTAAATGCAAGATCCTGACTAGGTGGGGAGGCAACCTATGAAATCCTATGTTATCAAATACAAGAAAAAATTATATATTTCATATAAAAGTAGGAACAGGGGAATCTAATGATCTAGGGCTGCCAAAAGTGAAGTGGTGCCTAAGTCAAAAATTAATAACACTTTCGGTGTATTTTTAGTGGCTTGTCCTAAGTTATGTAATACAAGAAAAATAAAATATGGAAAATGTCTTCATCTATATGCCAATATCTAGTCTGTCTTCTTGCAACCGGTGCCAAACACGTGGCAGAAGTATTTTTATAGTAATTATTTTTAAGGTTTACCTACGTTATCGAATACAAGGATAATTTTTATTTTAAAATTAAGTTTAAATAGCCTTAATATGAAAAACCAAGGACTGACAACATTCAGATTTCACTACACTTTTGGCAGAAAAACTTATAAAGTGTGCATTCATATCATTTTGCATTGATCTCATCAAAGAAAACTGTCATTTAGGAAGCTTTATTTCAACATTATTTCGCATTTTAAAACTAGCGATTTTGTTCCTAGCTTATCATTAGAAAACAAGATGAGTTTTTTTTTAATCTTTACTATAAAGAAATCCTATATCAAAGAATTATTGAACATAATTCTTGAACATTCTTATTGAACATAATTCTTGAACATTCTTATTGAACAACTCTAACTAAAAGCATACAAATAATTGTGTATTGAAAATATAATCTTGTATTTGATTTTTCTTCATTCATTCAAAAAATATACAACATTTTCTTTTACGCATTTAAACACTCATTTAACCAAGAATTTTCAAATACATTAAAATTGCTTGCATTTTATGTAGGCAAAGAAAAAGCGTTGCTCGCCAAATCGGTTCTTATTGCACCAAATACTTGAAAATATTTTATTTTTTTACAGATTTTCTACTGGGATTCCGCAGCTAAATTTGACCGATCCTTTAATACGTACATGAGTAATTTCATTTTCCTGAATATTCTGAGTATGCGTTTTAAGGAGACCTTCATTGTCAGATACAAGAAAAAATTATATATTTTATGTAAGAATAGAAATAAGAGAATCTAATGCCAAAAGTAAAGTTGTGGCTAAGCCAAAATTTAATACCACTTCTGGTGTATTTTTAGAGGCTTATCCTAAGTTACGTAATACAAGAATAATAAAATATGGAAAATGTTCCTATTTTTTAGTACTATAATAATATCCTGGTCTGCCTTGTCACAATTGGTGCTAAACACATAGCAGAAGTATTTTTATTGTAATTATTTTTAAGGTTAATATTGTTATTGAATACAAAAATAATTTGTATTTTTAAAAAAAGTTTAAATAGTCTTATAAGAAAAATCGAGGGCTGCCAACATCAAACTGTTGCTAGATCTTTGGCAGAACTATTTATAAAATGTGTGTTCATATTGATTTCATTGAAGAAAACTATTTCATTCAGAAAGTTTTGTATCACTTTCTTAATATCATGGAGGATGTGGTATGCTTGTGGAAATCTAACACTAAAAATAATCTTGCATTTCCACAACAAGAAAAGGTGTTGGTTGCTAGGCAGCTGGTGAAGTAAAAGAGAAAATTACTTTTGATTAATAAAAATATAAAAAGTTAAAAGGCTCTATATTGTTTGAACATTTGCACAAAATTTCATCAAAACATATACAGATAATTTAAAATGTCTGACATATCTATTGACTAAATTTCAAACTAATCAGAGTAATTTCAGACTCTCCATCGGGGAAATTTTAACACCCATAATTTAACATTTAAATCAAGTATCCTAATGCATCATTTTCTTTTCAATGAATAATAAAATTTGAAAATTGTCTAAATTCACATAAAAAAGCTTTATGACATAATACTTTATGAATTTAAACTTAAACGATTAAATAATTTATAATTCTTTCTATAATCTTGTATAATATATATACAAGTTGCATATTGCTGATTTACATTGTTTCGCAGGCAGGATAAGATAAGTTTTAAGCATATTTTAACAGTAACTGCTCAATTAAGAATGCTCTCATTAATAAATTTCGATCTTAAATAAGTCGTTTCCATGGTAACAATGCTTTTCTTTTGTTCTCTCCAACACTAACAATATCAAAGTCAAATTGACAGTCTTCAGAATTGGACATTAATTTTTAGTTTGTAGCATTTTTAATCAATTTATAGTTTGTTTTGAACTGTAGAATACAATCATTAATTCTCTTTATATATACATATAAACAGGACTTGACAAATGCAGTCGCCAGGTCGCCACTGGCGACCAACTTTTTTTATCTGGCGATTAACTTTTTTAATCTGACTTTTTTTGTTTTATTTATTTTTTACAAAAATTGAACTAAAAAAGGAGCATAAACGACATTTTGTCTAAAGCGAAGTTTAAAAGGCATTTTCCATTTCATGCACATAAAACACCATTCTTTTCCGCTCTAGTCGGCTAGTCATGTGATTAGAATGTGAGAGGGGGGGGGGGGGGAGTTTCAATAAGAAATATTGTCAATCCAACTTATATGGAATCTAAAAATTGGATGCAATGATAAAAAAGGCTTACTTTTTTGTATGTTTCAAATCAGATTTTTAACTTTCAATCTATTACATTCATTTTAAAAGAATAATAACATATAAGTGATTATAAGTAATTCATTCGAAGTAAATCTATAAAACTTAATTAAAATTTCAAGAACAATTCATTTTAATAAAAATATGTATTTTTTAAAAAAAATATTTTTTCCCGGCTTAAAATGCTTGGTGCCTCGCGTCTGTTTGCACCACACACGTTGGACATTGTCGTCACTCTGTCTTGGCGACAAGTGTCTGGTTCTGAGTTGTTTCTCAATAGTATTTTATAATTACATTGTTTGGATTATTATCTGCAGTAAATGGAAATAAAAAATCATTGATTGCATTTCAGAAGGATAAGTTTTTTTTTTTTTTTTTTTAAATTCTTAAATTCTTACTGTAGATCGTTGGATCAAAATAAACCTCAGCCGGCTGCTGATTTCAATTTAATCCAGCACGGGAAAATATATTTTTTTATTTTCTTTTTAGCTACGAAAACAAACGTTTACGAAATAACTCTTGAGTTATTTTGCAAACATCACAATGTTGAATTAAATTTCTTGTAAGATGTCTCATTATAGATGCTGCAAAGTTACAAAATATTAAGAAATAAATTTGAAATTATATTCACACACACACACACAAACAAACAACAACAACAACAGAAAAAAAAATTAATTTGCAAAACTATTGCAAATGTCATTAAATGCAAATTTTGAAATAATTAAATCAGAATTATTTGACTTTTTTATTTCAATAGGCTAAATAGGCAAAAAATCGTTTTCCGGCTTCAATATTTCATACATGCCCTCTCATCCGATATAGATTTTGCAGCACTCAACTATTTGAACATTTGAAGCATACGGCAATCAGCATTTCCCGAACATGTCGGTTAATTCAGAGTTTACAATGTTTCCTTTATTTATTTTTTTCACAAATATATAACTTGGATATGTTTCCTTAAAAAACTTAGTTTTATATTCTTAAATTATGTACTATTCTAAACTATGTAACTAATAATTCTAAACTATGTTTGTTATTATTTTTTCTGACTTAATTCCTAAACAAACGTTTGTGCTTTTTAAAAATCAATAATGGGGAGGGGGGGGGGGGGGGGGTTAAAATTTTTTACTGGCGACTAGAATTTATACCTGCCTACCAGATTTTTTCAAATTTGTAAAGCCCTGCATATAAATATATATGGCAAAACCATAGTTATAAAAGTGTATTTTAAACTTTAGTATAAAGAGTAGAAAAAGTTTTTCCTAAAAGAGTATTTATCATAACATCTTTTTTTTAAAAATTTCATTGTGTTGCCAACCAGCACTAAATTGCCAAAAACACGAAATTTTCATAATCTTTTTACAGACGTTATATTGAGGTTCCGCAGAAATTTTCTTTATAAACGTATATAGTCTCATAAAAAGAATATTCTGTGATTTTTTCAAAATTTTATGAGTATTCGCTTACAGAGACCTTCCTTGTGAGAACATATGGTTTCATACGGTCGCCCCCTGGACTATACAAGCAAATGAAAACCAATTTTGAATAAATAAAATACTATAGTTTTTCAAATGGAGCATTGAAAAGAATTTATGCTTTTTGACCAAAATGTAGTCAAATATATACAGTTTTAAAAATGTGATTCCTAGAAACTGAAATAAGCTGAGAAGTAAAAAGTAAATGCAAAAATTAACTGATGCAATTATTTTGTCAATATCGTATTTATTTAAATGCAAAAACATGCCAAAATTTGAAATTTGAATAATATAGACAAAGTTTTTCAATATAAAATTTTTTACACATATTGAACTAATAACACATGAATAAAAATTTGTCATGTCACATTAAATCATACATTTTGGCTTAACAGCATTTAAATTATTTTATATAAATATTTCTATAACTTATTCATTTCTAGTTATAGTTTTGTAAAATCTATAAAATGTTTATTAAACTTAATAATTCTGTATGAGTAAATAAATATATGTGCAATTATGATTAAATATTGAAATGGACAGTATTCTATTTTGGTTTCACAAGGCGAAACAATAACAAATAATGCTGTCAGATCTAATGAATAAATGCACATATGTATGTATGATGGTGGTGTAAGTTTTGTAATGCTAATTAATACTCGGAGAATATAATGATTAATATGAAATTTTGTTATTTCTGTATAAAGTATACATAGTGGACTCTCTTTAATTTGAACTACAAGGGGGCACATAAAATGTTTGAATTAACACAAAAATTGCACATTAAACAAATTCAAGGAAGCATAACACTATGAACATTATGAAAGAAAGAAATTTAATAATTTTAAGAGTATATTGTGTTTCTAAAAGAAGTATAAATAAAATATTATTCCATGGGAAAAAACAACAACAACACGTATATTCAGTTTCAGAAAGCTATGAATTTAACATCAGTTTGTTTTTACATAGTAAAGAAAATATTAAATTTTTTCCATTAATTAAAACATTTACTACTAATAAAAAAAGCAAGAATAAATAAATTCTACATAATTGCTTTATTTTGGATAACTAAAATATAGAAACAGTTTTTCCCATTTCAGCAGTGCTTACCCCAGAAAGTTTCAGGAGGGTGCTGCATACTGCCTGTCATTTGATTAAAAAAATAGCACCTTTCTTGCCCCTCATACAAAAAGGTAGTGCTCTTCTTGCCCTCCTCCCCCTCTGAAAAAAAAATTGTGCCATTGCTGCTTTTTGTATTAAAATTTTCTTGCATAGAAAAAACTAACTCATTGTTGTGTCTCGAAAAGGATGCCCTTAATTTTAAATATTAAAAGTGGCTTTATATATCAAAGGAATGCCTTTAAAAATAAAGTGCTCTTAAAAATTAAAAAGGGCCCTAAAATATGATTTTAAGAATAAACTAAGTGCCCTTTTTTCACCAAAAGCAATCTGCTTTTTTTTTTTTTTTTTAAGCTGAGAAGAAACTCTAATTTCAGCGACTACAGAGTACGAGAAATATTGCATTATGCACTTTATTCATATAATAAATGCATGATATATTGCAATTTGAAGTGTTTGAATTATTCAAACAAGTGGCTTGAAAATTCAAATTACATAAGATTTTTAACACTATTTTGAATACAGATTTCAAGGGTGATAAAACAAAGTTCAAAATATTCAATATTTCGAATTATCCAAGTTCGAATTAAAGAGAGTATAATGTTAAAATGTACGCTTTTAAAATTATTGTTACATATTCATTACCTTGGTGACTTTTTGATAAAGAAAGACATCCTAGGCTAGAGGCTATTAACTATGCACCCACAGATGCACTTGTACCAGCAAAGTCTCTTTACATTTATTTATCAGATATTTTATATGTATAACTACATATTTAACATTCATATTTAGCAAGTGTTGTTTTGACTTAAATAAACAAATTCTAACAAAAAATTGAGATTTTAGACATTGTGAAAAAATTTGTTACCCTTTTAATTTAAAGTTTTTTTTTTCCTCAAGTGGATCTAGCATCAATTTTTGTAATCACATACTTGTGTGGAAGACTCAACCATGAGATGTTTTTTTCAGACAAACGTGACAGTAAATAAATAGTTCATGTGAATGCAATATCATGCATCATTTTTGAGTATGAATTAATTATATATAAACAAACAAATGGTACTAAAGATTGTGTTAAAATGCAAACATAGCAGATAATTGAGCCTGAGTATAGTACAGGGTGTTTCTAAATGAATATCGGGGTTTTAACGCTTGGTAGTATTTATTATATAAAACTTAAAATAATAATTAATACATAAAATGAAAGAGCAAGTCAAACAGTTTTACCTACAAGCTTACAAGTGTTCAATGTGAACACCTTTCGTCACACAGCACACATCAAGTCGATAGCTCAGTTCTTCCCAAATGTTAATTAGTGTTTGTGGGGTAATTGTTGCAATAGCTGCCTCAATCCTGTTTTTTTAGGTCGGGTAGATCAACTGGTAGTTGCACAGTAACTACAAATTCAGTCTTTTCAAACTGCAGACCACAAAATGCTTTCTGTTCACTAGTCGCCAATTTTGCTACTAACACTTTCTAATGGATGACGGAAGAAACGTTGCGTGTGCATGCACAGGTACAACAAACTGTTTGAGTTGCTCTTTCATTTTATGTATTAAGTACAATTTTAAGTTTTATATAATAGGTACTACAAAGCGTTAAAACCCCGATATTCATTTAGAAACACACTGTATAAGTAATAATAAAATTTAAAAATAGCACAGTGAATTTCTACAACGTGTGTTGGGGGTGCACCCACAGAGTCTAAAATATTTAAATGCACCCATACAAAGTTGACAGCACCTGTTTAAAGAGCTTCATTTTACAAGTAAATTAAACAGCAAGATAGTAAAAATTAAGATTCATATTATATTCATATATTAATATTTATTATTAATATTGAATATGTAAATGTGACATTAAGTTTAACTTTGAAAAATCCAGTCGATGGTTCTGACAAAAGTTCTGATTTGAAGCAAAATTTAATCAGTAGTATAAATAGATTCACAATGGAATAATTTTATAAGAACTCACAAGTTTAAGATGCAAATAGCATCAAGGATATTTCTTTTGCCAAAAAAGTCACCAAAATAGACAATAATAAATATAAAATAAAAATAATAAAATAAGATAAACTAGTTTAAGATATGAGTAATTCAAATTTTGTAAAAAAAGAGAGCCAAGTATCTTATATAGAAATATATTAATAAAAAAATCAGCAAATTTTTAAATTAACTGCACAAATCAATTTTATTTTTTTTCCATTAATACATGTATATACTTTTCTTAACCCTTTCAACTCCAGATTTTTGGTCTGCCATAAAATCAGCATAAAGGCTTGGAGGTGAAGAGGTTAAGTTAAAAAATGTGTATTTTTTTAAATCGAGATTGATAATTAATTTTTTTTTTTTTCACTTTTAAACAGCTAACAATATAAAAAACAAATTCTGATGCAGTTATATGTCATATACTATATGTAACAAAACATGATAAAACTTAACAAACTGCAATAATAAATAAATATTACAAAAAATTAACAGGACAATGTTTTTTTTAATGATATGAATTAAAAACGTGTATAAATAAAGAAGAGAGTATAAAAATGTCAATTTTTTGTTCTACTAAATCTTATAAATTTGGAATGTCATTAAAAGGAATGTTGATTAATATCCTATTTAAAACTCGGAACTTGATACATGGTGTAAATGAAACACTGGATTGGAGGTGTAAACAGGAATCATTGTGCATGTCTCAAAGACAGCTGGAATTCACAGATCTTTCACTTTGTACATTTTTTAAAACTAAGTAATCAATAAGTAGATTGTTCATCGGATAATGGAATATTACTTCTTTTTGGCATCTTTTCTTTGATGTTTGGCTTTTTTCTTTTCTTCTTTCCTCCTATTCTTTTCCATTAAACTTCTGTATAATTTATAACCAAACCAGCCTATGAAAGTAAATATAAAATAAATATTAACACATATAAAATTTAAATACATTGCAGTTAATAAAAATCTTAAAAGAAAAAAAAATTATTATAGGTATTATATATGTCATTATATAAATCACTGATTAACAGAATCAGATGCTTTTATAAATCAAATGACAGAAAAACATCAACAACAAAAAACAATTTTATTTTTTCTATACATAAGGGTACACTTAAAATTAAACCAAATTGGGATTCACAATCATTATTCATATAACCAACGTCTACTGTACACTTTTCATACATCAATAGAAAATCAATTATATTATACCTAATTATCCTAATGGCCAGTTTTCTTGAGATTTCTGAATTACACAAAACATCAGAAACAAGCCTTTTCTTTAAAATTTTATTATTACACATAAGGATCAGGGTTGGGTTTTTGACATGACAGTGGTAAAAACCGTGTTTTTACCGGTTTATTCTGTCAAAAACCTATCATTTTCGATTGTCCTCCAATTTATGGTGTATAGTAGCATACAATAATATATTTCTAGATTAATATTACCTTGTTCTCGTTATTAAGCCTTGCGCGGTAGCGCAAAGCTTATTTATTTCTAGTGTGACATCCTAATGTTAATTTAACACAGGAAATCCCATTGAACGAGTTAATTTACTAGAGTTTTTCCGACTTTTTGTACGCGCTTCCACAAATTTTCTTCAAAACACCTAATTCTGTAAAAAAAATAAATCCTCCAATCAAAAAACTCTAAATGTAGTAAACGTGGAGTCTTTAAATTAAAGTCCAAATACTGCTTAAAGTGATGAAAACATAACACGGAATATTTAAAATAATTAGCTAAAATTTGGCACGCGATGATCGATAGATTGAAGAAGCAATAAAAATAAAAACAAATAATAATTTTTCACGTTTCCCAGTTTTGGCCAATTTAAGCACCTGCTAGCCTTGGACATGCAATCTCGTGGTATATGTTTACTATTTCAAAAATATGCGAGAATATTGTATTTATCTTTAAGATCCGAAGATGTCACCAATAGTTGTGAACGATCTACATTAAAAAGGTATTTTAAATATTCCGTGTTATGTTTTTATCACTTTAAGCAGTATTTGGACTTTAATTTAGATGTTACTGTCTTTATCAAAATTGGATGAATGTTCGATATTTACTTATCTAGTGATCCTGTGATGTTACGAAATGCGTTTTTAAATTTCTCTCTTAATCGATGATTACTAAAATTCAACATGGTGAAAAAATGCAAATTTTCTGGTTGCAAGAGTGATGCACGATACTTTTACAAAGACTATATGCTGGGAGTTTTGTTTTTCCCTTTTCCTAAACCACAGAAAAACTTGAGTAAATGTAACGAATGGCTTTCTGCTTGTGGTATAATAACAAATACAGAAACGGTGACTAGAGACTGGTATGTTTGCTCTCGGCATTTCATTGATTTAAATGGCCCAATTGAAGAGTATTCTAACCCTATACAAAGAGTATCTCTGTCTGAACCGTTAAGTGATATATCAAATAAATATTCACGATATTATCGAGGAAATCGTGAAATTAAGTCAAGGAATGAGTCTGAATTGTGTAATGATTAACTTGGGTCCTAACATTTTTGAAAGTGGCATGTCTTATGTTGCTTTATCCAGAGTCACAAGTTTAGAAGGTTTACATCTTCTTAAATTTGATGCAAGTAAAGTTTATGCCTCACCAAATGCTATTAAGGAATATAATCGTCTTAGAAAGGAATACAGATCTGATTTGCCACAATTAGCTGTATGTTCCAGAAAATACCCTGAGAGTAAAATGGTTGTTTCATCTGACATATCAGTAATTGTCAGTGAAAAAAATAATAAAAACCATATTACTGATTTAAATTACTTTGTCTTTAAAGGCTTTACAAATACAGATCGTTTGTGTTACGCAAATGCTATGTTGCAAACTCTCTTCTGTATCCCAGAATTAGTTAAAAAAATTCAGGAAAGAGTTATTGATCCTGGTCCTACAACAAAAGCTTTGAAACAAATATTCACTACTTTGCAAAATCCACAGATTGAAACCGTAGATACACTTGAAGTCAGAAAAACACTTCATGTAAAGTTTCATGATGGTACTGATCAAGACCCGTTAGAATTTCTTGATTTCCTACTGGAAAATTTGTCAAAACAAAAAGTCAATGCCATAGATCTTTTTCAACAGAAGCAAGATCTTTGGCAGAAATGTAGTAATTGCCCAAGTTATCGAGATATATGTATTAGTACAGAACCATTTAATGCAGTTATTGTGAGATTTCCACATGACTTTAATAATAGGGAAGATGCAGTTGATTTCAATGATCTCCTAACACGATGGCAGACTGAAAACATTGCCTGTGTTCATTGCAAAAACAGAACTAAAATGTGTCAAACTCGATTAAATTCTTGTGGAAAATATTTGTTTGTGCAACTAGCCAGATTTTCTTCAACAAATGTCTCTATGGGTCAGAATAAAACTTTTAAAATTACGTGCCCTATAACAGGATTTTCAAACCAAAAGGTTTTAATAAATAATATAACCTTTAAAACAAAATCTGCTATTTTGCATAAAGGAAAGTTCATTGATTCAGGCCATTATATAACAATGGTGCATTCGGCATAGTCCTATTTCAAGCCAACATTTGGCGCTTTTTAAATATGATGCCACATTGGCGATTTCTAAATTGTTTACTTACATTTATCATATTGTAACCCACAATAAGCAAGTGGTAAAATGTTGCCATTCTTAATTTTTAAATAGTTACACATAGGAAAAGTAATGAATTTAGTGATAAAAACGTCACTGAAAAACATATTGCATTTATACGAGAGTAACAATGTAACGAATGTAAAATTTTATTCGTTCAAAACAATTTGGACAAAAGAATGATAATTTAAATACAGAATTATTAAATTATACCATACACAGTTGATTTTTTTTAGATACTGCGTTTATGAGTGAAATAAAATATTTTATTTGACAAATTTAAAAAGATAGATATAAAAAAGATGATATGAGCAATAAAAAACAACATTTTATACACATTTCATCGATATTACGTAAAAGTTAACGATTAATGTGAAGTTGAAAAAACGAAAATACACGAAATTCGTTAATGCCGTGATCACTGTACTGCACATATGATCGCTTCGCGAACACAAAACTGAAAAAAAAAAACATCACTGGATACAGCAAACTCGTCGTATCAGAATCCCAAGAAATACACGAAATTCGTTAATTCCGCGATCACTGTACCGCACGTATGATCGCTTCGCGAACATGAAACCGAAAAAAAAACATCACTGGATACAGCAACCTCGTTGTATAGAGATCACAAAACTACACGAAATTTGTAAATGCGGCGATCACTATACCGCATGTATGATCGCTTCGTGAACATGAGACTTCCATGAAAACTGCAATCAGTTAATTTATACTGTTCTAAAGTAACAAGAGTAGCCACTCACATACATAAAAAAAAAAAAAAATCAAGCTTTAAATAAAGAAGTAGATGATGAAATTTTTTCAATGCTTTTTTTCTTTTAATATCATATATCACATAACCATTTAATGACGTAAGTGTTATTTAACTGTATTAAAAAAAACATGTTTTAAATAACTTATAAATCATTAAATATCATTAAAATACAAATAAATGTCGAATAAAGAATCACTTGATGACGTAACAAATACGTCGTACGTAACAAACGCGTCATCACAAAAAATATCATTGCTCAGCCTTTCCAACAATAAAAGAGCTACATCTGGCTAACTATCGACGATTTGGCACGATTTCGCCAAATGGTGGTCTCAAATAGGAACCAACCGGTGCATTCAAATGAAAACGAGATCAATAAATGGACTGTTTGTGACGATATGAAAATAACAGATCGTACACGTTTTGTAAAAAATCTTGCAGATGTTTACATTTTCCTTCTACAGAAATGTTAAATTAAGAAATTGTCAATATAAGGTAAAATATTTATTCAGCTACAAAAAGAAATATTTTGCTGAAAATTTCATCCTCCATAACTACACATTTTATAACAAAATCAGAATACAGTTGTTTCATATATACTCATTATTATTTTTATGCTTCTTATATGATAAAACAACATAAGATTTTATTAATAGCTTTCACAGGGTTCGTACACATTTCATTACATGAAATTCAAGGACTTTTAAGGACTTTCAAGGACCAAAACCAAAAAAATTTAAGCACCTAAAAATTGAATAAACTAATGAATTGCATGTTTGAATTGAAATTTTCATTTTTGTAAATATATAGAACTTTTTAAGTAAATATAAGTACATTAGATGTACAACGAATTGAACTTTACAAAAAACGTATAATATATTTAATTGAAAATATCAGTAATAATTTTAATAATACAAATTATGAAACGAGAAACACAATTAAATTTTCTTTAATTCTGAAATTTTTTCTAACAATTTTAGATCAAGGTTATTAATGTGAATTTCGTTTTCTTTGATAGTTTTTCTCAGTTCATGATATTGCATAAACAAGTCTATGTTCTTAGATGTTTCAGCTTTATCAGCCAAATTATTAGCTTCTACATTTGTACTTTGCATGTCCTTTTCAAGAAAAATCTTTTTTTTCTTTAGAAAGGTGATCTCATCCTCTAAAGTTTTCCGTTTCAGTTGTTTTGTTTCAGCCTGAGCTTCGTTTTTTTTCTTTTCCAAATGCTGCATGTGCATGTACTTTGAACGAGCAGGTGAAGCAGCTATTCTGATTTCTTTTGTAATTTGCAAATTGTGAATTTCCCCAGACAGCTTGATATATTCATGAATCACACGTTGAGAAATATAAGATGCCTCTTTCAAATTTTCAACTTCAAGGGCTTTATTAACTGAGAAGACTCTTTCGACAGATGCTTGTCCATGGGAGAGTATAAGAATCATTTTAATAATCTTCCATAGGTTTTCATATTTGTTTCCAGAAAAGTAAGGTTGAAAAAATGTATCCAAGGAAAGATTGTTTGGGTCAAATGAAGCAAAATCGAATGAATTCGGCTTGACAACATTGGATAGGAAATCGGCTGGATAGGAATCTCATCACAATTTTTTTCTAAAACACGCTTATTTTGAGATAATACTAAAGATGCTTTTCATTTTTTCTCTTGCTTTCTCGGGATGCTCAGCCATCATGAGTGGGTCAATGCTAATTGCATTTCTTACTAATGAATAATTAACTGGACATTTTTGCATTAAATGTTTTATCATTGTTGTAACGCACTTTAGACAATCTTGTCTAAGTGAAAATATATCATTTTCTGTTATTTCTGTTTTCCTTTTCTTTTCTTTTATTAGTTGCTCTGCAGCAAAACCTAAATATATTTTACCTTATCGTTGTGCATATTTGGATCACTAAAATTAAATTTGCATAATGCATCAACTTTCTGTATCTGATTTTCAGGTTTCAGATCCTTAAAATGCTGAATACAATCATTTACAAGTTTCAACAAGTCAGTGGCAAAAAATGGAATCATTGGTTTATCACTCTGATATAGCTTCAAAAATGGTAAAAGTATTTTTGACAGCGATAGAAAAAATTTCAATTTTATCAAAAATGTTTTATCTTTAGTTGCTTCCTTAATGATACAAAATTATTTAGATGTAATTTTTAGCAAAATACCCATATCAATTTTCTTTACACATGTTATGATATCATTCCCTATTTCTATGGCCCTTTCGGCTGCTGGGACATTTTCCAACCACCTGTAACTAACAGAATTTTACAGGGAATTTTTTCATTGATGAGACATTTATAAAATCATCACGTCTTGCTGGAGGATCTTTAAAAATCCAATACAAACTTGACAGAACTGAAGAACTGAACATCCCACCCGATGGATGAAATTTCATGTTTGAAGGAATTGTTTAGGATATGGAGACCACATGAACCTAAATTCAAAGATTGTATGCCATATTCCTTGGATAAGTCTTCCTGTAAACTGTTGTAGAATTTCCAATTAACATAAGGCCCATCCATAGATATTTGTAGAAGTTTTGATAAATCCAATTTTACAACACATTCATACAAAGCTGAGAGAATGTCTTCACTTGTTGAATGCCCAATAAATGCTGATGTTAAATATTGTGTCCTGACTCTACATTCCTCCTGGTGCCAATATCGTACATGAATATCAAGCTGCTTTTTTTGGTTAGTTTGATTTAGAGTCTCATCAAAGAGCAGAGTAAAAAACTCTGCATTTTTGCAGTTATCTACCAAAAGCGTTTGAAAATGAGGGGCAAGACCAAAATGACATATATATGCACTTTTTTTTTTCTCCACATGAAAAATTGCTAGCGATGCTACTGTCTGAGAACATTCTGGAAAGTAATTGTGCAATATCTTCACAGGGTTTATATGAATAATGACTTTTAATGAACTTTAAGGCCCACAATATTTCAGCATCTAGTACATCATTTTTAGAAACAAATGTGTCAATTCTATTTTTTTCAGAATTTTTTGAAGTACTAGCATCTATTTTTTCTGATGTATTGGCATCTAAATTGTTTGAAGTAGATGCTGTTTTTGAGAAGAAATCTTTCATTTTCCAGGGGTCTATCCAGACTTTTTTCACAGGGTCCTGTTTTTGTGAAATTGTGAACAGCTTTTTATATTTGTGAAAAATCTTATCATAATTGTGTGCATTTGAAATGGTCGTTATATTCAGGTTCTTGTTTATGAATTTTTAAGAAGATATATGGATATAAAATACATATATTTTCTTTGTATATGTAAAAGTGACAGGTCAGATTTTACTTTCAAATGATTAATTTGTGAAATGTTTGGTTTAAAGATGGAAAAATTTTGTGAAAAACCTATTTTTAAAACAAAGAATTTTGTGAAGGGTCCTGTTTTAGGGAAAATAATTTTGTGAAGCGCCCTGTTTTAGGAAAAATAATTTTGTGAAGGGTCCGTTTTTGAAATGAAAAATTTTGCGAAGGGTCCGTTTTTGAAATGATAAATTTTGTGAAGAGTCCTTTAAAGGACCCAATTTTTTCCTAAACAGATCCCTGTTTTCTTTTTCATTTTTTTAGATTCAAGGTTTTTAGAATGTTTGTCACGTGTAAGAAATATAAAAATACATCAGAAATAATCTACAAATACATCACACATGTAAGCATACAATCAATTAAGATGTAATTATTTTTATGTCTGAAGTATAAATAAAAACCTAGAATAAATTTATTTTAAAATATAGAAAACTAGCTGACCCGCCCGGCGATACCCGGTCCCGTGTAATAACCTTAAATGTATTGCCCCGGGTGGTGAAACACAGAACTAAAATCATTAAGTTTTGTCGAAATCGAGTCGAATGAGTCAAACCGTATTGTGATCGAATATAGCTGCAAAATCTATTACTTCCACCTTCCACTGACAGGGGGCACAATCTCTTCTATACGAACATAACTGAAAATTTTAAGACTATTGATGTCGAGGCGAACGAGCCAAACCGCGTTGTGATCGGACCCATAGAGCCAGAGATAGCTCCAAAATCCATTAGTTCCATCTTCCACCACCAGGGGCGCAATCTCTTCTATACGAACATAACTGAAATCTTTAAGGCTATCGATGTCGAGGCGAATGAGCCAAACCGCGTTGTGATCGGACCATAGACCTTCAATATACTAGACCCCACATTGGTAACCTTTTCGTTGACAGACATCAGTGGTGGCGGTGGTAGATTTATTCCGCCAAACTGGTTTTTCTCCCGCCAAAGACTGGTTTTTCTCCCGCAATTCTTGGGAGAGGGGGGGGGGGGATTATTCTTTTTGTAAGATTTCTCATGTGAAATTGAGTTTATTACCTAAATATTGATTATTTATACATTTTTTTAAACCCATTGATATTGTACCTGGCAAAAGCATGAGCTTCATTTTTACAGATTTTCTTATTATAATAAAATTTTAGAATATCTACGTAATTTTTTAATTGTTTTTAGGTTAGACCATTAATAGGTAATAAAATGCATCATTATCAGCTGATTACATCAGGTGTTTTTTTTTGTTTTGCTTTTTATAACATGGGTTACTTTTTAGAAAAGTGTTTTTTTTTTTTTCAAATAAGAATTTGTGATTAAGCAAGAGCTTAATTGTCTGCCATTTTGTAATAAAGTGATAAAATGTAAAATACTCAATATATTAAAATCATCGAACAAGCTGTAAAAATTTAGCTATGTTTAATTTTTAAAATTCTTTGTTATACTTTATATAAAGAAAATTTCAAAATTTATTTTTTTAAGAGGACAGTACAATAAGTGATTCCTGTCATGTGACAACATTTTTCTTCTTTCAAGTGCTGCGGCATCGGAAATTCGGTTCAAAATGCTGACGGACTTTTCTGAAATATCCTCTGCTTTTATTGAAAGCTTCTTTTGATAGCAAACTAAATAAGAACACCTGCCAATTTCATACATTTCCGATCACAAATTAATGAAACAATTTCCTGACGGCTCGGCCTACAGGCACAGGTAGATTTTGAAAATACAGATAGTGGGGCACCTGTTTATTTGGGAATTGCATAAGAAATGACCTTTTTGCCTTGATTCGGCAGTTTAGACCACCCACTTCAAAATCTACCTGTGTCTGTAGACAGGATTTTTTTTTTCTTTCGGGCTATAAGAGTTGGTCTTATAAAAAAACTTGTCAAAGTAAAAGTTGTAGATACTATTAAGAGGATTTATAATAAATTTAAGCAGATTTGATATCTTGTGAATTGACGAAGTTTTGAATTCTTTTCTTCTTAAACCCTATCCCCTCCCCCCCTTGAGGTCATTTTTAATGATATCAAAAATCTGTCATACATAAATTTTCGGCCCTTTTTCTAGAAGTATTAATAACTTTAAACGGATTCGATACGTATCATAATTAAGAAGCTATGGGGTTTTTTCTGTTTTCACCCCCCCCCCCCCTCCCTTTAGTTCGATTTTGTCCATTATCGAACTTGACCAAGATATTATGCACTTTAATTTTGTGTATCAGTTTGGAAGCGATTTGTGCAGAATTATTGAAGTTATCGTGTCCATAAAAAAGTGATCTAGATAGATAGATAGATAAAAGTTTTGAATTGGGGGTGGTTTTGGGTTCTGGAAGTGATGATCGGCGTAGATCTGCAAAAACTTTTCAGAAAGTCCAACATAGGGGAGAATGTAATAGGTAGTATTTCTTACGAAATCTACCTAAAATCTTAAAGTAGCCATTTTGTATTTGAGAAGGTTTTATAGCATCTAATTATGACAGCAAGTATTGTTTAGAAGTCAACATCTTCAATAGTTGCCGGTGGTTATTATTTTCAATAATTGTAAAGAAAAAAAAAAACACTTGAGAGTTAAACTTAATTTTTTATAGCATCCAAAAGTTGCAAATTATTTCTTCTCAGAAACTTATGCAAAATAATAGTTATTTTAACAGAGAAAAAATTACACAAGTTCTAACTTAGTAGATATGAAATATCCTGGAATTTTTATTTTTCATCCAAAATAATAATAATAATAATAATAATAATACTGTGCATTTGTATTTTTTTTCTATACATGCGTATAATGTTATCTATCGATGTTTTCCTTTTGATTAAAAATATTGTAATACATTTATACTTTCAATTAAAATATATATATATATATGTATATATGAAAGATTGCCAAAAATATGCCTTTAAATTGAAACATCAAAAGCAAAACAAAAATTCTGGATTGCAGCAAAAATATGTTCTATAGAATGTATTGTTACATAAAGACAGTATGTGATTTCAAGTTTTCAAAACCTATAAAATACATTATCAAATCAAATAATATTTTATAACATACCACTGCTAACTTTCCACAAATTCTTCACTTTTATAAGAAAAAAAAAAATGATACTGTAAATACTGTTCGATTTTCTGTTATTTTAATAATGCCTGCTAAATTTAATGAATTTTTAGAATTAAAAAAAAAAATCTGACATTAATTTGTTACATTTCGTGAAATGATTGTGTCACATTGAAGCTTTCCAAGCAGAAATCTCGAAATAATTTGTGTTATCGTACTTAATATCTTATATCACTAATAAAAAAATATAATTTAAGTAACATTTATTACAAGGACAAAGCCATTTTATAACATTAAAATAAAATACAGCAGCAAAAACAGAAAAAGAAAATCCATCCAGAAGATTAAACAATCCTTTTTTCACCATGGGTGGGACTCGCATAACTTATTTCTATCCTTCCTCTTTGACATTAAATCCTAGAAGGAGCAACAGTTTCGTTTTAGTTTGTTTACGTTTAATTTTATTGCGAGAATGAAATCGAAGTTGCCAAGAAAGCGATCACCGCCAAAACAGACATTTTTTAAAGCGCCAATCCGAGCTGATCCTGAAACCGGATTTTCAACAATATAACAAAGAGATGTGGACTCTAGTAGATTATTCCTCTGAGGATCGGACCCATAGAACCGAGATAGCTCCAAAATCCATTAGTTCAACCTTCCACCACCAGGGGGCGCAATATCTTCTATACGAACATAACTGAAATATTTAAGGCTATCGATGTCGAGGCGAATGATCCAAACCGCGTCGTGATCGGACCCATAGAACTCGAGATAGCTCCAAAATCCATTAGTTCCACCTTCCACCACCAGGGGGCGCAATATCTTCTATACGAACATAACTGAAATATTTAAGGCTATCGATGTCGAGGCGAATGAGCCAAACCGCGTCGTGATCGGACCCATAGAACTCGAGATAGCTCCAAAATCCATTAGTTCCACCTTCCACCACCAGGGGGCGCAATCTCTTCTATATGAACATAACTGAAATCTTTAAGGATATCGATGTCGAGGCGAATAAGCCATACCCCGTTGTGATCGGACCCATAGATCCGGAGATACGAAAGCGCTCCTGGCTGCGAGGGCATAAGCGCCGACTAGGAAGGGGGGAGGGGGCGTCGTCGCTTTGTCTGGTTAAGGTTAGGGCGTTTGTTAAAGTATTACCGATAGTAATAAAGACAAAAAGAAGGCAGACAATTTAGAAAAATGATTATCATTGAAATTTTTCAGACAAAAATTAAGGGAAAAAAAAATCAAAGAAAAATTTAAGGACTTTCAAGCACTTTTTGCAAATTTTGAATAAAAATAAGTACTTTCAAGGACCAAAAAATCTTTAAAAAAATTTAAGGACTTTTAAGCACTTTCAAGGACCGTACGAACCCTGTTTCACACACCGCTTACTAGTGTCTCTTTCCAAAGTGGTTGCAAATGTATTTTACACGATGGAATAAAATTATTTGCAAAAATGAACATGATTCGTTTATTATCATTATGAAGATGAGAAACAATCCGTTAAAGTCCGTTATATACATTTTTTTTTGTTAAAAATTACTTTTATTATTTTAATTGTTTACAGAATAATCAATGTTTGAACTGTATATTTCATATTACCAATACTGATTTTGATATGTGCAGTCTTTGACATACTTGCTTCGTTTGAATCTTATCTGCTTCATATTAAATTGTTATTAAAAAACTTGAGATATTAAAAAAAAGGAACTTGCAAAGCAAATTAAAAAAATTAATTTATTTCCATATTGTTAAGCCCGAGAAGGGACAGATATTAAAATTATTTTATTTAGTCAATGCTACAATAATGTTGCATTTTTATATTAAATCTTGCTCAGTCTATTTAATCTTAAAAAATTAAATTTAAATTTGAAACATGATATTAAAGCAACTTTAAAACATTTCATCTAGAAATCTAAATAAATCTTCAACTTTTTTTTTTCAGTTTTACATGCATTATGCAAAATTTGTATTGTAGCAAATTCTAACAGACAAGAAACATGAGAAGTTCAAATAATTTAAAAAGTTGAAGATTTATTTAGATTTCTAAATGAAATGTTTTAAAGTTGCTTTAATATCATGTTTCAAATTTAAATTTAATTTTTTAAGATTAAATAGACTGAGCAAGATTTAATATAAAAATGCAACATTATTGTAGCATTGACTAAATAAAATAATTTTAATATCTGTCCCTTCTCGGGCTTAACAATATGGAAATAAATTAATTTTTTTAATTTGCTTTGCAAGTTCCTTTTTTTTAATTATTATTATTTACAATTACATTTGTTAAATTTATTTAAAAGATCATTTCCTAATATGGGAAAGATTTAAAAAGACATGATTAAAAAAAAAGAACAATATTTGTCATAATCTTCACTAATATAGATTCTACTAACTGCAATTAACATTAATATTAAATAATAATAAAAGGTTATTATAATTATTAAATAACATTCAATATACATTTTTAATAAAGTACATTAAAACTATTTTAGAGATGCAAAAATGCTGTTACATTGTATAACAATAGATGTTAAGCATAGACTGGCAGTGAATAAATTTGAATATTCTTAGATATAATATTTTAAAATGCATATCTTATGTATTCATAAATGCAATTGTGGTGATTTTCATTTGCACTTCAATAAGTAGAATCTTAAAGTTTTGTTTTCAGCAATGTAATAAATTGTACCGAAATTATACACCTTGTTTAATCTAATACTTATAGGTTACAGGATTTCTTCAAAAAATCGATTTTTTTTAGACTTTGCTAAACAGCTTAAGATATTGTAGAGATCTTCTAAATGTACACGTATTATTCTAATTCAATTCTTTTTTGTTAACACTTTCCAACCTAGTTGAAAAGTGCTTTTTGACTTCGGTTTGTCTGGCCGTCTTCCGTTTGGCAGTCTGTCCGTGCTCTAACTCACGTAAATATGCTCGGATTGCCCTGCAGTTTTTATATGTTATTGTCGTTATCTATAGCATGCTCCCTATTTCAACTGAAGTGTGTAGCACTTATAGTTCTTTTTATAGGGACACTCAAAAGAATTCCGTTACATTACGTCTATGGAGAAAAATCGTCTGCAGTTTAATTAAATAATGTTTCACTATTTTAAACGCATTGAAATTTATATATATTACTAAGGTGCATTACAAGAGGCTTACTACAGAATATTGTGTGTATAGCAGTCATCGTTCATTTACAGGGACACACAAAAGAATTCTCTACTGTCTGTTAGCAATAATTCCTGGAAGTGCGTTTTAAGTTGCTGAACGCGATTTTAAATTGAATTCACTTTTTGTCTATTACTTGGTGTGTATAAATTCTGTAGATCATATACAGGGCAGCACAAAAGTCCGCGAACACATTTTCGTTTATTGACAGAAACTCCAGAAGGAGAATTTTAAACTGTGCTACGCGTTTCCTAACTAAACTAAAGTTTAGCATCCTATGTAGTATATATACAAATCTATAGATCCTATACAGGGCTGAATAAAAGTATTCGGATATTTTTCTGAATATTGTATATGTTGGAAATATATCTTGGAAATTCCGGAAATTACCTTTTTAAATATGTTATGCGTTTTCCAAATTGTTTACTTAGATGTTATCTTTCAGTTCATTAAATGTTAATGATTTGTAAAATTATTTTGGAAGCGTTGGAAAGTGTTACATAATCTATGCTTGACGCATGATTTTTCGTTCTTGTTTTTCTTGGATGGATAAATATACTTTAGTGTCTTTTTGATACTGAATATTTTATGTAAAACAACTTAATATTAAAGATAGAATGAAAATAAAAAATGTAAAAACAAACTACTAAAAAATGGGTTTTTGACAAGGAGGTTTTTGACATGACGGTTAAAACCATCATGCGTCAAAAACTTGCCAACCCTGATAAGGATGCTTTGTTGTTATCAAGATGTCAGTCATAATTTTGTGCTAAAGAGTGATGATCTAAATTATAGTCAAAGTAATCTTTTTTTTTTTTTTTTTTAACTTTAGGTTCAGGGGAAAAAAATCAAATTTCCACCAAAAATTCCTCTTTGAAAAATAACAGAGCAGGAGACAGCATATGCTATTGATCTAAAAAATTATGAAAGTAAAATGAAGTTATTTAGTTGTGAAGGTATAAAAAAAATCATGAATTTAGTAAATGTGTCACAAAAAAGTTGTGAGTCCTCACAACGTGGCCAAACGTCACACAAAGGTTTACGATGTTTTTAAATCCTCCTCCATCCACAACATGAATGGCAGTATTTATGCTAAATCTATTTCAGTAAAACCTAACATCTCAGACGAAATAAAATTGCACTATGTTTCCTCCTTCACATGTTTTTTAATTTTATAAACATCTTATTTAAAAACAGTTTTGGAATGTTTCTATTTGGATATTGAATGTTTTTATTCTGTGAACATAAATTTAACCCCCCCCCCCCCCCCCCCCCACACACACAAAAAAAAAAAAATTTAAGAATTTTTTAAATAATCAAAATTTATATAATCTGATGCAGATTTCAGAAAATTGTCCTGAAAACTGCCACATCTCTGGATTTTTTAATACCATTAATTTTTAACAGGTGTTCCGTCGCGGAAGTATGGTTTTGGCTCCATCTAGTGAGTGTTGATATTACAGCTCTACCTAGGGGCATTTTGTAAAAACAGCTCATTAAGCTGTGGGACGATGAAGCATTCACACGTTTTGTAAACACCGCCCAGTTCACACGGCGGATATTCATTATAAAAAATGCAGTTAAACTTAATAATTTTTGTTTGTGAATGTCAACTATCGTATAAGTGTTAATAAAAAGTTTAAAAAGGAATATCAACTCTACAGTCCATTTTATATCGAACAACGGAAATGTCTGTTTTATTTAATGCAGGAATTTTGCATTTAAACAAGACAGAGATATCAAAAAGAAAAGAGTATTATTAAAAAATCCGGAGACTTAGCAAAGACTAAATTTTGTATGCCATGCTTAAAAAAAAAAAAAAAAAAAAAAAAAAAAAAAAAAAAAAGCAGAGAAAATCAAACAGTATTGCTCCTCTCCTCATAGGTTGACAACTGTGATTTTACACACAATCATCATTTTTGGTGCATAACCTTTTCCCCTTCTAATTTCTTGTAAGAGACAAATTTTAGATATAATAATCTTGTAAATGATAAAAGAGTTGGCAGCATTTAAATATTCGATTCATACAATGCTGTCAATTTCAATAAAAGAAAAAAACCCAGAAAGTTAATAAATAGTTCAAAGGCATCATCAAAGGTTTTATCAGGTAATAACTTCATTGACAAAGAGGTGATAATTGAGGAATTTAAAGATTTTAAGTTTGAAAAAAAAAAAAAAAATCTTGATTTTATAATTATGTCTTGAGTTATAAGTAATTGCTGTCTCATGATGACCTTTCTCGGGCTGTCACATCTGTAAATTTGGTTCAAAACACCAACTTTGACATTTTGTAAAAGTTCCTTTAGCTTTAATGAAAAATGTTATTAGATTTCATAGCTTCTTAATAAGAATACCTGCTCTGCAAGTTTTAAGCATTACGAATAAAATGAATTTAGGAATATGCCAGAAAGTTCCCAGGTTGAACTTGAGAACAGCCTTAAGTAATCTTTAAAGATAAAGTAATATCTTCTGAACAGCAGATCTGTTCTTAGATATCTTGCAACACTAAGAGTTTCTCTGAATCACAATTAATTTGAGATGTAAATCATTATCTAAATCAATTGAATTCTAAATCAAGTTGATCAATTGATCTTACTAATATTCAAATAAATAAGAATAAAATTAGCTAATTATTTTAAATCAGAAATAAAAACAGTCCCTGACACACACGCACAAAAAAAAAAAAAAAAAAAAAAAGAAGAAACACAGAAAGAAAAAAAATATGCATCCAAAGTTGACAATAATTGTAGTACTTTGCCACAACAACTATGTTTTAGGATAAAATATTTGCATTTACTTAAGTCTCCTATTGAATCACTCAAAAACACCCACTCGCTAATGTTAATCCTATCGGACAGTTGTTTTACAATATTTTGTTTACATTTCAATATTTTAAAATGTTTTTTTTTTTTTTTTTTTTTTTTTTTTTTTTGCGCATTGGATAGCAGAGATTAATCCTACAAAGTCCCATTTTTTACTTTTTCGATTTTGTTTGCAGGTTTTTTTTTATGAGGATAGTTTTACTTTCGAAACTGGTTCTGAAAGTGGAAGTATCCTCATAGAAAAACATGCAAATAAAATCGAAAAAGTAAAGAAGGGACTCCATAGAGATCGATCTCAGCTATTCATTGCAAAAAAATAAAAAAACATTAAAAAAAATATTGAAATGCAAACAAGATATTGTAAAATAATTGTCCCATAGGATTAACATTAGCGAACAAGTATTTTCGAGCAAATCAACAGGAGTCTTAATCTCTTTAGATTAAAATAGTGTTTGTCCATTACTGTTCAATATTATGTGAATCACTTAGAAATTATTTAACGGTTCAATAACATGAACAAACAGAGCTGTAGCTAGAAGTAAACAATAGGGGGTGCTCAAGAAAATGTAGAGGGGGACTCATACTATTTCTCTCTGTCTGACACATGCACACACAAATACATATATATGATCATATATGTATAACATACATAGATATATATAGAGAGATAATATAACAGATATAGATCAAAGAATAATAAAGAAAGGTAAATTAGTGCATATTCATATTGTAAGTACATGTTTCTTATTAAACTGTTTATAATAACTTTATTTGATGCTAAGAACAGTAAAGGCTGCAGACAGGGATGTAATGGAAGCTATTCAGTGGCTAGGCCATATATACCTTCTGGATTATTTTAAGGAATACCGTATACCCTTTTCTCAAAAACACTATAGCAAACACTATACTCTTTAGTGTATACCCTCTGCCTACAGCGTATGCCCTCTGATTTTTTTTAAGGCTACATCACTGGCTGAAGAATAAAAATTTTCAGTGTATAATTATACTAGTGAAATAATAAGTGATGATGTCAATAAGTAAATAAAAAGCTGACAGTTCACCTGTTTCAAAAGAGTTGCAACCTTTAATTTTTTTCTGAATATTCAATGCTCTTAAGGATTCTAAAGTTATATTTTTATATGATAAAAAACATTAGAAAAATCAAAGATGTATTTTGCATTTTAAAATTATTTTTGTGTGAAGTCAAATGCTAATACTACTTGTATTTAAATTGGCTATTAGCTTTTTTCATTAGTTAGGGAGATGCTAATGGCCGGTCATCGCAAAGTATGCATTATTTTAATAAAGTGACAAAAGAAAAAATTTTGAAAAAAAAAAAAAAAAAGATATACAAAATAGAAAAACAGTAGGTATAACTTCACAATTAATGGCGATTTCAGATTATAGAAAATTCTGGATTTCAGAAGCTTTGAAACTGGAATGCATTTAGATAAATAATAACACTAATACAGTAGAACTCCAATTATCCGAATCAATTGGGACCGAGCCCTGTTCGGATAATCAAATTTCGGATAATTGGATTTTTTCCAAAAAAAAGGGGTATATTTTAATTAATTACTGTATGTATGTTGAAAATGGGAGAAAAAATTATTTAAAAAAAAGAGCTTTTAATTAATTAAAGGAAAAGGCAACACTATTACATGTTAAGTGTATTTACAAGTTAGTACAATATGTATGTACCGTACTGTAAATGAAAGTCATTGCTTGCTGAACATCTCGATCAAAGTAAGCTGTTTCACAGTTTTCATCCGTTTTCGGGGAGCCAAGTCGTGCACCCCCTTGACAGTCAGAAGTTGCATGTGGTCACACTCGGGCTGACGCACCATCCACTTCAACGCAGTTTCAAGGCAGGCAAATTCTTCACTAGCTGATGGTCCCGTATGTGCTTCAACGTCGACATTAAGGTCATCTTCTTCCTCGACACTTTCTCCTCTCACACTTCCAATGAGTTCATCATCATTTAGAATTTGAAACCCTGGGTCTTCGTGGCGGGAAAGACAGTAGCGCGCGTAGGCAGAATCATTATTTTGGGAATCGCAGTACGTTTCCGTCTTCATTTGTTTTTACTGAAATTCTGAAAGCGATTCGGATAATCAGCGATTCGGATAGTTGGAGTTCGGATAATTGGAGTTCTACTGTATCTGTCATTAATATGGTAACAGAAAAATAAAAGGAACTTAATAATTTAAAATAATTAAAAAAACACTGAGAAATTGTAGTTGAAAATGTCCTGAAATACTTTCTAGAACTAGTAACATTTTATGTGCTGTCGCCATCTGTTGTAAATTAGGAAGATTAAATAACTGGGTTTTTTTTTTTAAATCATGATTTTGTATCTATAAATGCTAAATAAATAATACAAATCACAGAAATTGAGAACATACAGAACAAATTGGTAGTGTTGCGTTGCCAGATTTTTAAAACGGAAAACATTGCTACCACAAAGTTAGCACAAAATATGCTACAAATTCGACTGTGGCGCCATCTACTGATCAATCAATCGATAATTTTTTTTGTGATTGGTTTTCCTAATACAGCTGAAGCACTTTATAACGAAATACGATATAACGAAATGCTCATAACCATTTAGTTGGTCTGTGTGTTAAAGAATACTGAATTCGAAACGATATTACGAAATATTTATAACGAAAACAATTCGAGCATGAAAAGTAAAATAAAAACAATATAGCGAATTTTTCAATTTTTTTTCTTTTTTTCACTTAACGCGGGAAATAGGATCCAAAAACATTATTTCTTAAATACCACCTTTTTTTCAATGACATAACATTCAACATTTTTCTCTACGGCCAATCACATATTTTCAATACTTCCAAGATAGGTTTGAGGGAGGGGCAGTGTTTTAAGACAGACAGACAGACAGACGACAGTTTATCTGAACTGTATTGTTCTTTTTTATTCGATGACTGATTTCATTGACATTTGCTTTTCCTATGAATTTATCACGTGTTAATTTTTAAAACTCTTTGTACGCTGGATATGTCTGGCAAAAGAAAATGTTTGAGTTTAGAATAGAAAGTGAAAATTATAAAATGCGTCGACAATAATGTTAAAAAAAGTGATGTAGCAAAAAAATTTGCGATTCCAAGTAGCACTCTTAGCACAATATTGAAAGACCGAGAAAAAATTCTTAAAATTTTCGAAAAGGGTGCAATTTCCTCATCGTTTAAACATATACGCACAGCGAAATATGTAGATGTGGAGGAAGTATTATTTTCATGGTTTAAAGATGCAAGATCCAAAAACATCCCTTCTCTGTTAGTGGAAGTATTTTGCAAGAAAAAGCACATGCATTTGCTGAAAAACTTGGATATAAAGACTTTTATGTAAGTGATGGTTGGCTGAGTAAATTCAAAAAATGATATGAAATTGTGTGTAAAACATTATGTGAAGAAGCAGCTTCTGTTTCAGAAGAAACAATTGAAGAATGGAAAAATGAAAAATCTAAAATATTTGAGCATTACGATCGAAAAGATATTTTTAACATGGATGAAACTGGATTATTTTTTCGTTTGATGCCTGATAAAACCCTAACTTTAAAAAAAGAGACTTGCCACGGTGGAAAAAGGAGCAAAGATCGACTTTCATTAGCATTATGCTGCAATGCCGACGGCTCTGAAAAGCGAAAACCTCTTGTAATTGGAAAAGCAAAGAATCCACGGTGTATCCCAAAAGACGTAATGAAAGCTTTGCCTGTAATGTACAGGCATAACTGCAAAGCTTGGATGACAAAATGTCTTTTTGAAGAATGGATTTTAGATTTTGACAAAGAGATGCAAAAAGCCAAAAGAAAAGTTCTGCTTATTTTAGACAATGTATCCTCGCATGTATGTTCTGTTAGTCTTAAAAGTATAAAATTACTTTTTTTGCCACCTAACACTACATCCAAAATACAACCACTAGACCAAGAAATTATTCATTCGTTTAAAACTAAATACCGGAAGGTGCTTGTGAAAAAAATAATCGTGAATTCAGATGACAAGAAAGAAACAAAAATAGACGTGCTGAAAGCAATTTATATGATAAATAACGCTTGGTGCGATGTTTCGAAAGAAACTATTGTTAACGCTTTTTCAGTTTCGGGAATATTCCCATCACCTTCAAATAGTAATGAAACTGTTTCTTTACCTGAATTGGAAGATGCAGATGAACATCCTTCAACCCGACTTCCGACTTTAACTTTGATCAATACGTTAACGTTGATGAACACATAATAGCAAATGAAGAGTTCAATGAAGAGAATATCGTTAAAAAAAGTGCAGAAAATGAGTCGTCTGATGGCAGTGTTAGTGAGGAAAAAGAATTTATTGAAGCTGGCGAGAAACTTTTACCATCTGATGCACTCGAGTATTTACAGAAAATTATGTGTTACATGCATAATGAAAACTTGTTAACGAACGAAATTACCATGTATGTTGACAAAATAGAGCGTACAATATTAGATAATGCTGTTAAAAAAAGAAAGCAGAGCTTGATAACTTCATACTTCAAACCTATATAGGTATGTAAAACTACAATTTAAGAGAATTAAATCAATAATATTTTTTTAGATTTAAATTTACCTGGTTTTTTCATGTGTAGCATAGATATTGTATGTGTGTGTATGTATGTATATGTATATATTACATACCGTTAAAATAATACAACAAATCTCTAATTATCTGAAATCCAGTCATCCAGATCTATAATCACAAAGTTTTAATTTTATGATATGATTTGTACATATATATTTGTAAAAATATAATTATCTTGAAATTACTTTTTAATTTAACGCTTTTCTTCTTTTCACTTTTTTTAGTAAATGTGATCCTTCCTACGAAGGCTTTAATTTAATATGAATACATAAGACGTAGCTTTTTTTTTTATTAAACAAAAGCAATTTTATGGGATATCTTTATGTAATAAATCGCCCTTTTTAATGATTGTCTTCATTATCCAGACTGCTGTATCAGTGTTGAATTCAGACACTTTTCTTCGGGAGGGATTTCTGTGGCTTCGGGGGGGGGGGGGGGGGGGCATTGTAGAGTTGTAGAGTTCCGGGAAAGAAATTGCAATTTTTTACCAATAAAAGCATACAATCTCAAATCTTCAGGGGGGGGGGACACTTCAAGGCTCCGGGGTGAATGTCCCCCCGGGCCACCCCCTGAATTCAACACTGCTGCTGCATACTCAGAATACGTTCAGACCACATTAGTCCGGATAATTGGAGTTCTTACTGTACAACAAATTAATTCGTCCTAACGTTTTAACGAAATAATTCGTTATAACGTTTTAACGAAAGCACGTTGCAACGAGCAAATCTTTGGAGCACTTTCGATTTCGTTATAAGGTGCTTTGACTGTAACGTTAAATACGACTATAAATTCTCTGATAAAATAAATAGATTCTTTTTTAATCAAAATATTTCACACACAGCATCAAATACACATTTTATAACTTATTTCAGGAGAAACTTTCACTATTGATATTTTTATTACCTTTATATCGGCATGGAGATAAATTTACAGCAAAACTAATGTTTGGTTATATTGCTTTTTCAGATTAACAATAGTTGAAGTTGTGTATGATACTTTTGTGTTTGTACACGTTTGCGATATATCAAAGATCCTTTCTGAGCCGTTGAAGAAAAAAAAACAAACACTCGTGAGATAAAATTTTTGTTGTTGATCTTGATGTGTGTGGCGAAATTTCTTTTGAGGGAGGGCGCTTTTTTGGGATTTTTTGAATTTTCCGATTTGTTTACAAAGTGGGAGGGGGCGCTTAATCAGGAAGGGTGGATTAACAGGATTTTACAGTAGTTCTTTTTATCCACAATGTTTGAAATTGTTATCAGTTACAAATATATATAATGGTTTTGAAGCCTGTGTAAAAAATTTGTGGAAAAATATTGATGTTTAGTTGTAAAAAGGCTGTGTTTTCTTCACTTCTTTTTTTCTTTTGCGTTGGGTTGTTTAATATTAAGAAAAAAATACTTCACATTGTCCGATCTCTGAAAATTTTATGACTTATAAATATATAATGTTTTGGAAGCTTGCACACAATTTTCATGCAAAAATATGAGGAAAAGTCATCCGCATATTCATGTTCTGAGTGAAAATTTTGCAGATTTTACTTTTTTTAAGAATACTTCTAATTGTCCAAATGTTTTTAAATTTTTATATGTGATGTAAATTGAGTGTATGAAGAACATGTAAAAATATTGTGTTAAAATACCAACATTTAGTTACTTTAGGTGTAGAAAAAAAAGTGTGTTTCTGAGAGGCACAAAGTGACTTCCAGTCACAAATATTTTTGAAAGAAGTAATATTCATATTTTTTAAAACAAATTGTACTGCCGTAGAGAAGAAAGTATCTGGATTTTTTTTTTCTTTTTCATTTTTCCATGTCTCTAAAATTGAGCCCAAAGCCAGCATAAAAAAAAGGGGGGGGGGGGAGGGGGAACTGTAGATAGCCATCACAGACAGATACACACACAAACATCTTTCTTTTATTAGTAGATATATAAACCATTTTTAATACAAATGCATATTACTCAAATACAATTTAACACAAATGGAATAATAAACGACTGCATATCAAGTTTCGTCAGATATTTTTATAATAAAATAAAACTATGTGTATAACTAATAAGAAAAGCAAACAATTTTTTTTTTGTAGCAGATTTGATGCAAGTAAAAGTTAAACTTCTATGTTGTTTTTTATAATAAACTAGTTGTTGGGGGCCACCGTCAGACATGTATAAAACCAAAAACTTTCTGCGCACATAAATATTGAGTCAAAAACTTTCTGCAAAATAATTTAATGTTTAATAAAATTATGTGTTGTATTATTTTGAAGATATAAATTAAAAACAGTAGTTTAAAATAATTACCATTTAAAATTAATTAATATTAATTAAAGAATAATTATTTTGGTAAAAATTTTAATAAAGCTAAAAATTCATGATAGGAAGAGCTGAATTCTTATCAATTATTTTGTCAATGCATTTAGAAACAACACAGTCCTTAATATTTTGACCTCTTCGCAAGCGTCTGTAATATCACAACAATGTTTTGCATCTTTAAATTTTGAATTGTGTGCAAACAGTGACTAAATCATACATAAAATTTCAAATATTTTTTATTTTTTGGTATTAAAAAAAAAAAAAAAATGCAGTTTTTTTTTTTTTTTCAAGTTTCGAATTTTGTAGAAAATTTTCCGCGCACGACGTGCGTGCGTCTATATTATACAACTCTGCCCACCGTAATACTTACCCATCATGGATATGCATAATGTAAAATATTAAAATAAAAATGTGTAAACTACTTATAAAATGCATTGCAATTCAAATAAAATCGTGGCTTGATGACGTCACAAACTTTAAAGGCTCGATTACTGAATTGCTTGAAAGAAACATCCTTATAACTCCAAAAATAATAATCCTATTAACTAGCGGGTTATTGCATCTAATTAAGCGTCAAATTTTTCAATTAAAATATATCTTTGAAGTGAAATTTGGATGAAATACAGGGTCATGAAAAATCGAAGAGTGTGGAAAATAGGATTCCAAATATCTCGGCAACTCATTATCCGATCGACTTCATGCTTTATGCAAAATTTATGTTTTTTTATTGTCTTTTATATTCATTTCTTAAAATAAACAATTTCGAAAATTTTTATATACCTTTTATCAGAACGAATATTTCGAGAGTCCGAAAAAAAGTTCTGGTTAATCGAGGTTATTGAAATGAAATAGGCTTCTTCCCATTATTACATACTAAGTACATACCAAATTTCAAGTTTCTATCTTAATTTTTTCAGGAGATAGAGTGTTTACAGACACACAGACGGACGGCAAAAAAATGTTTCTATAAATATGTTTTTCGGAATCTACAGTGTCTGAAACGTGTAAATCCGTCAAATTTTTTTTTCCGATTTTCAAAACGATTACAAGACTTACCCTATACTACGTATGATGGGTAAGTAATAACAGATTAATTGTTGATTCAATACTTTGTTTCATATAGCCATTTTCAATACAATGCTTAATACAACTTTGCTTAATACAAGTCTTCCACCAGTCTAATGGACTAATTTCTGCCATAATATTTGTTTTGCACAAAAACTCAAATTCTTTAGATTTTGTTTGAAACTTCAATCTGCTGGGAGGCATAGCTAAAGAGGAATTTTCTCTTTCATAAACAATAATGCTGATACTGTGTAAGAATTTAAATTTTCTCCTGCATAATGTAGAACAAAAAGATAAGTTTTTCATATCCTGGCAGAAAGTATCCATATTTTTTGTATTAATTTTGAAATTCACAAGATTTAGATATTTTTTAATAAGTAAATACAAGTATTAATTTTTTAGCTGAGATTATTTTTAATTTGAATCTCGATATTTGATTTAGATAAAATTAAAAAAGCTTGGATTTTAGTTTCTCAGCCCTTCAAACTTCTAAAATTTACAATGTAAATTTGGCAAAACATAATATTTACAGGGTTCATACAGACTTCAGAAGAAAAAATCCAAGGAGTCTAGAAAAAGTCTAAGGAATACAAGAATTTTAAAGAACTTTCTGTGTATTTTTCAATATGCAGTGTCCTCATGTGACACACACACCAACCATTATTTTTAACAACTCATAAACAGATCTTATTCTATATTAAAATCTAATAGCTAGTGCTAAAATTACAAAGTATTCACAATGCATTGCTTACTGGTTTCCTAAATTTGAATACAAAATTGCCATTAAACTATTTTATGCAGTGACCAATGGCCATATATATAGAGTAAAGGTGAAAACAAGCACTCGCCAGTTGCCATTTTGCAATCAAACTTGGAAAACTGGCGATTAAAAATATGGAAAGACCCGGTCAAATGCAGGATTTTCCAATTTCCTTTTTTCCTTAAAATTCGAAATTTTTCTGCACCCGATCAACGAAATTCAAGATTTTTTCATACCTGATCGACAAAATTCATCATTTTCACTTGTCTGTTCGACAAAATATGTGATTTTCCCAATCGACAAAATTCATGATTTTTATGCTCCTGAATGACGAAATTTGCAATTTTTTCCAAGACTATTTGACGAAATACACAATTCCTGAATTTCTGGAGATGTTGGCCACTTTTGGTCTGCGGATCAAAGCTTGTGCATGTGTAACGTATATCATGTTGGTGTAGAAACATTACCTATTTTATTATTGTCAGATCTTAATTCTAGACAAACACTTTTTTAAAAAAAGGTACTGATGTAGTTAGCTACACAAGTGCATAAGCTTTCAAGTTTATTCAAAATAATATAAATTAATTTTTTTTTATTATTTAGCGCATAAATTACTTGTTTACTGTAAACTCATATTTATTTTTTAATTAAATATTCAGTGACATAAATATGGCTAGGCTACTTAAAAAAAAAAAAACCTACCGGCCAGTGGCTACTAAGCAAAATTCCTATTTTCACCTTTAATACAGAGACCAGTCAAATCCATGTATCACATGCAGATGCACCTAGATTTTAAAAGTAAATTTTGAAGGGAAAACCATGCGACACACAAAAAATTCAGTAATTTAACTTTTTTTTCTTATTTTCTTTACAGTGACAGTATAATTACTTGAACTTTACCTATGTAAATATGAGAAGATTTTTAGTTTACTTCCTTTTAAAAGCGATTTTACTTCCTTTGTGGTTCTTCCAAGCTATACATGCTTAAGCAGTAATATTCACTGTGTAAATGGATGTTTCCATTTTCTACTCTTGTATAATTCAATTAAATCATTGCTCAACACTAAATTATACTTTGCAATAATTTAAAGAGTTTTTAAGGAGTATTTTGTTTATTTAAGGTACTCCTTGGAAATTTTTTCATTTCTAAGGAAAGGAGTTTCTAAATAGTCTAAGGAGTCTGTGTGAACCCTGCATTTATTACAAAATATCTTGACCTAAATTTCAAACAATAGGAATCGGCATTTTCAGTTTGCAAGGGTCTGTCCAAACTTTTTTCACAGTGTCCTGTTTTTGTGAAATTGTGAAAAAACTAATCATAATTTTGTGAATTTGAAATAGTCGTTATATTCAGGTTCTTTCTTGTTTATGCATTTTTAAGAAGATATATGGATATAAAATACATATATATTTTTTTTATATATGTAAAAGTAACATGTCAGATTTTACTTTTAAATGATTAATTTGTGAAAAGTTTGGTTTAAAGTTGGAAAAATTTTGTGAAAAACCTATTTTTAAGATAAATAATTTTGTAAAGGGTCCTGTTTTAGGGAAAATAATTTTGTGAAGGGTCCTGTTTTAGGAAAAATAATTTTGTGAAGGACCCTGTTTTGAAATGAAAAATTTTGTGAAGAGTCCTTTAAAGGACCCAATTTTTTTCCTAAACAGATCCCTGGTTTGGCTGCTGTTAATTCTAATAGCAAAGTATTTTATATGCAATATAAATGTCAAAAACTATAATTTTTACATGTTTTGTACCAATATAAATTGACTTTACTCGAATTGTGATCTATTTTTCGTTTTTATATATTTTGATTTATTCACACAGGTTGTTGAAATTGAAACAGAAAAAAGGGTACTTTTCGGTTAGCCGGGCGCCAGTGATATATGTACATATATAAATATATATGTATATTCATACATATAAGTGTATATATATGTACATGTGTATATGTATATGTGTGTATATATACATGTTTATAAATCACTGGCGCCCGGCTAACCGAAAAGTACCGAAAGAAGTATCAGTGCACCAGTAAAAGCTTCTCTTTATTGCATTTTAGGTTCGGTTGTTAGCTGACACCTCTACAAATTTCTCTAGGTTTTGATGGATACCATATAGAGAGCCAAAAACCTGGGCACTGCACTGCTGATCTCATTATGTTTCTGTAAATGAATTCAGGGGTCTGTCCAGACTTTTCTCACAGGGTCTTGTTTTTATGAAAAGCATTTTATATTTGTGAAAAAACTAATTATAATTTTTTGAATTTGAAATGACTTTTATATTCAGGTTCTATACAAGATCCTTTATCTATGTAAAAGCTAAATATAGATTCTTTGGTGACTTTAGTTATTTTGTGTCAGATTTTACTTTTAAATCAAATGATTAAATTTGTAAAAGGTTCAGTTTGGAGATGGGAAGAAAATTGTGACAGGCATAGTTCTAAAACAAAGAATTTTGTGAAGGGTTCTGTTTTAAGGTGACATGTTTTGTGAAGGGCCATGTTTTAGTATGAAAACTTTTGTAAAGTGTCCTTTTAAAGGACCCAATCCAATTTCTTCCTAAACAGATTCCTGGAATTGTCCATGTTTTTGTTAGGATATAAATTTAACTTTCGAGGCAATATATAAAAATTCAGAACAAATGACAATATGTTGTAGATAATAGATAAAATAAAGATGAATAGGCGAAATGAAAACTTTTTTACTTGATCAATACAAAATTATGAAAATTAAATCTAAATATCTTCGATGAATACATACGGAATATATTTTTTTCCCGCTAATGCATTTCAATTATTAAACGTTTCAAAATACAAGTAAAACAGAATCGTTTACTTTTAGCAATATTCTGCAAACATCAGCTGAACAGTAATCAATAAATTCTTTAAAATAGCCATTTAAACGACAACATTCAAACAGAAAATAATGCTACAACTGTTTATAAGCCATGAAAATCGATATAAACGTAAACAAATGAACCAAAGTAAAAAGCGGCGAAATTCAAGAAACAAAAACAAAAACTAATAATTTTGAAAATTACCCATCAGGCCGATAACAACAATAGCTGGTACAATAAATACCCAATTGCTGAATCCATGTTCGATGGGGCCTGAAGGTCCCGTTCCTGTAAGATCAACCATATTTTGATTAAAATATGTGCACTTGCCGATCACTGTTTATCGGAAAAGATGCAAACGTTTCCCTTGCCACGGAGATCACCCAAATCATCCATCAACATCATTCAATGTTGTTGCCAAAGCTAAAAATTAAATAAATGTAAATAATCTTTCAGTTGCTCTCGTATGAAGGTGAGAAAGGCTGGGGCTGGGATTGCGGTGCCTCGCTTTCTTAAATCTTACGTGCCTCATCGTAAGTCCTCCTGCTTAAACGTAAGTCGTCCTGCAGTTAGCCAATCAGAGGCGATAGTTCGATTTGTTATGGTTGCGCGCGCATACACTTGCGCTTCGTCGTAAAATAGCTTTCTGGTTAGCGTAAGAACGCGAGGCACCGCAATACCGATTACGCTTTGTTTATATCGTAAGTCAGACTTACGCTCAAGATTGATCTTAAGCGAGGCACCGCAATCCCAGCCTTGTTAGTCTGTTTTTGTTTCTGTTGGTTGCTGCTCTTGGGCTGGGATTGCGGTGCCTCGCTTTCTTAAATCTTACTACAGTGCCTAGAAGTAAGTAGTGTGCTTATCGCCAATACAACCGCAATAAAAAAAATGTCCCTAACAGGAGGAAAACCAGATTCTCCGCGAGAGGGCGTCGAGTTCCCACCGCCGTTATTAACGTTTGAAGTTTCATTTAAACAGGCTTGATCCTAATGTTAGTTTCAATGTAATTAACGCTGTATTTTCAAACAAACTATACGAATGTTTCTATTTCTATAATATTTTAAAGTAAACATACATTATGCCTGTTTAATGATAAATCAGTATGGATAAATCTGCAAATACTAAGAAAAGAAAAGCTGATCGAACATGCTCCGGGCTTAATTTCTAAGAAAAAAAGTGCCGGAGCCCTAATATTCTGCGGTACTAACACGCACCCCCCCCCCCCCACCGTCACTCCAGTCTGCCTATTTATATTTCATACATTATCTTCAAAATTTAAAACACTTTTTTTTTTTTTTTTTAGCAAAATAAAAATAATGAAATACATCTATCTGCGTATACTTAGATATCAACTGTTCCATTTTTTTGTTATTACTACTTCCAAATAGAAACCTTTGCTTTACCTAATCTTAATGTTAATTAATCGCAGAATTCTGCGATTAAATAAGCTCAGGATTATGATTCGGAAATAGTGTTAACACAAAAAATTAATAGTTCGCAGCTATGCGGAATAGAAAAAAGACTATTTCTGTTTACTCGTTATTCTGATCAAAATAGCATTAAAATGATTTGAAATGGAAATAAATAAAATTTGAATTTAAGACAGATTGAGTTCAAGCCTCCCAAGACTGATATAAAAACCGAGCCCGTTTTATCTCAATCTCTTACGTGAGCGACACATTACCTCACTTATAAGTGTTTTGATACAAAAGCAGGCAAAAAATTGGGGATGGGAGGGAAAGGAAAGGGTAATTTAGAATTCGTTTTTCGGAAGCGTTATTGCACTGGGCTCCGGAGCCCAGTGTTTATGAGCTCCGGGGAATTCTGGCCAATATTTAAACATTTACTAAAAATAGAGAAGTACCGGAGCTGAGGTCTGGTGGGCTCTGGCGCAAATTAAGCCCTGAACATGCTTCGTTTCCGGATATACTAGTGGATATAAAAGCAACAAAACTAACATAACTCTATCTCCCCCCCCCCCCCCCCCCAAAGACTAAAACTAATTTGAAAAATGGTTAAAAGTCATTCCTCGTGCCGACAAAGATCTGAACCAACATTCAGTTGCATGTGAATTAGAGTCTTGCACGGGTCGGGTTGTACCCGACCCGAACCCGCAAAAAGTAATACATGCATCCGGGTCGGGTGCGGGTAACCCGACCCGATGCAGGACTCTAATGTGAACAACTAGCAACCCGACCCGAACCCGACAAAAAATTTACCTCGATTTCCTTAATCTGAAAAATTATTGGACATTCTTTTGAAAAAGCGAGTCATCCCGAACCCGACCCGCAAGAGTAAAAACCCAACCCGAACCCGAAAAAGTGAATGTCAACCGGACCCGCAGCAAAAAGTAGAAGTCAACCCGACCCGAACCTCAACAACAAAAAAAAAGAGCGCCAACCCGACCCGAACCGCGGGACGGGTCGGGTGCGGGTAACCCGACCCGATGCAGGACTCTAATGTGAATCGCATTTTCATGAGCGATTTATTGAGAGAAATTACAAATACACTATTGAAGGGAAAGAAGATTTGCTCAATTATTTTTAATTTAGTATTTTAATTTTTCTATCTAAAATAATTAAAATATTTATCTTGTGATAATGACAATAAATAATTTAAACAATGAACTTTATCATAAATATTTTATTAATTATTGATATCCTAACTTTAAAATTTATTTTAACATGACTATTTTGTTTCATTAGTATGCTTTCATTCAATCATGGTTTTAAATACATTCACAAAATCAATGTATTACTTTTTGTAGGGTGTCTATTACTCGAAAAAAACTGGAAAGTGTTTGATTTATTTCTGTTACTAAAATTTTGATTCACATTTGAGAAATGTGAGTATGAGAATGGTTAAATATTGTTGATAACTTAATGTAATAATAATAATAATAATAATAATAATAATATATAATAATAACTATTAATCAAAAATAATTTTTAAATAATTTTTTAAGGATGATTGGCGCATCTACCCTAATTTAAAGAAAATGCATTCTTGTCATACTTTCAGGAGAGTAATTTTTTTTTTCTATATTTGAAATTATCATTAATTTAATATTTGATGTTTGCTAGTATACCTTAAATTATTTTACTCAATACTAAAGCTCCGAAATGTCAGAAATTTTTAACAACTCATTTACTCTTAGTTTGTTAACAGGATGTAAACAAGTTATGTAATAATGAATACCGATTAAAAAGTTGTCAAAATAGGGACATGTTTTTGCTTCTGTTACTAAAATTTTGATTCACATTTGAGAAATGTGAGTATGAGAATGGTTAAATATTGTTGATAACTTAATGTAATAATAATAATAATAATAATAATAATAATATATAATAATAACTATTAATCAAAAATAATTTTTAAATAATTTTTTAAGGATGATTGGCGCATCTACCCTAATTTAAAGAAAATGCATTCTTGTCATACTTTCAGGAGAGTAATTTTTTTTTTCTATATTTGAAATTATCATTAATTTAATGTTTGATGTTTGCTAGTATACCTTAAATTATTTTACTCAATACTAAAGCTCCGAAATGTCAGAAATTTTTAACAACTCATTTACTCTTAGTTTGTTAACAGGATGTAAACAAGTTATGTAATAATGAATACCGATTAAAAAGTTGTCAAAATAGGGACATGTTTTTGCAAGAATTCATCATAGTATAATGTATTTATCCAATATATTGTATTTATCCAATATATTGTATTTATCCAATATATTGTATTTATCCAATTTTAGAAATAACTAAATATTGTAGGAAGAAAAACATTGTCCTATGATATAGTTTGTAACTGTTTGAGTTCATTACAATTAGTTGTTATGAAATCAATTACATTTCTCTTCAACTGCATTTTCATTATTAGAATTTTTTTCCTTGTTTATTTTTTATCTAGAGCATTTTAAAGTACTGATTTATACAGAAAAAATTAGATTTAAAATGAGGTGTATGTAAAAACGAAAGTTACCATAGCCGCGGCGAGAACACTGGCGCCATCTATCGGCGTCCTCTATTTCTGAAGTATAATATTGACGCCGATAACAACACTATATACTTCTAGGCACTGTAATCTTACGTTCGAACTTAGGATGGGCGTTTCTACGATCTATCTTAACTTCGTATTGCGGTGCCTCATCGTAAGTCATCCTGCTTAAGCGTAAGTCCTCCTGCAGTCAGCCAATCAGAGGCCGTAGTTAGATTTGTTGTGGTTGCGCGCGCATACACTTGTGCTTCATCGTAAGATAGCTTTCGGGTTAGCGTAAGAACGCGAGGCACCGCAATACCGATTACGCTTTGTTTATATCGTAAGTCAGAGTTACGCTCAAGATTGATCTTAAGCGAGGCACCGCAATCCCAGCCTTGGTATTTGGTGAGATATTTCAATTTTTAATTCTGCTGCTGTCAAGATGTAGGCTTCGATAGAAGCTTAATAAGCATTTTGGGGGCGATTCCCGTTCCGAGAGTTTCGGAAACTTGAACTAGTGGCATTTTAGTCTGCCTAAATTTCCTTCAAGTGGACTTCTACCATTTAATTTTGTTTGTTGTTTTCGGCTGTTGTAGTGTTGTCGGTCAAGAGTCAAATAATGCAACAATTTCAAACTTTACTAAATTCTTTTGTCATGGCTGCCCAGACATCTTTAAACTCCAATGTCGTACCATCGACTGACTTTAATTTTTACAAGAGCGTGTATCCTCCGGCGGACTTAGTTAATTTTGCATCCATGGAGATAGAAATAAGAAGGAGAACAGTGAAGATAGGCTTTCAAGATCACAACATGGACCGGAAATTAGTACCCAGTTTGTGGCGCTGGTGCTCCCAAAGGCCGGTCATGTGACCTGTCAAACATGACAAATTGTCGTCTGCTCTTCCTGCATTTTGGTTTCGAGCATGGTAAAGAGATAGAGGGCGCTACACTTCCTAAAGGCCCAAAAGACCAGAAACGCCGCCATACTAGGTACCGCTTTTAGTTCCATAAGTAGAAACATTATCTTTGTTCTCCTTCTCTCTATCTCCCTGTTTGCATCACTTAGTACGAGGCAAACGAAAAAGACAGGCTACCCCGGTGCATTCCACTTATCCTTTTTCACAGACCGCTAGAGTGACGTGATGCTCTTTTCGTACACCTGCATTGGTACATCCGAGCATCACGTGACTCCGGAGGTCTGTAAAAAAAGATACGCGTAAAGCACCGCGGTAGCCTTTCTTTTTCGTGGACCCTATTCTCCGTTTGGGTTTGAGGCTACAATTTCCGAAATGTTTCCCCAAAGCACGTGACTCAACACACGAAAACCTGTTTCGTTGCTGCTCTATGACATGCAGGCTTGAGTTGCAAACGAGTGGTTGCATAATTAAGAACTACAATGTCGGCAATATTTCCCCAAAGCACGTGACTCTGACGTAGTTAAGAATAGGGTCCATTCGGGGTCTTTTCCTACAATTCTACCAAAGCTTTTGAAAGGTTACCTGGAGAAACAAATAAAAAATCATGCGGCTATTGACTGCATAAAAATGACAAAACAGGGTAAAATAATCCTTCTCACTCACTCTGTCGAAACGATGACTCAGGCTTTACAACTCACATCGATAGCCAATATCCCCGTGAGCCCTCGAGTGCAATTTGAAAGCATAACGACTCGATTTCTTCTTTACGGAATTCCAACTGACGTTTCTTGCGAAGACGTCGCCAATGAACTAATATTTAACGGAGTCAACGTACTCAAAATTAGATGGTTCTTACGGAAAAATCAAGGCAACACTGTCCCAACAAAACTACAGTCCTGGTCACCATTCTGGGAACCCAACTCCCTCGGGAAGTAAAAATTTATTATCAAATTCATCAGATCACTCTGTTTATCGACCGGCCCCGGCCCTACCTCAACTGCTGGGAATATAATCATAGCGCTAAATCGTGCCGCAAACAGAAAGTTTGCCGTAGCTGTTGAGGGTACATCACACGAGGGTAACTGTCAGGCCCCAATGTAAATAAGAGGTTACTATCTTGATTTAAGGTGAGAAGATTATCAGAAGGTTTCTTTAAACTTAACAAACACCATTTTATTGTAACCAAAGATCGTGGGAACGCCGTGTTGAGATTTTGACTCCGAAATGAAGATTGGTAATGCGCGAAATCTCGTGTACTGTCCGGAGCGCCATCTATTGTCAGCAATCGAAGTTCAGCAAATCGAAAACTTTTTTTTTTTTTCTCAAGCTGCATTTAAAAAGAAATTCTGTGATGTTTTTTAATTAATAGAACAGAAAACGAACTATTTTAAGAGTTTGTAAAATATTTATATTAAATTTTACAAACTGCAAATAATATGTATATATTCACTGTAATATTAAAAAGGAACAAAAAATATTCATTCTTATTCAAAACAAGCCTGGAACTCAAATATATCTTTTTTCTTTTAAATTTATTAGTTGAATATCCGGGATTTATCACGTAATTCTCGTAAATATTTTATAGAATAACTTTTTTTTTCTCTAATTAAAACAAATGATGATGTTTTTATATGCTTTTATTTATTTTTAAAAATAAATAAAATATGAAAAACAGGACTATTTAGTTTAAGAATTTGTTAAATATTCATACTAAATTTTACAAACTGTAAATACTAACTAAAAATTATATATATATATATTTTTTTTCCCTTCCCAGCTGTATTATTTAAAATGAGCAAAAAATATCAATTCCTATTCAAAACAAGTATTGGAATAAGGCAAATTTTGTTAGCATTAATGTTATTGTACTCAAACTCTAGATTTTAAAAATATTTATGCCTACTGCAAATGCAAAATAAATTTAAAATTTGTAGCAATTGGGTCATTGTACGCTAATTGGGCCCTAGGCCCCCACATTTAGCATGTAATTTTCAGTTAGAGCTGATATTTTATACTATTAGAGTAGGATAGTAATAAATATAGGGTAGATGTGCCAGTAATGGATCGCCTTCCAGTAATGGGCCACCTTCAACGTTTTTGGTTTATAAAAAAATAACCAATAAAAATTCAACTTTTTGCTTTAAATTCTAATTTTAAATACAATCATAATATCAATTATCTGTTACTTTTTGTGGTGGTGTCCATTACTGGAATTTAGGGTGTTTTGATTTATTTCTGTTATTTACGATTAAATTTCGATTCACAATGGGAAATGTGACTATGAGCATGGTTAAATATTGTTGGTAGATTAATATAATATTAAAAAATGTGGAATATAACAATTATAACTAGTAATTAAAAAATAATTTTTAAAGAAATTCCTTAAGGGTGTCCATTACTGCAACATCTACCCTATTTATCTAAATATTTATTTACATATTCCCATGTATACTTTGAGGCATTGAAAATGCTCAAATTTTTGTGACAATACAGGAAAGGGGACCCTAGAAAAGAGAAATAGTGTTTCATATATTGCTGGATTATTGCAATTTTATTCTTATATTTAATGTAATATAAATTCAAATACAACTAGATTTTTCTGTAAATTAATACACATGTATAATGTGAATCATTTTATACATTCAAGACTTGTTGTCAATAACTTCCTATTTGAAATACTTTTTTTTTCCAAATCAAAAAATAATTTGATGTCTATGTATTTATTGCATATGATCAAGATATTTTGATAAATTAAAAAACTTTTGTGCCTATGTGTGTATATTTAAAAAAAGATTACACAAGAAAAATTACATATCTTTATTTAAGAAACAAACATTTATTTAACAGAAACAATTAACAAACATTTATTTAACAAAGACAAATACAAAAAAATAAAATTTCAAGAATTACTCAGCTACAAACATTTAAAAATCACAGCATTCACCTTAGATTAAAAAAAAAAAAACTTATATATATATACATACATATATATATATATATATATAATTTCAAAAAGAAGCACAAAGGCCAACCATTTTATTCAGTTAATTTATCTGTTGCCCCCCCCCCTTTTTTTTTTCTTTTTTCCCAGAAAAGGTGGATTCATTTGTTTTGAATTGGTGAAAAGATAATTTTTAACTGTGTGTTTCCTATCTGAACTAAATTTTTGACATTTTTTACAGTATATATAAAAATCTATTTATATCATACAGGGATGCACAGAAGAATTCAGATATTTTTTCTGACTGTAGATCGTAATCTATGAAATTAGTGTTCAAATATGCTATGCATTTTACAAATTGTTTACTTAGACATAATTTTTTTACCTTTGTAAAAAAGGGAAGTTTTATTACAGTATTCTGAACGTGCTGGGAAAAGTTTCATAATATTTTTGTTTGACAATTTTTCTTTCTTCTTTTCTTTCATGGATAATGTGTGATCAGAAACTTTGTTTTGACCAACCACACTAATATACTTTTATGTTTCCTCCAAATGGGTGGATATAGTTAACTTTTTAACCCTTTATGCTCCAACAGTACATTAAAGTGCTATTAAACAAAATGAAATATATATATATATATATTTATTTATTATTTAATTATTTAGCTGATATTTTATACTATTAGAGTAGGATAATAATAAATATATTTATCTAAATATTTATTTACATACTCCCATCAATACTTTAAGGCACTGAAAATCTAAAATTTTTGGGACAATACGGGAAAGGGGACCCTGGAAAAGAGATTGTGTTTCATATATTGCTGGATTACTGCAATTTTATTTTCATATTAAATGTAATGTAAATACAAATACAACTAGCTTTTTCTGTAATTAATACACACGCATAATATGAATCATTTTCTACATTCAAGACTTGTTGTCAATAACTTCCTATTTAAAATAGACTTTTTTTTTTTTTTTTTCAAATCAAAACATAACTTGATGTCTTTGTATTTATTGCATATTATCAAGATATTTCGATAAATTAAAACTTTTGTTCACATGTGTGTTTATTTAAATAAAGATTACACAAGAAAAATTACATATCTTTATTTAAGGAACAAACATTTATTTAACAGAAACAATTAACAAACATTTATTTAACAAAGAAAAATATAAAAAATATAATTTCAAGAATTACTCGGCTACAAACATTTAAAAATGACAGCATTCACCTTAGATTAAAAAAAAAACCTATATATATATAATTTCAAAAAGAAGCACAAAGGCCATCCATTTTATTCAGTTAATTTATCTGTTGCCCTCCCCCCCCCTCCCTTTTTTCCCGGACAGGGTGGATTCATTTTTTGAATTGGTGAAAAGATAGTGTTTCCTATCTGAACTAAATTTTTGGCATTTTTTACTGTACTAGGGGGTTCTGCCCCCCTACGAGCTTTACTCACCAACCCTCATTATGACACCACAAACTTTCTCTGATTTGATCAACTCTAAAACAATTATTAATAGTCTAGAAGAGCAACTCCCCCCACCCCCCTTTCCAAGAGCTGTAGAAATTCCTCCAGTAGAAAAATGTCTGAATTCATGCATGAAATTACACATTTCAGTATAATTAAAAATGAAGCGAACTACTCTCACTCTCCTAAAAAGTGTTCTTTTAAAAAATCTAATCATGAGCTACATATCATTCTGTCCGTTTCCACTGGTTATCTCTGCTCAATCTTCCCCCCAAGAAAAATTACTAGCTATGTAACTGATTCATACCATGCCATATAATATAAACTTTATATTAAAAATATGATTTTCGTTCTTTCTAAAGTATAAATATACATTGCAAGAAAAAAAAAAAAAATATATATATATATCACGGTTTGCACTAATGACAAATAAAACAAAATAGGACTTTCAGATCCTAAAATATGAAGGTATAAAAACAGGGGTCTGTCCATCAGGGTTCGTAAATAACATAATAATTTCAAAAATATCCGATATTTTGAAAATAGTCAACTTATTATAAATATTATCATAGTTAATATAAATTAGACATTAAAACATATGTCATTTAGCATGAAAACTTAGAAAAAGATATTTAGAATATTGTTTTATCATTTTTTCATTCGCTTGCTTAAAATTTAAGATCAACTAATTGAAAACAGACACAATTTGGTTTTTACCACCACAAAAAACAAACTATTAAGATTTAGTAAGAAAATTTTATGTTTTATGCAAGAAAATAATTTGTTTTTATTGAAAATTTTGAACACAAATATAGTAAGCTTGGTCTGCTTAAATGAACAAAACCAAAACGAGAAAAAATTATTTCTAATGAAGCTACAAGTTTATCTAAATTATATATTTTATCTTTCACTGGTTTTTTTTAATAAATATTGTCCCACATAATTATTGATTCTACATTTAAAAATTGAGCTTCAAACATAAAGCTTGGGGGTTTTTTTGGTTGGGGGGTAGGGCAAAAAAGCCACTATGAGGAAAAAAATTCTTTATCTACTGAACGACACAGGCAATAACAGTTAAAAAAATTCCTTTACACTCGTTTTGACTGAAGATATCAAAAATATTATACGTAATAATTTGAAAATAAATATCAAATATGTGAAAATATCAAACTTCGTAAATATGGGATATATATCACCGAACCCATGCTCCAGATTCTTTTCGCAGGGTTAATTTTTGTGAAATTGTGAACAGATTTTTTATGTTTGTGAAAATTATAGTCATAATTTTGTGAATTTGAAAATATCTTTATATTCAGATTTTTTTTTAAGGGTCCTGTTTTAATATGAGAATTTTTGAAAAGAGTACTGTTCTAAGATGAAAACTTTTGTGAAGGGTCCTTTTAAGAAGACAAAATTTTCCTAAACAGATCCCTGATAAAATAGTCTAATACCATGATCTTAACCAAAATTCCAGATGTTTGAAAAGTGCAGTTATTTAAAGAGAGGGGGGGGGGAGTGTTATTAAAAATACTATGGGAATCCTGTATAGTATGCAAATAATATTGATTATACTTGCAGGAATAAAAAATTCTGCATTACAAAGAAAAAAAGACTGATTTTTTTATATATATATAAAATACAGGTATATATCATCATCTTAGTTGCAGAGTTAGATCAACTTGATCACTATTGAAAACAAATATAAATAATCTTGAATAATCAAAATTTTCAAACATTAAAATAACAGACATACTGGAATTTCAAAATAATAAATATTTAAATGAGTTACTGAAAATGAATTATGCATAATTATGTCAAAAACAATATAAAGATATCCAATAAAGGATAATTTGGAATTAAAAACTGAAATTTGTATTTATATAATATAATTTAAGGACTGTAACCAAAAATACAGTTTAACAATTAATATAACAACATTAAACAACACTACATATTAATTTCTTTCAAAATTTAAAGATTTGTAGCGGATACTGGATCTCATTTTAAGTGCTTGGATTAAAATTTAAAAGCCCTCATGATTTAAAAGTCCAGGTTTAAAACCCTGTCAAACTGTTCAGGCAGAATCTTAAGAACTGTTAATTAAACTTTTATATAAGACCTTTAAACATGACAAAACAACAAAAATAACTCACTTTATATGTCATAAAAATATTTAGCAGATACTGGATCTCATTTTAAGAGCTTGTATTAAAATTTAAAAGGCCTCATTTAAAAGTCCAGGTTTAAAAATGCTCTGACCCAGGTCTGTCAAAATCTCAAGAACTATTAATGAAACCTTAAAATGAGACTCTTAAACAAGACTTCGAACAAAACTAACTTACCTTTTATGTGAAAATAATATTTAGCAGATATTAAATCTTATTTTACATACTTGCATCAAATATCTCATAAAAATGCCACTGTTTACAAACATGTCAAACTTTTGTTACGGAATTTTAATGAAACTGTTGTATACGACTCTTAAACAAGATTTTCAGAAAGAATTAAAAGTAGTTATTTTATACCTTGTCTTTACACTCATCAATATTTATTTAAATTAAAATAAAAATCAGTTATATATTAGATCAACAATATGTATACACATACCTTAGGAGCAGAAAACAACGATGGGTTTCTTATACCCAGTTCTTTATTCTGTCTTTCGACTTTCTTATAACCTGTGTCACATCCATATACAAAACAATTCCGAGCCATATTAAAATATAATGTAAAATTAATATTTTATTAAAGAAATAATAATGCACTCCTATAGCAAACAATGTTATTTTCACTCAGCTAAAGATCGCAGCGCCACATGCGGCCACTTTAGCGTTAGGCTCAAGTTTGCAAGGAAGATCCATAGGGGAAAATTCTTCTAATCTATTTATATCTCCATGTCGTGAACACACAACATCGTTACAAGGGCAAGCCACACTACAAATTGTGGACTGTTGCCAATTCAGAAAAGGGAAAAGTTCGTTTGATAAGTTTCACTTCACTTCGGCCAAGATTTGTTGGCGCATGTTGCCACATCACCCCCTTCCCAGTGATGAAGTAACATCAAGATAACGGGGGTTAAATTTAACTCGGCGTCCAGATTTTGTGATATATGGCTGTCGACTGGCAGATGGATCAGAAGACTGTGGTTGACTGGTTGCAAAGCCCAAAGTAGACTGTGGTTGGTCAGGGGCTAGTGATGGTGGAGGGAAAAATTCTGGCTGCTCCGGAGGAACATCAGAACTACATTGATGAATGCTGGTTTCACCCGATCAATGTTTACTGTTGTTGTTCAGTTGGATGCTAAATGTTTTATCACTGCGGGATAACACCTTAAATGGTCCAGTGTAAAATGGTTGAAGACTTCTGCGAGTGGCAGCCTGCCGTAAAAAGACATGACTGCACGACGAAAGAGCATTATGCACAAAAATAGAACGACCAGTGCGTTGGCTGGTTGGAACAGGACGGATTGTAGATATGTGGTCTTTCAAGTGACCGACAAATGTTGCTGGATCTACATAGTCCTTGGAGGCAGAAAAAAATTCCCCAGGTAAGCGAAGGGTTTCACCATACACAAGTTCAGCAACACTAGCTTGGAGGTCTTCTTTCATGGATGAGCGAAAGCCCAGGAGAATAGTGGGTAGAACTTCAACCCAGCGTTCTGTAGCATAGCAGCGAATGGCAGCCTTGAGGCTTCTGTTAAATCGCTCGACAAGTCCATTTGATGCAGGATGGTATGGTGTTGAATAGATATGATGAGCACCCATGATCTTAGCCAAACTTTCAAACAGCTGAGATTCAAACTGTCGTCCATGGTCTGTAGTGATACGAAGTGGTACACCAAATCTACAAATCCATTCAGAATAGAATTTGAAGGCAATTGTGTCAGCTGTTATATCTTCTATTGGATAGGCCTCTGGCCATCGTGTGAATCTATCCACTAGTGTTAGGAGATATTGGTAGCCTTTCGATTGAGGAAGAGGCCCCACTAAATCTAAATGAACATGTTCAAACCGAGAATTTGGGGTGGAAAACTGTCCAGGACGACTAGACGTGTGTCTGTGGATCTTGCTGCGCTGACAGAGAATGCAGGAACGAGTCCATTTGGCAATGTCAGATTGCATAGATGGCCAACAGAAGCGTTGTTTTACTAGCTGCAGGGTTGGCTTGACACCAGGGTGGGAAAGTCCATGAAGGCTATCAAAAATCTGGTGACGCATCACTTGAGGCACAAATGGTCTGATTCTGTCAGTTGAAACATCACAATAAAGCTCAGATGGGGAACCACTTTCTACTGGAAATTTCTTAAGCACTAAGCTTGATGAAGAAGGTTTTTCTAATAGATGACACAGTTCACTATCAGTCAGCTGTGTTTCAGCCATAGCTTGCAAACTGAGATCCATAGATATTGTATTTATGCGAGAGAGTGCATCAGCAACACTGTTATCTTGCCCGCTGACATGCTGAATATCCGTGGAAAACTGTGCTATGAAATCAAGATGACGAAGTTGTCGAGGAGTGCATTTGTCAGGTTTTTGTGTGAAAGCAAAACATAGAGGTTTGTGGTCAGTGAATATAGTAAATGATCTAGCTTCGACCATGTACCTGAAGTACTTAATTGCTTCATAAATGGCTAACAGCTCTCTATGATAAGCTGAATAGCTCTGCTGTGCAGGAGAAAGTTTTTTTTGAAAAAAATGCAAGTGGCTGAAGACATTGTTCAGTTTTCTGATGTAATGCTGCACCAATAGCTGTGTCCGATGCATCTGCATGCAGCACTAATGTGGCAGTTGGATCAGGATGGCTTAGCATTGTGGCATGAGAAAGTTTTTCTTTACACAGTTCAAAAGCATTTTTAGTGTTATCAGTCCATACAATTGGCCGCTTATCATTTTTCTGGTAGTTTTGCAGCAAGTGGTTTAGTGGCATTTGAATTGAAGCCATCTCGGGAAGAAAACGCCTGTAAAAATTTAAGGCACCTAGAAATCTTCGGAGTTCCTTCACTACTTTGGGTTGTGGAAAGTCTATAATTGCCTTGACTTTATCCGGAAGAGGTTTACATCCATGCTCAGAGACCAGGTGTCCAAGGAACTGAATCTCGTTTTGAAAAAATTCACGTTTAGATGCATTAATTGTAAAATCATATTTGTCAAGGCGACTTAACACTTGTTGTAGATGTGCTTCATGCTCAGCTTGGGATTTGCTGGGAATTAAAATGTCATCCAGGTATGGAAAACAGAAATCTAGCTCATTCAGCACTTCATGAATGTGTCTTTGGAATGTTTGGGCAGCGTTGGACAACCCAAATGGCATAAAAACAAATTCAAATAAACCAAATGGGGTGGTAATGGCTGTTTTGGGAATGTCAGTAGGATTTACAGGGATATGATGAAAAGCTCTGACAATATCTACTTTTGAGAAAATTTTAGCACCATTCAAATTATGAGTAAAATCTTGTATGTGTGGTATAGGATACTTATCAGGGCGTGTTACTTTATTAAGTGCTCTATAATCCCCGGTGGGACGCCAATCACCTGAACTCTTACGAACAAGGTGCAAAGGAGATGCCCAATTAGATTTGGATGGTCGACAAATACCCTGTTCTAACATAAATTGGAACTCCCGTTTAGCTGCAGCAAGGTGTGCAGGGTGGAGTCTTCGTGGTTTGCTAAAAATTGGCGGACCAGAAGTTTCAATGAAATAATATGTGTTATGAGTAATTTTGCTGTTAAATGGACGAGGGCGTGTGAGATTAGGGAATTGGTTTAACATTTTATGAACACTTAAATCTTTGCAGATACTCTTGACTGATGTGAAAATACCTTTTATAAACTGGCCTTTACTAGTTAATTTCGTGAGTGGATCAATAAGACAGTGATTCTTAAGATCAATTAGCAATCCGAAATAAGCTAAAAAATCTGATCCAATGATGGGACGCTTAACATCAGCCAAGGTAAATTCCCACTTAAAGCTACGTCTGAGATTTAATTGAACTTCAACAAGTTTTTGTCCATAGGTAGCTATCTTAGTGTTGTTAGCAGCAAAAAGACAAAAAGTTGAGGGGTTTAATTTGGTGGTATTGGGAATTACAGAGACATCGGCGCCAGAATCAATTAAGTAATTTGTCTTAGTGGCTGGGTCATAAATACATAAGCGACTATGGTTTGGAGTTTGTGTGCGATCACATGCCGCTACTGTGATGCACTCGTGTCGTTTCCCGTTTGGGAAAAAGAACACGGTTTGGTACATTTCCGAGCTCTATGGCCAAAGCGTCCATGATAATAACAAATATCAGGATTAGACCTGCGGTCTTTTGAGAGACTGCGGTTCCTATAAAAACTACCTCTATTATTGATACAATGTGGGGAACGAGAGCGCTTTTCTGAAAAGGATGCTGTTAATGCATCAAGCTTTTTAGATAGTTCAGAAACCTGAAGTCGCAGTATTTTAATCTCATTGGTTTCAGAGATTGCCGAGATTGTATTTTCACTATGACTAGCACTGATCTCAGAAACTTTATCTGCGAGGACAGCAAGTTTGTCTAATTCATCCCCACTTACCGCTAATACAGTTTGTATGTTATTTGGCAAGCGTTGTAGCCAAAGATTTTTCAAAAAATCATCAGTAACTTGCCCAGAAGCTAAGTCTTTCATTTTTCTGAGCAAAACACTTGGTTTTTGATCACCAAGAGTAAGCTCTTGAAGTAGCGCTTTGGTGTTTTGAGCTATTGAATTTTTAAATATTTTTAATAATTTGTCTTTGAGAGTCGTAAATGGATTGTCAACGGGTGGAGTGAAAATTAGGTCACTAACAGAGGAAAGGATGTCAGTATCTAAAATATTTACTAAATAGTTATATTTCATCTTTTCATCCGCGACATTATTTAACATGAATGCCGAATCAAGTTGAACAAAAAACAATTGAATATTGTGTTTGGAAAAAGTTGGCATTTTAGCTTGCACAGCAAGAACTCCTTTGTCCTGACTCTGCAACATTTTTATATGCAGGCACGACGAAATATAGCAAAAAATACTTGATAGTTATATAATTGAAATTAATATATAGTTGCAAAATAAAACTTTTTTGTTACGACACGATACGATATAATTACACAAAATATACATGAGAGAAGAAAAAATAAATATATATGTACATAATGAAGTGCAAGTACAAGAAAAAATTATTTAATGGGATATTAGATATATTCAATGGTGAATTTTCCTCAGTGTTGAAATAATACAAAATTTGTATAGAAAAGGGGAACAGCCATTACTGAAAAAAAATGTATTTATAAAAAATATAAAAATAACTGTAACCATACCTGGAGATTTAGTATAATTTGGGCTTATTTACCCTAAATTTACTTCATAGTAATGAATGAAATGGCTTCAGTGTGACAATCTATCTCGACTTCAGATTGAAGAACGTTGCTGGTTGTTAGGCTTACTTGCCTGTCGATCTATTTTACCGTCATATTAAGAAAAATCTTGCCGTTAAGTCGTTCGATGTCCGGGTCACCCCTGTAAATAAGAGGTTACTATCTTGATTTAAGGTGAGAAGATTATCAGAAGGTTTATTTAAACTTAACAAACATCATTTTATTATAACCAAAGATCGTGAACACACAACATCGTTACAAGGGCAATCTACACTACAAACTGTGGACTGTTGCCAATTCAGAAAAGGGAAAAGTTCGTTTGATCAGTTTTACTTCACTTCGGCCAAGATTTGTTGGCGCATGTTGCCACACCCAACTCCAATATGCATTAATTGCCAGGGAGAGCATACCGCTGATGACAAAAACTGCCCTGTTTATGAAAAAGAGATTCGAATCCAACAATTTAAGTGCGAACGCCACCTTTCCATCGCCGAAGCCCGTCGTCAATTCCGCGTGGCTGAACGGCACGAGACGAATTCGTACGCTTCGAAAGCTAAAAATTCAAACCCTTCTGACATCGTTACACAAACTGGACTCCAAGTAACTTTGGACCAATTCACAAATAATATGTTCCAGCTATTTCAATCATTATTGGTGGAACAAGCTACACAAGATTATCGACTGGATAATTCAAAATAAAATATGTCTCGTCAACTCACATACGCCCACACATGTTTACGCCGGTGGGGCTTCTCACCTGGACCTCTCCATCACATCGCCAGATATTTTCGTCGATACCAGCTACGACGTCCACCCAGACACGTTTGACAGCGACCACTGCCCTGTTAAACTTCATTTCGACTTTCGTATTAGCAGTTCCACTTGCCACTCCATTCGATATGGGGCGCTGTTACAAAGAATCTGAATCAAGCAATCCTTAATATTCACAACAATTCTTATGAGGATTTCCTTGGCGTATGTTGTGACTCTCTAAAGGCAAGCGGCCGCAGGGTGAAGATTGTTGACCGTGCTGGAGCCCCGTGGTGGGACAGCCGGTGCAGTTATTTACTGGGCCAAAAGAGGTAGCTTTTTCGTCTTGCAAGAAAATTTCTTTCTCCGACTCTCTGGTCTCGTTATAAGAAGGTCGCAGCGACCCTGAAGAAAGAAATAAATGACGCAAAGCGCACGTATTGGGCTGCAACTTGCAAAGAGGCAGCCACGTCGGGGGCCATCTATAGGATCATTCGTGCGATCCGCAATCGTCAGATAGATTCTATATTGTCTCATAACTTCATTGTCACCCCTGGTTCGCTATCGACAAGCGCTATCGAGGAGTCAAATATGTTCGCAAGGTTCTATAGCAGAACCCATAGAAACGGCTACCTCCCCATGGATTTCAGTGCGCATATTGATCTGAACCTCCGACGCCCATTCCAGATCTCAGAGCTCAGGTATGCGCTCGACCAGTCATCCCTCCGTACTCCAGGAAAAGATGGGGTCTCGTTACGAACTCTTCGGTGTCTTGACGATAAAGGTCTGCTGAAACTGCTAGGGGTTTTCAATGACATTTGGAAGACGGGCGTCATCCCCTGCTCATGGAGGGAAGTCATTGTCGTCCCTAACCCGAAGCCCGGAAAGGACAGTACTTTGCCGGCAACATACAGATCAATCTCTCTTACTTCATTTTCCTCGAAGGTCTTTGAAAGAATTCTTCTGAAGCGGCTGACTTCCTTCATCCTACACACAAACTTCGTCCACCCAAACCATTACGGCTTTATTCCATTCCGGGACTGCACTCCAGCACTCACGAAGCTCTATTCCGATCTTCATTCAGCTCGCCTCCAAAAGCAGGTTTGTGTTCTGTTGTCGTTCGACATCGCCTCTGCTTACGATTCCGTTTGGCCGGACGGCCTAACTTTGAAAATGTTATCAGCCGGCATCGATGGCCATTTAACAAAATGGTCTCATTCTTCAATGAAAAGAATTATTCAGGTCCGGTGGAAATGAGTGTTCTCGGACCCTTTCGAGGTGGACGTCGGGGAGCCTCAAGGGGCAGTTTTGTCCCCTTTTCTGTTTTCTATCTACATCAGTGATATATTTGACGCAATCGGCCCCGATGTGGATGGTCTAGTCTACGCTGATGATACTTACGTTTACTGCTCCGGCCCGTCCCTGGCGGCGGTGTGGCCGAAAGTCCAGAAGGCCATTCACAATGTTGCTCGTTGGTGCGCCTACTGGAAACTACGTTTAAAAAAAGTAAAAGTGCAGCTATTGTTTTCTCATCTAGGAAGCAGGTCTTTGACAATAATCTTCGCATAAATTCAGAAGACATCCCGTGGGTGGACAACATTCGGATTCTAGGCCTGAACTTCACTTACAACTTCAACTGGAATGCTCATATCGCTCAAGTCAAAAAGAAAGCTCTAAGGAAGTTGAGCGTCCTGAAAAGTATGGTTTATGTTTATCGGGGCATAACAACCAAATATCTCATCAGAATTAGCAAGGCTACAGTCAGGAGTATGCTACACCATGGTAGTCCAATTTATTCGCTTGCGTGCCCATCTACCAGACAGAAATTAGAACCCATCCTTAACGCAGCCCTTAGGATAGCGACGACGGGACTCCCGCGTTGGACACCCATTCCAATTCTGCGTCAAGCAGCCAACTTCTTGTCAGTTGCGTGCACTCAAGATCTCCATAGGTGCTGCTACCTTCTTCGGCACCTGTCACTCGGCCCCCAGTCGCCAATCTATTCTCTAGTGCATTCCGGAATTACGGAAAAATCTTTTCTGGCTGCTCATCTGAATGATACCGAGGCTAACAAAAAAGAAAGGCTACCGTGGTGCTTTATTCATATATTTTTTTACAGACCGCGAGAGTCACGTGATACTCGAATGCACCAATGAATGTGCACGAAAAGAGCGTCACGTCACTCTAGCGGTCTGTAAAAAAAGATAAGTGAAATGTACCGCGGTAGCCTGTCTTTTTCGTTAGCCTCGATGATACCCTCTCTAGGCTTCATATCTCCGTGACCGATATCGTGTCGTGGGTGCTTTCTCGTCCTCCTCTTACAGATATCATCCAGTGCCATATCGATTCTTTTGAGTTTCAGAACAGGCAGCTTCACCCTGATCTAATCCGTCAGCGCTTTTCTGCATTTTGTCTACTCGCGGTGACTGCCACATAATGGCTACTGATGCCTCAAAGACTGTTTCACAGATCTGCACCACCTTTTGGGATGTTAGCCGGAACTACGGGCACTCCAGCAAAGTTCATGACCTCAATTCCATTTACACGGCAGAGGCACATTGGACTGGCACTAGATTTTCCTCCTCAGTCCGGCAAGCTGCTCCTTCTATCCGACAGCAGATCTGTCCTGACGAGCCTTCAATCACCAAACTACAAATCTCTTCGTGTGGTGACCCAGGTGTACCAGAAACTTACTAATGCATTGCATCAACTCTCGTCGATTGAACTAGTCTGGGTTCCTAGTCATGTTGGCATCTACGGCAATGAGCTTGCGGATAAACTGGCCCTCTCTCACATTCTGCCTACGGATCTAGTAAGGTGGATTTCCCCAGAGGACATCTGTGTTCAGTTTCGGCGCCTCTTCTATGAGGAGGATATAAATACTTGGCTACTCGGAAAATATAGCACCGATTTTCCTCACCTTACCAAAAGGAGTTGGGAACACAGGAAGCTGACATTCCCTCCGGAGCTTTGAAATGTCCCCTCCCCCCTCAGGGAAGATTTGAGATTTTATGCTTTCAATGGTCAAAAAGTGGAATTCCCCGCCCTCCCCCCTAACTAACTAACTAAATTTTCAAATCCACGCTGTAACTATTTCTGTATATAAATCTGCTATCACACAACAAGTGTATGGAATTTGGTCGTCTAGCGTCGAGGGAAGAATTTGGCTCGCAAAGTTTATTTATTTGACAAGGTTATAGAGGATTTTTTTGTTGTTGTTTATTTGTCATTTTCACTTGTAATGTTTAGTAGTCTAAAGATTCGAACAGACTGCCAGACTTACCAACGTCTTCTCTTTTGTGGTAATTTGGACTCTTTGAATTTTTATGACTTAGCATGTCTAGAGTTCAGAGGTCAAGCAGGGAACGTTGCTGACATTTGTTAAACGCCTTTGTTTTGTTGAGATTCCTCTTTCTTTTGTCGATGACCACAAAATCCTTCGGAAAGAATGCGAAGTCGTATTATTTATCGCTCTGTCAGGCAGATTTGCTTGGATTGAAATTAAATGCAGGTTTAAAGTTTTGTGTTTTACATAGTTTTAAATAAACCACGAGAATTACACGAGAATAATTTTACACAAAGACCTAGATGGATGGTATAAAAAAAGTCATGACGGATAGGTGTCTGGAGGAGGAATGGGCCCTTGACCGGAAGAAATGGAGTGGTCTCTTGCAGATTTTTCGGATGGCGGCACCAGTCATAAACCGAGTTTATATATATATATATTCAAATTGTTAAACTCACATGAGTATTAGGATTTTTCACTTTAAATATAACATTTATAATGGAATGAAAGATAATTTTTTATCAAAATAAAAGCGAAATTTAAGAGGACCGTTTAGATAGAAAATTAAAGTTAATTACATATAAAATAAATAAATATTAAAAGGTAATTAAATATGAAAAATGATAAAATATTAGATATTAAAAGATAGCTTATAGAATATCTAACTTTTAATATTAAAGGATAACTAATAGAATATTTAATTTTTCATAATATTAAATATATATATATATATATATATATATATATATATATAATTGAATAGTTATAGATAACAATAAATTTTTTATAATAAACTGGGTAATTATAATAACATAAATATAAATAGTAACATATAACTAGAATAATTACATTTTAATATTAAAAAAATATATAAAGTTAAATATACAAAATATTAAATGTTAAGTATTAAAATACATGAAAGTTAAATATAAAATACTAAATGTTAAATATTAAAAACTATTAAGAGTTAAATATTAAAAGTTAATTAAATATTAAAAATTAAATTGAAAAAAAAATATTAAATGATAACTAAAAGATTATTTAACTAATATACTATAATAAATAAATATGACTACACTAGAATTATAATAAAACTAGATAATAATAAAGTTAAAATAATAAAACTAGGTAACCATATATATATTTAAAAGTTAAAAAAAACTAGAATATTTAACTTTTAACATTAAAAAATATTAAAAGTTAAATATTAAAAAATATTAATAGTTAAATAATCAAAGATATTAAAAGATAAACGTTAAGAGTTAATAGAATATTTCAAATTAATTTAATTTTTCAAAATCGATCTTTTATTATGCAATTTTTCTGACATTTATAAAGATTATATAACATTTACCCCTCCCCCTATCAATATCAAAAGTATGAATAGGGAAAATATGAATTTCGGAAAATATGAAATTCGTTAAAACTGCGATCAAAATAAGATACAAATTTTCCCAAAAGGTCGATTGATCGCCAATTATGGGAAGCGTCGCAATATCCAGTCATGGGGCGAACGGACGACCAAATTTCAGGAACTTGTACCGAAACTGTGTGAAGATCATCGCTATCCCTCAAATTAAATCGCTCCTTGGGAATAAGACCGGTTTTTCCGATTTACAGTGCAGTATTGTGCGTCTTTAATCAAATTAGCATCGCACGGACGCTTTTGAAAGTAGATAAATAAAATATTTCAAGTTTTAAAGTTTATCTGTATAATAAAGCAATTGACATGTGTTATGGTGAGCTATTATTTCGTGTTTGACATATTCAAACGAAAAATACTTAGTAGAATTTTTGCTATTATGGCCCCAAAACTGGAAAGCTGGGAAGATATTCAATATCTATCTGGCGAAAATCTGGAAGAATTAATTATTAATTGAAGATATATATATATATATATACATTGGTAAAGATAAAATTACAGAATAGTGTAAAATAGAATAATGCCAAGAGCTAAAAAGTGAAAAATGTTGTACATTGTAAAATTTCTTTCTGGCTTAAAATAAATTCGAATTATATAAAAGATGAAATATGCTGAACTATTTGATCATTTAATTATCATCATTGTTCATTTATCATATGATCATCACTTTCTGATCATTTAAAGAAAACAATAGATTTTGTTATCTTTGTCTCCTAAATTAAATCATGTTTGATATTTTTTATGAAATAATCTTATTGTTTCATCATTAATAACTGGTAACTAATATTTTCTTTAAACGTATATATGTGGATATTTTTTTGTATGTTTGCAAATATTATTAAAATTTATTTATTTTTTCTATTGCTACTTACAATTGCAATTATAACTTATCTCTTTCGTTATTATTATGAAATATCTCGTGCGAAAAAATTAGTGCGCCTGCTGAAAAGTTAAAGACAGAAGAATTCATTTGCATAAGAGCACATTTACAAGTATTACAAGAACGAAAAATCATGTGTCAAGCATAGATTATGAAACACTTTCCAACAATCCCAGAATACTTTAATAAATCTTTACCATTTTATAAGGTAAAGGTTGATGTCTTAGTAAGCAATTTGGAAAACGCATAACAAATTTGAGAACTCAAGTTCAACAACTACCATCCACAGTCGGAAAAATATCTGAATTTTTTTGTGCATCCCTGTATATGATCTATAGCTTTGTATATATCCTACGTAGTATGCTAAAATTTAGTTCAGTTAGAAAGAGTATAGCACAGTTATAAATTCCTATTTAGCAATTTTCGCTAATAAATCGAAATGTATTCGATATCTTTTGTGCAGTTCTGTATATGATCTATAGTATTTATCCACACCAAGTAATATGTAAAAAAATAGTTTAATTTAAAAACGCGTACCTCAACTGAAAACGTACTGCCAGCAATTATTGTTCATAGACAGTACTGTAACCGAATTCTTTTGCGTGTCCCTGTAAATGAACGATGAATGGTATGCCCACCATATTCTATAGTAAGCTTCTTGTCAGTGCACCTCAGTGATATATTACATTTTCAATATATTTAAAATAGTGTAACATCTTTAAAATACACCGCGAACGATTTTCCCCCATAGACCGTAATGTAACGGAATTATTTTGTGTGTCCCTGTAAATTAACTATAAATGCTACACACTTCATTTTCAATATAAAACATGCCATTGAAAACCACAATGACATATATCAATTGCATGGCAATTCGAGTATATTTACGCGAGTTAGAGCACGGACCGACAGACAAACCGAATTCATAAACACTTTTCAAGTATGTTTGAAAGTGTTAAAAATGGAGAATTAATTAATTAATTTTGTTTTATTATTTGAATAGAGTAATTACCCGAAACTCATTTTTGAGGAATATTAATAAATTAATTGGTAAATAATAAAATGCACGAGATTGCAATATAACACACGTCTGTTATATTATTTGTCAATAAAGAAAATTTTTCCTGTCAGCGATTGTTGAAAATTAAAAAAAAAAGAAACTTCATAATCCAGTTTGCTATTTCCGAAATGATTAAAAGAAATGCAATTATGCATTTACACAATAAATATATTCGTCTCAGGGATCTGGAATTTAAAATTTTCGAGTTCTAATTGGTTAAAAAATTTGTTTGATATAGTATAATTTTTCAAGATTGTTGAATATACAGCTTTGAAGGATGTCAGATTCATTTTCGAATTGCACGACATTTCGAATAATGGTTCTGCATTTTACCCATTTCGGGATTTTACCCAAACCCGAGCATGTTTAATTTCGGATGAGATCCACTTTTCTTTTCTTCTTCTTCTTCTTTTTTTTTTTTTTTTTTGGCTGCAAGTCATTACTTAATTAATTTTTTTTTTCAGTTTTTGGATTAAGTTTCGGATTTTGCAGATCGGATTCGGGTTTGCACACAAGTTTCGAGTGTTTTAAAAAACAGGACCAAAATTTTGTTTTAGATGTAATAATAATTAAAAAATAAATAAAACTATACACTGTAAAACCGTTAATCACGGATTCTGCCTTAAACGAAAAAAATGTTATGGTCCTGTTGAAAATAAATATAATTATACCTTCTAAAAAAAAAAAAAAAAAAAAAACTGTCTGAAACGGAATTTTATACAATCTCTTTTGATTCCTTTTTAGTAGCTTTCTCTATAAATTTTGAATTTTACTTATTTTATTAATTTTAGTATTATTTAGTATTTATTATTATTTAGTATTTATTATTTTAGTAATTTTACTTAATTTATATATATATATATATATAATTCAAATTTATATTAGCGATATTATTGTGGGCTATATTTTCATAAACGATTTAGAGTGTGGATTAATTTTCATATTTCGGGTATAAATATTTCAGTTCAGTTTGAGTTTGAAGTGTGCGTGTGGTTCGCAGATTGTCGAACATTTTTTTTTTTATAAGATTTATTCGGGTTTCGAGTTAATCTTAAACGGAATTTTTGGATTCGGGTGGGGATTCGACTCGAATTAAAGTTAAGAAGAGCCGACTATAAGTATTTCAAAATTATTTATTTAATACAAGCGGACTGAAATATCAGTAGGGATTATATGGCATAAGTTACCTCCATAAATATCATGGCAAATGTCTAGTCACGTGAATACTTCTTGCTAACGTAATCGAAGTCCCTAAATGCTAACATTCAAAATTAAAATTCCGACATTAGCAAAAGCAAACCACCCAAATTATCTTGGAAACACTATCACTTCCTTAGCTTAATCAGTTTTTTTTCTTCTGAGTTATTTACTATTGCTAACTATGCAGTTTGCTGATTGCCGACGATAAGTTGAAATCTTTTATCACGGTAGTGTCTGATTTATAAGATAAAAATGTGCAGTTTCTCCCTTAATATGTAATATAAAATCCAAATCTGAGAGAAAATTTTGTAATTTAAAATCTTAATACTAAATTAATATTTTCAACTAAAAAATTTAAAATATGATATTCACATTCGGACTTACATCATGCAGTGGCGTAGCAATTAAAAAAAATATGGAAAGGGCTCAAGTAATAATCTAAAATAATAAAGTTTTCGAATAATTTTACACATCACGATTAATAATTCGAATTCAAAAATTCAAAATTTAAAAGGGTGAAATGAGCAAAAATCTAAAAACGTTCTTACAATTATTTGGACGATTTATATTACGTTACGATTTATTTGGAACTGTTGAGCCTAGAATATTAAAATTTGGCGTGGCTGTTACTGTAGAGATGTAAATGCTGGTTCAGAACACTTTTCTAGAAATTTAAAAAGGTGCAGGTGTAAAATTGTGATTTATGCGATACAGTTGGTACAGGAGCTTGGAAATTGACATGGTGGTTACATTTAAAATGCAATTGCTCGCTAAGAACGGTTTCTAAAAAATTCGAAATTTTACGGATGAAATGAGCGGAAAAAAGACTAGGCCAGCAGAATAAAGAATTTTCTTTTAACGGGTCGGGCCAATAAAAAATAATAAACGAGCCGGAGCGATCTGATAAAAAAATTAAATGGGCTAGCCCAGCCGTACTCAACCTTTTTTTCTCGTGGGCCGCAAACATATATTTGCGACATTAGGCGGGCCGCAACACACTTGTAATTAATGAAAATATATAGATTTCTATTGCAAATGCCGTGAAGATTGTTCTTTTGAAACAGTGGTATAAAACGTTTTGCTGCCAATTTTTTCTGCAACCAATATTTAACCATAATAAGCCTTATTAGCTATATGATAAGTATAAAACGTAACAATATAACAATGCAGCAATTCCAAATTCTCAAAAAATAAATAAATAAATAAATAAAATAAATATATATATATCAAGGGATAATAAATCACTAATAATTCATTTTTTCTCAATGCAAAAACCTTTTCTTTTAAATGTAGAAATATATAGTGCAAATTAAATTAATTTGGAATAATGTTTGCTTAGTGTTCAGGATTAAGAAATGTATAGACTACTACAGCACAAGTAAAACTACATGTAAAAAGAACTGTGACTAAGGAAACGTCATTTAAGATATTTTAAGGTAATTTTAAATTAGTAAATTATAAATAACAGGAATTTGTCTTCCCATGAAAAAATATAAAAAAGCAGTGAAAATATAAAAAACTTTTTATACTCATCTCAATTTTATAAATAGGGATTAATGATTATGTGTCTGGGGCCGCACATAAAAGGTCGCCGGGCCACATGCGGCCCGCGGACCGCAGGTTGAGTATGGCTGGGCTAGCCAGTCTGATAAAAAAATAAAGTTTTAAAAGGTTCAAACTAAGCTGATAAAATATGAACGATTTTCAATGGAAGTGGCTGGGACAAGAACAAGTATAAATCTATTGCGCGAACCGATGCTAGCTTGACAGCATCAATATAGAAATATAACATGTCCAGCGTAGAAACCGGCATCGGACAGTTACATCGCGTTTAAGCCCGGGATTATTTTTTTTTCAGCATTTCCGGGCAGGCCGGATCTTACACTTTATTTTACATACTCGGGGCGGTCGGAACTGGACTTAATTGTTCCCAGTACGTATCGAGCAAGCAATTTGTTTTGTAAAAATAGTAATTGCGATAATGAACTTCTGTTAGCGGTGTCTTTGGTAATATACTTTAATAAATTATTGTGAAACATTTTCAATTTTTTTTTTTTTTATTATACTGCAACAAAAGTTATGATGTATCATCATCTTCTTTCTTTTATTCTAAACTACATTAATTTCTTTAATGTCTTTATTTGAATGTAATAGTCTACTAAGAGTCTAAGTGATCATTAATGTTGCTATACATTATTCTATGGCTTGTGAACATATAGTAATCCAAAATATACAGTAAAATTTTCTCATAAATATGTATGTAGTATATTTATAAAAATAATCTTTATTGTATGTTAATAAGAAACATCGAAATTTTTGTAGAAATTGAGTCAGGCCGGATTTCACTATTTTTGCACTGCCGGGTCAGGCCTGTTTTCGCAGATTTTTCAACAAGCCGGGCCGTACCCAAGACGAACTCTTAGTTTTTACACAGGGTCGTTCCCGGGCCTGGAAATTCCGGCCCATGCAGACATCTAGTGACAAGTTCCATCAGGATAAAGCTACCAGCTATATCTCTAAATCGACTGCTATTTTTGAGAAAAAATGAAAAATGAAACCAGAATTGAGGCTATTCCATTGAAATGCATCCCACCCAAGTCTTCCAGCGTGTCTCCTATGGATTACTGTGCATTTGGACTTTTAAAACAAGCTCTTTAGAAGCAACATCTCAAAGCATTCGATGGACTCTGGAAGATTTTGGTCGTGGAGTGGAACAAAATCAACCTTGATATTTTAAGAGAAGCTCTTTTACCTTGGAAATCAAGGTATATATAATATTGATAGTTCAACAAAAGGGCTATCAGAATGAACATATTGGAAAATAAAATTCTTATCTTTGTTTATATATTGCTTTTTTTCTAAAATCCTTACAAAAATGAGCGAACACTCTCTGTAAATCTCCTGAAGCTACTTGAACTCATTATTTGCAGGAAAACTAAAAAGAAAGAAACGGAATTGTGGGTTATAAGTTTCAAATATTGAAACAAATGAGTTCAAGCTAAAAATGAGATTTTCAGAGCTGACATTGAAGCTATTGGTCTGCAAATTTACTAATTAGAAATGTAATCAATACTTATAGTTACTATTTAATGTGCAAAATTATTTTTTTTGGAGATGAATTATCAAACATACAGAAGTAAATATATTTTTTACATACATACATACATACATACATACATACATATATATATATATATATATATATATATAACAGCGAATTAAATTTAGATTATTACCCCCAATGTTTGACATTAAAAAGAACTTCATATGACAAAAAACATGTAAATTATTTAGACCTTACTATCGACATCGAGAGGGGTGGCTTGAGTACTTACATTTACGATAAGAGAAAGGATTACAACTTTGAAACAATAAATATATTAAATTTTAATTCCAATGTACATATTTCTATTTTCAGAAATATATTTATCAATAGTTTAATAAGGATAGTAAAATTAAATTCTAATCATAATAATATAATAAGTGACATTATAAATCTCTATCATAATGCAATGGTTCAGAGTTATCCTATTGGATTTCTAAATAGTTTGACAAATAATTTCGTCAAAGATAAAGATTACCGGGATACTCTCCTTTTGGCGATTAAAAAGGTCGCCAAATAATTGTAGGTTTTATAGGGAGCTCTGTCTGACTGTGTCGTTCTTTTCAACTTGGGTTAATGCTTTCTATGGTCAGTTTGGCTGCGACAGGCATGGGGGAAGTTTCATGAGTAATTACCGGTATAACCGAGCATGCAAGTCTTTAGCCTTGCAGCCTGTCTCCAATGGTTGTGTTCTTTTTGTTTATAGTTTTGTTCATAGTTTTTTTAGTAGGAATTTTTCATGATTATTTCCTAATTTTTCTTTGTTGTCCATGTGTTTTGGGATTAGATGTATAGTATGTGGTTTTGGTATTATATATATATAAAGATTAAAGAACACAATTATAGTTTCGACAGCAATGAATTAACAGCTTTCATCCTCAGGTGGTAACAGCTGACAAAACTGTTTTTTACATTTACCGGAATAACTACTCTTTAGTATTAGCTATCATCTGATGATGAGAGTTATTAATTGCTCTTTAAACTATAGTTGTGTTCTTTAGTTATTATATAGAGAAAACAGTTTACTTCCGTATATTTTTCATATTCAGTGAATGTGCAGGGTGCTCACTAAAGTCTGGTCCACCCCCATTAACTCAAAACGGTGGCAGCTATAGACATGAACGTGGTATCTAGGTACAGTGAAGTGGCTATGTGCTACACTATGAAACCGTCTAAATCACCACCTAGCAACTAACTGCATAGTTAGCGTTCTTATCTCGAAAACGGTACGTTTTGGCTTGGTGTGCTGATGGGGCTACGGTCATTTTTGAACATGAGAGCTAAACAGACTGAGACTTCCATTTAATGTGGCAGCCGACGCACTACAAACATCCATGCCTGATCGTGATTCGAACCTGACACCCTTTGTCTAGTAGCCAGCGCCCTAACCGCTAAGACAAGATGGCGGGTCGAAAACGGTAGGAATTGCGGGGAAAAAGTTAATTACAAAGTTGTAGAAGTCCTCGATTTAGTATAAAATGATGTCTTACGCGTGGAAGTAACTTTATTAGAAGCTCTGAAATGTAAATTTTAATGCAGGCGCACATTTACTAATAAAACTAACACTTGTAAGTAAGGTACAGTTTAATTTACTAAGAAAATGAAGTTAGGTATGTTCAATGTGTCATCGGAACCACGTGCAGTATATGCTTGATGCATTGGTGCCTATGCTGGACGCCCTGAACATATTTAACTTGATTTCTTAATAAAATAAACAGTAATTTGCTTACTTGTGTCAGTTTTATAAGTAAATGTGCGTCTATCTTATAATGTCACATTTCTATATGCAGTTTGTGGCGTATTTAAGCTGGTGATTGGATATAAAAAAATTAAATTTCAGGCCTTCTGGAAAAGTTATTTTTGTAAATAGTAAGGCATCGTTTATACTAAATCAAGAACGCTTTACAACTTTGTAACTGACCTTTTCCTTGTATCTCCTACCTTTTTCGAGATAGGAACGTTTAGTCCGCAGCTTACACCGAGGCAAACGAAAAAGGCAGACTGTCACACTACATATCGCGTTAGACCACTAGAATCACGTGATGGTCTTTTCGTGCACCTGCATTCGCGAATCCGAGCATCATGTGACTCAAGCGGTCTGAAAAAAGACACACGTGTCATCACACATCACGGCAGCCTGTCTTTTTCGTTAGCTTCGGTTTACACTAGGTGTCGTGGTTAGTGGTCTCATCGCGTAGCGCGTTGTCACTGTACTACATTCTCAGAAAAAACTGTAAAGTTATGAGAGTTTGCCCTTCAATTTTCACGGGCAACAGCCTTATTTGATGAAAAACGGTCAGATCCACTAAATAAGCGGTCTTATCCCTTAGATACTTAGAAAATTAAAGGCAATCCACATATTCTTACAGTTCTAGTTAATCTGTTACTGTTAGCAAAAATACGGTACGATCCCCATACATTTTCCTCCGCTAGGGTGTAACCCTTCATTTTAGTCGTGTTTCGAAAAATAATGTTACTTCACCGCGACCGTAACATATTCTTTAACCCGCCAAAAAAGCAATTCTGTGATGATTATCTAACGTGCTACGGAACAGTAAGTAAAGTGTTATTGTGTTTTAAAATGCATTATATCCTGTGCATTATAATGCCGTGTTACTTTGTCCCGTAAAATTACGGGCTGCACAAAATGATGGGCATGGATGTTTTTTTACGGGGTATGACTGGAATCTCTGCTACCGGCCCCTGCCCGTAATTTTACAATGATATTTTTAACAGTGTATACCTAGACTATGTTCATGACTATAGATGTTGGTGTTCTGTAGTTAATGGGGGTGAACAGAACTTTAGTGTGCACCCTGAATTATCAAGAATTATCAAACACTGAAGACAGGAAACATGATATTCTTTGGAACAACTGGTAACATTAAAAAAAAAGCTTGTCTTCATTTCAATAGGCATTTGAATTAAGAGGCATTTGAATAGACAGGCTTTAAAATGAGAGTTGGGCAAATTTGTAATTGCAGTTATCTGCAATGCAATTACAACTTAATTGTGTGCACACAATTAAGTTGTTATATTATAGCTACTAGAGAATCAAACCCGGGCTTACCGGGTTACAGAACATAGGTTAAAACCACTTTTTTCTAATTCTAATGGATTTTTCATATTTTTATTTGTCAAGGTTGCTGCATTTAGTGATTCTTTTTTTTTGTTGTTTACTTTTCTTGTGCGTGAAGCGCTCATACATGCGGTATAGTTATTCATCCAGCTATTTTTTTTGTACTTAGCGTTTATATATGCGATATAGTGATTGCGACATTAACAAATTTCATGTATTTTTTCGTATTCCCAATCTAGCGAGATCCAGTGATGTTTTCTTTGTTTTATTTTCATTATTCGTCATCTTATGCATGCGATATAGCTATCGCGATAATAACGAATTTCATGTATATTCGTTTTTTCAACTTCGCAATGATCGTTAAAAATTTTTGTAATATTGATGAAATGTGAATTAAAACGTTGTTTCTTACTACTCATTATTAACTTTTTTAAATGCATCTTATTAAATTTGTGAAATATTTTTTTTAAATATTTTATTCATAAATGTAATATCTAAAAAAATATCTTCTGTTTATATTATCTGTTAAAATATCCGATGTTTGTGTATAGTCTAGTTAAATAATTCTTCTTTTAAATTCTTAAATTATTACAAAGCATCCTTTTGTCCAAAATCGTATGGACAGATCAAACTTTGTATCCGGTAACATCGCTACTCCCGTATAAAGGCACCTTATTCTTGTGACCTTTTTTTTCTCAAAATTCATTATTTTTACTATCTGTAACTGTTTAAAAATGTATAATGGCAACATTCAACGAAATGGGAAAAAAAAATTATACTTGAAAATTATTTTAAAAGCCGTAATAAATCAGTCAATTTAGATAAGTTTTCAAACAAATTGCATTTGAAAGTAGATTTTTTCCCCTACATAATGGTATAAAAATTGAAAATGTGCGATGTTTACAAATTAAAAAAATTGCAGTAACAAAAATCTCAAAACCTGAATTTCATTGTCAAGTGATGCCATTCACAAAATAACGTCAGCGTTACGCACGGACACGTTTGTCCTTTATATTATAGATAGATAGATAGATAGATAGTTACACAGTTTATATATAGATTATAGTTACACACATCCAAGTACAGAAATTTCGTCAAATAATGGGATGGAGGCGGTTCCGACAACAGTGCTGTAAAAAAATTTAGGGCATGTAATTGTAACTATATAATTAGTTACATACAATTAAATTAACTGTAATTTCATTGCAGATAATTGCAATAACATATTTGCCCAACTCTGCTTAAAATCCAAAGACCCTGTCTTTCCTACGCTCGGCTTACAGTGGACGTCCCAGAAAACTAATAAAATCAGAATAATATATATATATATATATATATATATATACATTTCGAAAAAGTCTTTTACCTATTGTTGCAAATTTGCTACAACTGCGCAAATAATAATATTTCCTTTAAATTAAAAAAAAATTAGTTTTCACTGGATATTAAAAAAACTAAAGAAAACTTTGGGTGAAAATTACGTCTTACTGAAAACGATACACTTAAAAGGTCTTATTTAAAACAATTTTTTTATAGCGTCGTTATATAATTCCATGAGACGGCGACATTGTTTACTTGCCAGTTTATACAGGCTGTTTTTCAAATGTTTAATTCTTCTTATTTAATCAATAACGAAAACAGCCGTTAACTGTTGCGACATCAGTTGATTGGGCCTTAAAATTCCCCAGTCAAATGGAAATGAATGGAAACCCGATTATAGAAAATCGTCACTGGTCGTTTAATTATAATTTAATCTTCCGTAATCTTTTTAAAACAGATCAAATTAGTGTGTGTTTAGAGCCTGCGGTGTCTGAACGGGGGTTGACAAGTGTAGCTCGTAAGGGGCAGAACACCCTAATTTTTATTTAAAAAATTAATGGGCATTCTGATTATTCAATGTTTTGACTTTTAATTCCTGCTTGAAATGCAAGGAATGCACCAATTAAATGTAATATATATATACATAAGACTCTCAATTATCAGACATTCACGGGACTAGGGATATGTCGGAAAATCGAAATCATCGGATTATCGACAGGTGCATTTCTAATTGTACAAATATTAAGTTATAATTAAAATTAGAATGATTTCAGCATATAGCTACTATCATAAAGTAAAATAAATAACTATTATCACAAAATAAAATATATAAATAAAATTAAGGCAACTTTCTTGTTTGGAAGGCAGCGTCACATTTTGGCAATCAAGTTTAGTGTCGATGATTTTGCTGTATATCATAGATTAGATGTTACAGATAACAAAACTGTCAGCTGGCGTACCAGGGGGGTGGGGTTCCATAGAACCATCTCAAATCTTTCTACAACGTTAAATGAATGGCATCCGGATTACTGATGTAACTCCGACTCGGAGACTTAATCAGTAATCGGGTTGTCATTCATTTCACATTGCAGCGGGATGTGTGATGCATTGTGAATAGCTTAGTGATGTTTTGGCACCACACCCTGCTGGTGCGCCAGCTAACTGACAGTTTTCTTATCTGTATCATCTTATCTATCACATATACCAAAATCATCGACGCTAAAATTGATTGTTAAAATGCGACGCTGCCTCCCGGACTTATTAAGCAGAAAATGCTATAGATTACGTATCATTTTATTCTTTTGTCATATGTAAATATAAAAAAAATATAAAAGGGAGGGGGGGGGGGATCAGCGACACATTTTACAAGCAATAGAGAGAAAAGAAGAAATCTTTTTTTTCCCCCTCCTTAAAGGTAATAAAAATGTGTAGGGTCTTTTGTTGGTTGTATGGAATTCTCCTGGATTTCCGAATTTTTCTGATCTACTTCAAATTATGATTGTGACAAAATTTGCATTATTTAACAAAATTTGCATTATTTAACAAAATTTACAGTGTATTGAAATAATTTAACAGTCCCTTATTAGAATTTTTACCATTTTAAAGTTTTGAATAATGGATTATAAGTTAAGAAATAGCAAATTTTCTTCCCGAATTTTGAAATATAACCACATACGATCTTAGCTATTTCCCGGAGGCCGGAAGATGAAATATTGTTAGGAATGCTGGTTAATTGAGTTTGTCGTATAATCGACTGTCGAGTAATCGGTATTTTACTGTAAAACTTATTGTTTAATACATTTTCCAAAGCTTGGTTTCCTCGCATTTTAGAGGTTTATTGATATTTCGAAAATTTTAATTGTTCAAATAATTCCTTAAAAAAATTCGTGAAATTCATAAACTTTATCAAAAGTATACTGATATATTTTATGGAGTGCCTTCGAAATATCGAAAAGAACAAAAACTATCGAAAGTAATAAAGTTTGTTATTTTAAATCTGTTAGACTCACTTGTACAAAACTTTAAAGGAATGTTTACACGAAACACGACACTACTTTTTAAACAATTAAATATACTTAATTTTTATTAATATTTTGTCAAGTATATATTTCCTAGATGGCAGCACCAAAGAAACATTCCAACGAGGCGTTTGATGTTTTTTGATTCTGCTCAAATCAGAAATGTCGAGCTTTTCTCTTTATCACGTAAAGTTTCCCGCCAAAGTGAGGATGAAGTTTCCGGAAAATAACGCCGAAAATCTAGTAAAAAAACCTTATTGAAAAATTACAAAAATAAAAAAAAGTTTTATCTTATATCTTTAATTTGCGTCGTCTATTAGAGCTGCCACAAAGCCTACAAATTTTACAATGTTTCTCACGGTGTATGTTACTAGTTTGATCATTAAAATTCAAAAGTAAAAGACACAAAAGTTGATTTTTTAAATAAGTTGTTAGACACAATAATGCAAAAAATGATAGATGTATTATTTTATGAATTTAAAATATTTCAATAGATGGCAGCACCAAACTTTATGTAAAATGCTCTAGAACAGGGTTTCTGAATGTGCGGCTCGCAACGTCATATGTGATCGCCTTTTTATTTTCATGGTAACAGAAGTTGTAGCAAATATGTACTTTTTACATTTGCAATGCAATTTAAAAAGAAATGTCTATTTATTGGATGTTATTAAATTCCTACTATTAGCTCACACTCTCTCTCTATATATCTTGTTCAAATTTTCAATCGTTAATAAAATATTTTCTATTCATCCCAAGTTCAAATAATTTTTTTTAAACTTGTAGTGGATGACACTTTATGTTAATACAGTTTTTTTCAAATATTAATTCATTAGTTAAATTTAATTAATTAATTTTAGTTTTAAATGGGAGAAAAAAATTCCTCCCATTGTTTTCATAAATGAAATGAAAGATTTATTTCAAATGAGCTATACCACAGAAATAAAATACCGCAACGATGATTATAAAATAATGTTCAATAACGTGGGACATTAATGCTGTACGGGTTTATTTTATATATTTATGATTAAAAAGTAGGAATTGACTTAATTTTTTTTTATATTACTTGTTTTTAATTGTTAACTGAAAATTACACATAAATACAACTAATAACACGCGGAATAAATTTAAATCTGCAGTTATTTCAAATATTTTAAGTTTGTTAAAACTGTCAACTGGGGTATTCAAAACTTTCCTTTTTATAGTAATTTCTTCATCATCACTTAATTTAACTGCATTTTGATTTTTTTTTTTTTTTTTTTTTTTTTTTACTCCATCAATTATTTCGATGCCTGTACACGAATCACTCTTCAATTAAAAGGGATTCACCATTCTGTCAATACTTAGCTTCTTTTCGAGAATGGAGTTTTGAGCGAAGTTTATTTTTATTTTAAATAAAAATTCGTTATACATGATATTCGGACTCTGCATTATTCCCTGTAGTCAGATTAAAAAAACAAAGGTAAGGGTAGCGGTTTGCTGGGATGGGAATTAAAATTTGTTCAACATATGTGTTGGGACGTATTATACCAACCTTAGCGTCCGAACATTGCCAGCTCATATCACAAGATTTAGCGCAGAAACCCAATTCCCTATATACATTTTTATTTTTACAAAAACAACCACGCGCTCTAAAATTAAGGTGTAAAGACTTGTGCAATCGTGAAAGACACGAGGACAATAAACGATAACAATTCATTTGGTGGTAATAATTATTTCGTGTCAATTGACACTAATGAGTGGAATCACGGACATTTTACGCGAAAGCTAAGGCGACAGGCGTCCAAGATTTATAGAAGACAGACAGTTATCACCAAAATTGGCAGTTCCAAATAATAGAGTGACAGATAAATTTATAACTGCAATTTACAACCGTCACCTCTGACCTACAGACCATCTGGGAACTCTTCCAATACGAGACACAGAGAAGGCGGTTCATAACATGCAAATTTTAAGCTATGTCTGGAGGACTAGAGCCCTGATTGGACACGAATGAATATAACAGCAAATATTCTGACCAACATCCCCCCCCCCCCCCCCCACCAAAATAGTCGATACTTCAGTTTAATAGGGGTCGTATTATACGGAGCCTACCGTATTTTCAAGCTATTCTTTCTTATTAATTATTTTTATATACGTTCTATATTGTCTATATTGTTTTACTGCTCATAATGATGTCATTATTAAGCACCTACTAGTCTCTGTCATCAGGTTTGCATGCGACACTCCCCCCCCACCTTTTTTTTTTTTTTTTTTTGAAAAATTGATTTCAACGTGGCTTTTCTTAGGTGTGTTCAAGTTAAAAAAAAAAATACATAGCTCTTAAACTATGCAAAATATTGTTAATAAATGTAAACTTCTAAGTTCAGAAAGCATAATAAAATTAACTAGTTGATGACATTTTTTTTTGTCTCTAAAACAGCAAATTTAGTCTTAAAAATAAGAATGTTAAGTATAAAAAATAAACTTAACTTTGTTATGTATATAATTTTATTCTAATTTTGTTTTGTATGTAAGGTATTATTTGTATATATTTTTAGATAGTATGCAGTCAATCTTTACTTCGAGAAAGAAGTACTAGTCTCTTTTCGTTCGTCACGTTTACAGGTGGTGCAATAAGGTGTAGTTAATTTTTACGAGAGTCTCTTTAAGGGGACAAGGGACCTTCAAATCAGCAAAATCGCTCAAATTTTCGAAAAAAATTTCTTGTCCCCAAAAAATAAAGCTCCATGTAAGCTTTCATCTCCAACTTAAATAATTAAAATCGGATGATTTTTTCGGATTTTATTTACATTTTTATAATTAATTAAACGGCCGTCCTGATCAGCTGATGTTTGTTTACAAATATTTGCAAATGCATTTTTTCTTCTAATTAACTGTTTATTTTTAATTTTCATTCAATTACAACCAATTGATGAATTTCTCAGTTTCATCTTGCGACAGATTACCAAAATTCTTGATTCCACCCCGCCCCTCCCCTTGTTGAGTGACTAAAAAAAGTCATTTTTTACTGCGAGTAACTGAAAAAATTAATTTTTTTTCTTCGCAACGACTTGATAAATTTGTCGGTTTCATCTTGCGACAGATAACGAAAATTCTTAAATCTCCCCCCCCCCTACCCCCCTCCCTGTTGAACGACTGAAAAAATTAAGAATTCCAAAGTTTTGCTAATCTGCCGCTAGATAAAACCAAGAAATTCATTAGATGGTTGCGAAGAAAAATATAAAAATTTATTAATCAATTGCAGTAAAAATTTAATTTTATCAAGGGGGGGAGTGGGGAGGGGGAGAATCGAGAATTTTGGTAATCTGTCGCAAGATGAAACCAATAAATTCAGTAACTGGTTTCGAAGATAAATCACAAAATTTATTAGTCAATCGCACTAAAAAATGAATTTTTTAGTCGCTCAACAGGGCGGGGAGGGGGGGGTGGGGGGGGGGGAATCGAGAATTTTGGTAATATGTCTCAAGATGAAACCGAAAAATTCATCAATTGGTTGTGAAGAAAAATCTCAAACTTTATTAGTCAATCACAGAAAACATGAATTTTTTCAAAGGGGGGGGGGGCGAGAATACAGAATTTTAGTAATCTGTAAAAAGATGAAACTGAGAAATTCAATAATTGATTGCAAAGAAAAATCTCAAAACTTATTAGTCAATCATACTAAAAAATGAATTTTTTCAGTCGCTCAACAGGAGGGGGGGGGGGGGGGAGAATCGAGAATTTTGGTAATCTGTGTCAAGATGAAACCGAAAAATTCATCAATTGGTTGTGAAGAAAAATCTCAAACTTTATTAGTCAATCACAGAAAAAATTAATATTTTCAAGGGGGGTGGAAGGGGGGCTGGGGGGGGGGGGGGCGAGAATACAGAATTTTAGTAATCTGTAAAAAGATGAAACTGAGAAATTCAATAATTGGTTGCGAAGAAAAATCTAAAAATTTATTAGTCAATCATACTAAAAAATGATTTTTTTCAGTCGCTCAACAGGGGTGGGGGGGAGAATCGAGAATTTGGTAATCTGTATCAAGGTGAAACCGAAAAATTCATCAATTGGTTGCGAAGAAAAATCTTAAACTTTATTAGTCAATCGCCGAAAAAATTAATTTTTTCAAGGGGGGTGGAAGGGGGGGCAGGGGGGCGAGAATACAGAATTTTAGTAATCTGTAAAAAGATGAAACTGAGAAATTCAATAATTGATTGCAAAGAAAAATCTCAAAGCTTATTAGTCAATCATACTAAAAAATGAATTTTTTCAGTCGCTCAACAGGGGGGGCGAGGTGGGGGGGAGAATCGAGAATTTTGGTAATCTGTGTCAAAATGAAACCGAAAAATTCATCAATTGGTTGTGAAGAAAAATCTTAAACTTTATTAGTCAATCGCCGAAAAATTAATTTTTTCAAGGGGGGTGGAAGGGGGGCAGGGGGGGCGATAATACAGAATTTTAGTAATCTGTAAAAAGATGAAACTGGGAAATTCATTAATTGGTTGCGAAGAAAAATCTCAATTTATTAGTCAATCGCAGTAAAAAATGAATTTTTTCTGTCACTCAACAGGGGGGGCGATTTTTGAGGGGGTGAAAATTTGATGCGGGGGGGGGGAGAATCGAGAATTTTGGTAATCTGTCTCAAGATGAAACCGAAAAATTCATCAATTGGTTGTGAAGAAAAATCTCAAACTTTATTAGTCAATCGCAGAAAAAATGAATTTTTTCAAGGGGGGGGGGGGGCAGGAGGGAAGGGGGGGGGGAGAATACAGAATTTTAGTAATCTGTAAAAAGATGAAACTGAGAAATTCTATAATTGGTTGCGAAGAAAAATCTCAAAATTTATTAGTCAATCGCAGTAAAAAATGAATTTTTTCTGTCACTCAACAGGGGGGGTGGCGGGGGGGGTATCGAGAATTTTGGTAATCTGTCTCAAGATGAAACCGAAAAATTCATCAATTGGTTGTGAAGAAAAATCTCAAACTTTATTAGTCAATCGCAGAAAAGAAGGAATTTTTTCAAGGGGGGGGGCAGGGGAAGGGGGGGCGAGAATACAGAATTTTAGTAATCTGTAAAAAGATGAAACTGAGAAATTCAATAATTGATTGCAAAGAAAAATCTCAAAATTTATTAGTCAATCATACTAAAAAATGATTTTTTTCAGTCGCTCAACAGGAGGGGCGGGGGGGGGGGGGGAAATCGAGAATTTTGGTAATCTGTGTCAAGATGAAACCGAAAAATTCATCAATTGGTTGTGAAGAAAAATCTGAAACTTTATTAGTCAATCACAGAAAAAATTAATATTTTCAAGGGGGGTGGAAGGGGGGCTGGGGGGGGGCGAGAATACAGAATTTTAGTAATCTGTAAAAAGATGAAACTGAGAAATTCTATAATTGGTTGCGAAGAAAAATCTCAAAATTTATTACTCAATCGCAGTAAAAAATGAATTATTTCAGACACTCAACAGGGGTGGGGGGAGGGGGGGAGGTTATAAATAATTATTTTAGTGGAATCATTCATTAAACATGTAAAGGTTTTGCATATAATATGATTTTAGTCCCTTTCAGGGTATATTTTCTTATGTTTACCAATACTAAAACTTTAAAATTGTTTTTCTCATTTCGAAAATTTTGTCGGTTTCCATTTTTTCAAAATGCTCCATGCGCATACTATTTCATCTGAATAGTTTGAAATTTTTTGTAGCTATTTATCATTATATTTGTCATAAAACTTAGCATGGTTTTTTGAAATGAGGTATAATTTAAAAAATTTAAAGATAGCTAATTGAAAAAATATGATGCAAAAATGTGGAAATTTTCAAAAAATTTTGAATTTTTTTTTTTTTTACTTTTATATTCAAATATATAAAATTTGATGCCAAGTTTTATTTGTATATATAAAACAAACCTGCATAAAAAATATTGATGATTTTAATTGATATGGAATGCGCATGGGACATTTTGAAAAATTCTGCGTAACGGTTAAAAAATTCAGAAAAATTCCTTATTTTTCTCCAAAAATTTTTTTTTTTTAAATTCTGGTGTGATAAATACATGCCATAATGCATATAGTGTGTCCTTGAATAGTATTTAAAGTGAAAAAAAAAATAATAAAAAAATCAGTTTGAAGGTCCCTTGTCCCCTTAAGAGGACTTCTTTTCTTATGCCATAAAAGCTGCTTTGCGCGGGTGCGCTTTGGATATATGATTTTAATAAGCCAAATGCATATACTCTGCAGCAACCTTTTAAAGCTGAACAAGCTTATTTATATAGTCGATATGATAGTAAAGAAAATGTAATAAAGAAAGTAGAGCTTTCCCCATATTTATAACAATGATTAAACAATGAATACTACTATGAATGAAGAATTACTAGGTAGAGACTTCTACAAGACTCCTACGCCTAGATTATGAATTAATACGGGATTGATCCCAGGTACCAAGTTTCATATTATTCATTGTGTCAATTGAAAATATGTATTTAATAAAAATTGAGGGCGTGTACAGCATAGCCCAAAAATATGAATTTTAATTAATTTAAAATTTAACGTTTGTCAAAGGCAAGCTTCTCAATAATAATGCTAGATCCACAGGATCTGAAATAATTTTTTTTTAATTAATTATATTCAGCAACATGCTGATTTAAGGTATTTGTTAAGGAAAGGAGATTGTCTTTCCTAGGTTTAAGTTAATTTCTTTTTAGTAGATTTTGTAAATAAATTTTAAATATTTTTGTTGTAAATAAATAATTACCACAATATATGCGTCATACTTATTTTGTCTTTAATCAATTATTTTCTAGGTATTTATTTTTCGGGTAGTCATTTAGTTTACGTCTTCTCGCCATTTCTTGTATCATTTAAAAGGTTTTAATTTATGTAAATTTTTAATATAAAATTTAAGGCAGAGGATGCATAGATAAAATGGCCTTCTAAAAAACACAATGAAATTTTAATTTAATTTTAACCATTAATCTTAACGTGAGCGTTGTATTATTTTATCCCATTTGGCTCGCGTTACCTGTTATTAGAATATAGGTTACGATCACATTAATTTAATTTTTAATAAGTACTCTAAATGCTCCCAGTATGCTCTTGATGGCGGTTATTAAATGTATGTTGGATAGATTTAAGAATAATACCAGCAAATAAATATAGCAATAAATATTCTGTTCAACATCCCCCCCCCCTCCTCCACCACCACCAAAGTAGTCAATACTTCAGTTTAATCGGGGTCGTATTGTACGGACCATAGAATAAACAATAAGTAATTTTAAGTTCCTTCTTCTATGGTACGGACCCTACCATATTTTCAAGCTATTCTTTCTTGTTAATTATTTTTATATACGTTCCATATTGTCTATATTGTTTTATTGCTCATAATGATGTCATTATTAAGCACCTACCAGTCTCCGTCATCAGGTTTGCATGCGACTATGCTTTTTTTTTTTTTTTTTTTTTTTTTTACAAAATTGATTTCAACGTGGATTTTTTTTAAGTGTGTTCAAGTTTTTTCAAAAAATACATAGCTCCTAAACTATGCAAAATATTGTTAATAAATGTAAACTTCCAAGTTCAGAAAGAATAATAAAATTAACTAGTTGATTACTTTTTTTTTGTCTGTAAAATATCATATTTAGTCTTAAAAATAAGAATGTTAAGTAGTTAAACAAAAATTCCATGATTGGAATAATAATAAAGCCGTCTTTATCATAGGTTTTATTAATCTTATTTCTAAATCAGCTAAATTACATGCTATTAACGAAGCGAACTGATTAATGGAACAAATTTGAATTTGGATGTAATTTTTCTCTTCTCAGTTCCGATTCGTATCTAGAACTGTACGTATCTCGTACACCACTAGCTACAGAACTAAGATTCTAACCATTTACAATTTTGAAAAAAGAAAAAAATAATCATCTACAGTGGAACTTCCCTTTAACGAAGTCCCTATTTAACGAAGTTTTCTACTTAACGAAATTTTCTGCAGAACTTTGACTTTGAACACCATTAGCATGTAAATTAATCTCCACATTACGAAAAATATATTCTATATAACGAAGTTTTATTCCACTTTGGTACGGGTACAGAATTTAAATTAAGCGATTGCTGTTCGAAGGATATGCAAATTTATTTCAGCAGATTCGATTGTATGAAAATGAACACATTTAAATAATTTCCATTCTGCTTGGTGCTAAATAAAACAATTTTTTTCACACTAAGAAAAACACTTGTTATCACTGTTCTCCCATTCCGAGACTCCAGCGCTGACATTTGGGGCAAGTCAAAGTCCCTTTTTTACCTTCAATGATATAGAAGATGAGGTGTCGCAATGGCGTCAGATGCATTGAAACAAAAAATATCTATTAGAGTCAGACAGGTACCATTCTGACCTTCCATTGCTGATAGACAATTGCTTTGTACATCCAAAAGAATGTGCTTCAAAATACAAATCGAAGAACATCAAAGTTATTTTTGTTCCCGCCAATACAGCTAAACTTCAATCTAAGGAATAATAAAAAAATCTTGAAGTACATTATCGAAAAAGACAGAAAAAAGCCGATGTAGTGAAAATCTTAGTTTGAGATTCTGTGTATCAGAGTTGATGAAAGCTTGGGAATGTGACGTGATTTCATCGACCGTACACAACTGTTTTGTAAAAGACGGCTTCATAATTAAAACTGAATCAAATGCTTCTGAATCCAATACCTGTTTGTCATATCTCAAGAAAAAATTTCAGGAATTTAAGTTAATTTCTATTTAACGAATTTTCTTCATAACGAAGTTTTTAAGTGTAACGATGAGACTTCGTTAAATGGAAGTTCCACTTTATATTAAAATCAGAAACTAACTGAATGAGAATTTGAACACAAGGGTGATTTGTCTAAGCGGCAGTTACTAAACGTTACTTTTTGGTTATTTCACAAAGAGTATAATCCTTGCTGAACGTTTGTCTAGTCTGTAAAGGGATTGAAACTGAATCAAAATTTGAACACAAGGGTGATTTGTCTAAGCGGCAGTTACTAAACGTTTCTGATTGGTTATTTCACAAAGAGTATAAGCCTTGTTGAACGTTTGTCTAGTCTGTATAGGGACTGAAACTGAATGAAAATTTGAACACAAGGGTGATTTGTCTAAGCGGCAGTTACTGAACGTTACTTTTTGGTTATTTCACAAAGAGTATAAGCTTTGTTGTACATTTGTCTAATATGTAAAGCGATTGAATTCTTTACAGATTAAATTTTTCAAGCTATTTTTACTGGTTAATTATTTTTGTATAACGGAATGTCTACATTGTTTTCCATTCAAAATGTTGCTATTATTAATTACATTTTTATTATTAAAACAATAATGAAGCAGTTTTTATCAGACGTTTCGCTAACCTTATTCCTAAATCAACAAATTTACATGCTATTAACAAATTGAATCGATTAATGAAACAAATTTGAATTTTCTTCGTAATGTCTTCCTCTTTAGTTTTGATTCATTTCCATAAATATGCATATCTCATTGACCACTAGTTAGAGAAGTGAAATTCTTATAAATTACATTTTTTTTTATAAAACTATGAATATTAAAATAAGCCACTAATTGAATCAAAATATGAAATATAAAGGTGATATGTTTATGCGCGGTTACTGAACGTCGCTTTTTTTTTTTTTTTTTTTTTTTTTTTTTTTTTTTTTTTTTTACAAATAGGCTTGCGGCACCTCTGCCTTCTCTGTAAAGGGTATTGGTCAGTGAGATTTGAAAATTCCCTCGCTAACGTTAAAACTATCGGCGTGGGATGCCTTCTTATTTTAAAAATATATAATCAGGAAAATAATATTTTTAACATATTTTTTCTGCGTACTCTTCTTAAAGGATCTCTCTCTCTCTCTCTCTCTCTCTCTCTTTTAAATGATGACAAAATATTTCTAAAATATATACTTAATTTTATTTCAAGTGTTTAAATCTTACTCACAGCTCGTCAAGGTTAGCTAAAATTTTAACACACATAAAAAAAAAAAAAAAAAAAAATTAAGCATATATTTTGTCAACTATAAAAGAAAGAAGACATTATTCGAGAAAATATACTAAAAAAACGAATTTAAAAATATTAATTTCCTGAAGAGATTTAAAGATAAGAATTCTTAAAAATAAGAATACTTTCCACTCCCATAGGTTTAACGTTAGCGAAGGGCATTGGAGAACTGACTGATCAACACCCTTAATGAGCATTTCTTTCATGCTAGATTTATAAAGCGTATATTTAATTCAGAAATGACTTGACTTTGAGCCTCCTTGCTTTTCTTTACACAGAAATTATATTGAATTTCACCTAAAGAAAGTTTTTAAAACAATTTCCATTACGTGCATTGCTTACAAAATGGGGGAGGGACAAAATGCGTGGAAAACGATCACACGCGACTAATGCCGTCATTCACAGAACAATTTTAAACTTTTAAGCTATTATTTCTGGCTAATTATTTACATACATGATAATGTCTATATTGTTTTCCGGTTCATAATGCTGTCATTATCAATTAACTTCCCATTATTGAAACAATAATGAAGCAATCTTTATCAGACGTTTCTTAAAATCTTATTCCTAAATCAACAAAATTACATGTAATTAACGTATTGAATCTACTAATGAAACAAACTGGAATCCTCGATGTAATTGTTTTTGTCTTCAGTTCCGATTCATTACTAGAACAGTATATACCTTGATGAACGCTAGCTATTTGTCTCACTTATTTCGAATGCAGTAAAACACCTCCACAATTAATCAATTTAATGTCCCCCAGTGGATTTTCTAGAAAAACTAAAATTTTAACTAAACAAATAGCTGAAGCTTTAATAACTAGTATTAGAATAATTCTTAATTGAACCAAAATTTGATAAACAAAAATAATTCGTATACAATAGAGTTTCTGAACGTTGTTTTGAGTATATTTTATCAAGAACCTTGTTGAATGTTTGTTTTTTCGACTGCATTTTATTAGGAAATCTAATCTCTTTTATATATATTGCAACCAATTTCTGATTAATTATTTGTATATGTGATACTGTCTAAATTGTTTTGCAGTTCATAATGTTGGCATTATTAATTAAATTTCTATTATTGAAACAATAATGAAGCAGTCTTTATGAGATGTTTCGTTAACTTTATTCCTAAATCAACAAAATTGCATGCTATTAACGAATCAAATCAATTAATGAAAGAAATTTGAATCCTCGGCGTAATCTCTTTCTCTTCAGTTCCGATTAATTCCAATAACTGTACATATCCTGCTGATCACTGTCTTCATTTTTATTGAAAGCAGCCAAACACATGTATGACCGACCAAATTAACATCGCATTGTGGATTCTCAAACAATACAAAAAATTTAACAAAACCTATTTTTGAATTCGCCCCCCCCCCTATTTAAAAATCAGCTGTTGATTGAATCAAAATTAAAAATACAAAGGTGACTCGTTTAAGCAACAGTTGCTCAACTTCGTTATTGTGAAAGTTTCATCAAGAACCTTGTTGAATGTCTGGCTCTCCGGTTACATTACTGTTAAAGAATCTAAATTCATTATATTAGGATGTATCAAAATAATTTTCGTTTTTTGACTTTTCTTGACTACCTGCAAATTTGTTTAAACGTCTGTAAAACTTTTCATATGGCGTGCTATACGTGTCCTAGTTCCTACGTCAGTTTTCAGATGTCAGTGAGTGGGTGGATTCTTCTCTAATTTCCTCTTCAACTGGTCAAAATTCCCAACTGATGGTCTGTCACTTCTAGGTTTGATTTCAAGACGGAGATCCTCTTTCTTAAAACGTTTGGATTTGTTTTGAACTGTCCGGAGTCCTGACCTCCAACTGCACGAATTTTGCAGACAGCTTTATTGGTTTTAAAGCCTAGTTTAAAATAATGCTTTAAAAATGTATAAAATCTCTAAAATTCTACGAGGGTGGGCTGATAAATTCGAGGACTGACACAGAGATCGACCAAGTATGACCAAATGACTATGATGTTTGTAAAGTATGATCCTTTAGATGGCATGCTGCCGAGTTTTAGACGCGTGAGTTTGTTGGTTATTGCTTGGCGATAAAGTAAAGTAAACAAGTTTTGACATTTTCTAAAAATGGAAAAATTGAAGTTCGTGCTGTCATAAAATACTTTATTAAAAAAGGTTTAACCCCAACGGATATACAAAAAGAGTTATATTACACCTTAAAGGATTCTTGTCCTTCGCCGATAAAAAAAAAAATGGGCTGCTGAATTTAAATATGGTAGGAAACTAATTCACGACGATGAACGCTCAGGACATCCAAAAACCGCTACGACCGACAAAATTGTCTCAAAAATTCACAATACCGTATTGAATGATCGCTGATTGAGATACGCGAACTTGCTGACATTGCAAAGATCTCGATAGACCGTGTCCACTACATTTTATAAGATGTTTTGGGTATGAAAAAGCTTTCCGCTCGATGCCAGCTGCGTTTGTTGAACGTCGACCAAAAACTCCAAAGAATGAACATTTCTCAAGAGTCTTCTGAAATGTATTGTGTTACAAGTTGAAAAATAAAATGAAATATTGTCAAAAATCTTGTATTTTCTTTTTCAGGCCATGAAATTTTCGAACCACCCTCGTACAGGCCTGCACTAAAGAATTCGCACAGAAGAGTGTGTCTTAAATGCATTAAGTTGCAAGGGGATTACATTGAAAATGATTAATATGAAATTTTGTCAAAAATCTTGTGCTTTCACTGTTAGGCCTCGAACACCTCGAACACTGTTAGGCCCACTCTCGTATCACTCTTCATGTGACCTAAAATTGAAAGAAAGATGCCTGTATGATTACAGAATATACAGGGACATATATCCTATTAAATAATATTTTATGTTTAACAATAGGGGTGAGGAAGTGCCAGCTACATGTTTTGACCAGTGGGCCCGTGCGAGGATTTCGCACTTCAATCTAATGTTTTTTTTAGCAATATCTAATATTTTTTAGATGCAAGTTTAAACTGCTAAAGAAAAACTAAGGATAAAATATCTGCAAACAACATTTAGTTTTTAGTCAAGCCAGAATGTCATCTATTTTGTTCCATTAGTTACAGCAAAAACTGATCCAAGATAGCAAAAGGCACGCGCGAGGGAAAAAAAAATAACAATCGTATTTTAACTGCATTAGAGGATGAGGTCATCCGCTTCGGGAAAAACATTGGAAAAGAAATATAAATCTAAACATTTAAAAATTTCAATTTTGCTTTTTTTTTTTATCATAAATAGAAAATAAACCCGTGCTGAGATTTTTATAATCATTGATGAGCAGAGCATTATATAATGTGGTATTTTATTTTTGTGGCAGCACTAATTTGAGGAAAATCTTTCATTACATTTATGAAAACAATGCCGATTTAATTTTTAATTAACAGCATATCAACAAACATGTTTTAACGAAATTTGAGTGCACTATGTCAGAAGCCGCTACAAAAACCTTTCGAACCTCATTCGTTGTTGTGCGTTTCGTAAATTCAGAGAAAAAGGGATGTTGGCAACAGGAATAATATATATGATATAAAAACATTAAAAAAACTAAAATTCTTTTGTTATACTTGAATATTTTGTAACCAATTCTTTCTTATTGTGTATTTGATTATATGATACTGTCTGTATTGTTTTCCGGTTCATAATGATGTCATTATTAATTAAATTTCTATTATTGAAACAATAATGAAGCAGCCTTTATGAGACGTTTCGTTAATCTTAGTTAACGAAATTACATGCTATTAACGAATCGAATCAATTAAGGAAACAAATTTGAATCCTCGACGTCCCAACTTCATAATAGAGATTAGACAGGCTCAGCCCGAGATCGTGAGCGCGTGAGCCTCAAACGAAACTGAACCCATGCAGAGAAGACTTGAGGCTTGAAGACACACTTGAAAGACTTGAAGCACAGAGAAGAAATCTGAACCCATGCCCGAAACGTTAGGCTCGATTTTTATACCCATAATCGGGCTAGGGCTCAAAATAAAAAAAATATTTATTAAGAAATTGAAAAAGGAAAATCGATAAACAGATACTATTTGAGAAACAAGAATGTAGTCTAAGTTTTTAAAAGTAATTTACAATCCTCTAGAAATTAGTTTGAAAGGAAATTGAATTGTTATTGATTGGATATAAAGAGAAATATTGTATCTGATTCTGAAGCCTTGGCGTGGTCAGTGTTAGTAACAAAAAGAAACCGTGGGTTACCCCTTGTTTATTCTCTCTTTCTGTTTGAAGTCCTTTTTCAGAATTACTGGAAAGCACAACTTGTATCATTCTGCCATAATTACACACAGAGATATGAGATATTTTAAAAGAATATAAATTGTGACTTTTGGAGATTTCTACCAGTCAATGTGTATAAATGACAAATTTGCTATTTTAAAAAGAATTTCAGAGACATGGAAATCACAAAACGTTGTAATGTGAGTATTTACGATTAATAGTTATTTATGAGTAAGAAGAGATTTTGAAATGAGAAAATTAATTTTGAAATAATTTAGAAAAGTTATTAACAATTTTCCAATGCTTACTTTCGGTACCGGGACCGGGAGGTCGGACTCTGATGACACAATTTTCTTTCGGGGTCGGGCGGTGTCGGATTTCGAATCATGGTACTTCAGCTCCAAAAAAAAAGAGCCCCAGACGCATCTCTACTATACATATATATTGCTGACCAATAGCAACTTGTCCTATTTTTTATCGAATGCTGCCAACCACCTGCATAATCGACCAAATTAATGTCCCAAAGTAGATTCTATAGCTAAACTAAAACTTTAGCCAAGCATATCTCTGAAACTTTAATAATTCAAATTAGAATAATAATTAATTAAACCAAAATTTGAAATTAAAAAAATGATTCGTATAAACTTGAGTTTCTGAACTTTGTTTATGAGGATGTTTCATCTAGAACTTTGATGCATGTTTGTCTTTTCGCTTGCATTACACTGCAAAAAATCAACAATATTTTTTGCAGTGTACAGTGAACCCTTGGGTTGGGACATATGTCGTCACAGAGACCATTTTTTCAAAAATATCTCTGCCATACACTTACACTAAGATACTTTCAAAAGAAATCTACCACAAATAATTTTTTTTTTGTACATTGTGGTACGAGTGAATATAAAATTAGTCGCCAGTCCTAGCCCGTAACCGAAAGCTTGAGAGATCTAAACACATGGTGTAACCAGTTTCTGATTAATTATTTGCATATGTGATACTATCTATTGTTTTCCTGTTCATAATATTGTCATTATTAATTAAATTTCCATTATAAAAACATTAATGATGTGATCTTTCTCAGACATTTCGTTAACCTTATTCCTAAATCAACAAAATTACATGCTATTAACGAATCGAATCGATTAATGAAGCACATTTGAATCCCCTACGTTGTTTCTTCCTCTTCAGTTCCGATTCATTCCCATCCTGCTGACCACTAGCTACTTGTCCTACTTTCTATGGAATGCAACCAACCACCTGCATAATCGACCAAATTAACATCCCACAATGGAATCTCTAACCTATGAAGGGGAAGCGAAATAATAGAGAAGCAAAAGCAGATAGCGATGGACTCTCTTCAGTCTCTCTCTTATTAAATTATGAAGGCCAAGGTGGTGGTGATAGTGGGTCAGCCGGCCTCGATTTTGTTGCGAGATCAGGGTCAAGCAACTCTTTTCAGAAACTTCATCTCAAATTCATTATTTGGAATGATAGATAGTATGATGTTTCAGACCTCACACAATTCTCTCACACTGACAATATCGTTTTCGCAATGTTTGGATTTGTAAAAAAATTCCCCCGAAGGAAAAGTAAATGGTACAAAAGTATATTAGAGAGCGCCTTTGTTTGCTTGATATATATTGACACTAATTTTGTCCATTCGGAAGGAACAATTAGTTTACATTCTTCTTCCACAGAAACGTTCTCTTTTAACGAAATATGACTGGGAAACATGAACTTTTCCCCGTTACACGAATAAGTGAATTTCCAAAGTAAATATTTGCTTTAATGGAAATGGATTTGTGACTCGTTTTAAAAATATTTCTCTCAAGCAACTCAAATATTCTTCTCAATACAAATCTTTTTGGAAATGTCATCTCAAATTCATTATTTGGAATGATAGATAGGTATGATGTTTCAGACATCACACAACTCTATCACACTGAAAATATCGTTTTCGTAATGTTTGGATTTGTAAAAGAAATTCCCCTGAAGGAAAAGTAAATTGTACAAAAGTATATTTGAGAACATCTTTGTTTGCTTGATATATATGCACTAATTTTGTCCATTCGGAAGGAACAATTAGTTTGCATTCTTCTTCAACAGAATCATTCCCTTTCAGTGAAATATGATTGGGAAATATGAACTTTTTCCCATTACACGAATAAGTGAATTTCCAAAGTAAATATTTGATTTAATGGGAATGGATTTGTGACTCGTTTTAAAAATATTTCTCTCAAACAACTCAAATATTCTTCTCAATACAATTCTTTTCGGAAAATTCATTATTTGGAATGATAGATAGGTATGATGTTTCGGACCTTACACTGACAATATCGTTTCCGCAATGTTTGGATTTGTATTTGTAGAAAAAAAAAATCCCTCGAAGCAAGTAAATTGTACAAAAGTATATTAGAGAGCGTCTTTGTTTGCTTGATATATATTGACGCTAATTTTGTGCATTCGAAAGGAACAATTAGTGTTTACTCTTCTTCAACAGAAACGTCCACTTTCAAGGAAATATGATTGGGAAACATGAATTTTTGTCCATTATACGAATAAGCAAATTTCCAAAGTAAATATTTTCTGTAATGGGAATTGATTTGTGACTTGTTTAAAAATATTTCTCTCAAAGTAACTCAAATATTCTTCTCAAAGCAAGTCTTTGAAGAAACTTCATCTTAAATTCATTATTTGGAATGATAGCTCGGTATGATGTTTCAGCCATCACACAACTCTCTCCCACTGACAATATCGTTTTTGTAATGATTTGATTTGTAAAAAAAATTCTCTTGAAGGAAAAGTAAATGGTACAAAAGTATATTTGAGAACGTCTTTATTTGCTTGATATACAGGGTGTCTCAAAAGGTCATTTACAAACTTAACATGCTGGTCTGTCATATCATGATAAACAAGATTTACATAGGAACATGTGTTCGAAAATGCAAACTGCGACCGCTAGAGGGCGATGAGCGCAGACTTACGGGAGAGTGGAAAGTGCAATCATTTCAGGCGAAGACGTTACAGGAGAAGGATGAATCGGTTTAGTAACGCAGAATTGGCGATATGCATTACGTACATGGCGCCGCGGATAGAAATGCCCGAGCCGCGGTACGGATGTACCTTCAGCGCTTCCCAAGCAGACGTCAGCCAAGTCATGTTTTGTTTGGACAATTGCACCGCAGATTGCGTGAAGCAGGAGCTTTCCAAGTACGTAGCTACATCGGTCAAGAACGCACTACACGCACGCTTGTCGTAGAGGAAACCGTGCAACGGGAATTTTACAGGAACCCGCAAACAAGTCTCCAAGCAAGCGAACGCGTCTTGGGTGTACGCCGTTCCAGCATTAAGTGCATACTGCATGAGGAGACGAACTACCCCTACCACTTACAAAGAGTACAGGCATTGTGCGTTGACGATTATCCCCAACGCGTTGCATTCGCACGCTGGTATTTGCAACAACGGGTCGCACAGCCGGATTTTCCCATTTTGAACGGGTCCGTGAATTCATGCGTCGACGTTGTGAAACATGCATTGCGGCGAATGGAATGAATTTTGAACATCTTGTGTAAATTATACCATGTTCTTTAATAAAAGTCATATTAATACCTCTTTCGATATACTTTCTTTCTTCCCCTCCACACCTGCGATCATCGCCCTCTAGCGGTCGCATTTTGCATTTTTGAACATAAGTTCCTATGTAAATCTTGTTCATCATGATATGACAGACCTGCATGTTAAGTTTATAAACGACCTTTTGAGACACCCTGTATATTGACACTAATTTTGTCTATTCGAAAGAAACAATTAGTTTACATTCTTCTTTAATAGAATCGTTCTCTTTAAATGAAATATGATGGGGAAACATGAACTTCTGTCCATTATACGATTAAGTATATTTCCAAAGCAAACATTTGCTATAACACGAATGGATTTGTGACACGTTTTAAAAATATTTTACAAAGAAGATAAAACTTAAACCCTGAATGAATTTTTTAAATGTAAATACAAAAGCTATATGCAAAATGTGAAATGAGATTTGTTTCCGAGCTATATTTATGCAAGAACTAGAAAAATAATACCATATAAGTCCCCCAAAACAGCTGAAAAATACAAAATATAACTAAACACCCATTTCATGAACTAACTGCCCAAAGACAATAATCTGTCAGAATTGTTCTATGAGGCCCTATATATTGGCTTTCTACACCATTTTAATAAGGAACACGTTTCAATTTTCCGCATAGTCAGATGCATGCGAATTTTTTATTTTTAAATTTCACACATTTTCACATGAACACTTTAACGTCTTTGTGCATTTTTTTTTTCATTTTCTCTCATATAAAGAATTGCTATAATGATGTTTGTAGTCATTTACATATGAATGATTTGAAATTTTAGAATATTATTAAACAATTGCTTCAAGCAATGAGGTAGCCATAATGTTTGTGTGGCCTAGTAAAATAATGATAAAAAAATTTAAACGTCATATTTTCACTATAGAACATGATGTAGTGAATTCCAATGCATATGTAGTATCGCTTCACTTGAAATAATTTAACGTCATTAAAAGCCATCTAAAAAATTAGCATCCCTAGACCATGATGTATCCGAATTCTTTCTTATGTCCCTGTAAAAAAAAAAAAAGGATACAGATACCATTTTTAATAAAAAATGCATGGTATAGTGACTTTTAATAACATTTAAATTTCGTAACAATTCAAGCATATTTTCGGAAGTGGACAGATTGCCAAAAGAGTCGAATCAAAAACCCGAATCATTTTTTGATTACCTTGAAAATGTTAAAAATTACTTTAGAAATTTTAAATTTTAATATTGTGTATATCATCCAAAAGATATACCTCTTAAAAATTGAGAAATATTGTATAATACTAAATACGTTTTTTACAAATATATTGCGAAAATTTATTTTCTATCTAAACTAATTTTTTTTTTACTACCGATGAATTACATGGTGTAAAAAAACATCAGTCAATTAATGAGTGTTTCACAAAAGTTAATTACTAGTTTTATGTGGTGTTAATGAAAAATTGTTAGACATGTATCTTTTGACAGATTAATCTATGCATCTCAAGCTGGAAAGCCTTTTCAAATTTTCTTTTACAGAAAAAAAATGTTTCTTTGCTGAATCCCTTACAGCAATTCAACTATAATGACACTACAAATCATTTGGCTTGAATCTAAAGCACTGATTAGTTATCTTTAAAGTGATACATTTAGAGTTTAGAGTTTTTGTATCATTTGTATACTATATAACTCTACAAACCCGTTTGAAATTCACGTTTTAAATTTAATGTTTTAAATTTAATGTTTTAAAATATGGCGCTGGATATAAAATTCCCCGTTTTTGAACTAATAGGAAAACAAATAAAAAAGTTTTAAAAATAAATATACGTTGGAAACATTTGGGGATTTACGTGTTATATTTAATCGGAGGTATTATGCAATTAAATCAGGCAAAGATTACTATTCGAAAATACTATTTAAAAGGCGTAAAATTTTGAAGTGTTTAGAAAGTTACTGAAATGTAGCTCACTACATCGCCGATGTCTTCTATACAGGGTGTATCTGAAATGCTTCAACAAACTTAGAGGGATGATAGTACTCATAAAGACGAACAAAAAATGCAATGGAACGTAGTGTTTCAAATGACGTTTAAAGGATAAAATTCGAGAAAATGCGTTTGGAAATGGACAAACTGGGACAAGAAAGAAACACCCCAGAAAATTATTTATTGCACAGTATAGGTACAACACAGCTCGTGATGTCCAGAAAAAACAAATATTTTACAGGGCCACCACGCTCGCCGGACCTCAACCCTTTGGATATCTTCTTCTGGGGACAGATGAAATCCCTCATTTATGAGACGCCAGTAGAAACGCCGTGACCGCTGCAGGAGAAATCTAGGAAACTCCCGGAACTTCGAGCGTCTCTGACAGTCGTTCCTCCGTAGATGTACTCTGTGTAATAATGTCCGCGGTCAGCACTTTGAACAATTGTTGTAAAATATTTGTTTTCTCTGGAAATCACGAGTTGTGTTGTACCTATTCTGTGTAATAAATAGTTTTCTGGAGTGTTTCTTTCTTGTCTCAGTTTGTCCATTTCCAGACGCATTTTCTAGATTTTCATCCTTTAAACGTCATTTGCGACCCCATGTTCCATTACATTTTTTGTTTGTCTTCATGAGTACTATCATCCCTCTAAGTTTGTTGAAGCATTTCAGATACACCCTGTATAAGTTACCCTATATAGTTTACTACTAAATTATGAAAAAAAATAGATATTCTATCATTCATGCATGGGCAATTAAAAATTATTTCATACAAATATTCAATATATTAATTAAGGGGGTCGGGGCAAGAATGTGCTAAGCCACATTTGTAAACTTCTGAGATATATCAGTTTGAAAGTTAGGGTCAAATACTCAAATCAAGATGTATAAAGCAAAGTTTTTTTACCAGTGTCTTAGTAACATTTGAGATATTCTGAATAATACTATGGCATTACTTTAATGATATTACTATTACATCCTTTCTAAATTAGCTGTCTTCATTAGGGGCATAATCGTCTAGGGCAAAAACGAAACCTGAGACATATGCTACCACCTATAGTGACATTAGAAAATAATAATAAGTAGGATATTATAATTTACAATAATAAGCAACAGACTAGAGTGTTAGATTTATTCCACCAAAAACGTGGCTTGGCACTTTGTTGCCGCGATCCCCTCAATTTTCAATTGCAGTATAATGTTTCTCTTAATATTTTAACAACAGTGTTCCACTTTGTTATCTGTAAGTGTATAATATTTTCTTTTGCTGTTTGCCAAATTGTTTATGCGCAAATGTGTACAGTTTTTTCACAAAGCTTATGAAATCGTTTGTTACAGTTACATTTTGAGTTTGTTACATTTCGAGTTTTTTATGATACATGGTGACCGGAAATATTTCTGTTTTATTCCATTTGTTGTTGTCTCCGAATTGCTCTCGTGACTAAATATTATTTGAAAAATATGAGTTCAAACATGGTCTTTACTTCACCGAAATTCCTGAACAATTCGCCTTGTATTTTTCTAGATGTTCAACAATCTAGAAAATATCGAGGCTAACGAAAAAGAGAGGCTACCGCGGTGCTTTACGCATATATTTTTTTACAGACCGCCGGAGTCACGTGTTGCTCGAATGCACCAATGAAGGCGTACGAAAAGAGCATTACGTCACTCTAGCGGTCTGTAAAAAAATATAAGTGGAATGTACCGCGGTAGCCTGTCTTTTTCGTTAGCCTCGAGAAAATATAATAAGATATAATAAGACATATATAATCTATATAATAAGACATATTAACTTAATATTAATAAAATAAGAATAATCAGTATTAATAAGATATAATAACGTATATGAAATGAGATTAGATATTTTCAATTGATTTAGATTCAAAGTTCCCCAATATAAATATCATTTCAACTCATGAAGAACTAAAAAAAAATGTGTTTGACATTTATATAAAAACAAAAATGAAAATTTACAATATGAAATAGAGAAATATTGGAAAACAATAACAGAAAATAAAATATTGAAAAATCAAATGCATATATATTTAGTAAAGTATGTAAAGATACAAGTAAACTATACAGGAAAATATTGATGAATAGTAATAAAGAAGTAAAACAAAATCTTGAGAAATCGAAGAGAAAAATATTGAGCAGCCTACAGACATATAATAAATATAACAAAATAAAGATTTTCAGTCGATTTAGATTAAAAATTTCCGCAATGCAGGTATCAATGCAGCTCATGCAGAACTAAAAAATGTGTTTGACATTTGGATAAAATCAAAAATCAAAATTTACTGTATTAAATAAAGAAGTATTTAGAAATAATAACTGAAAAATCAAATTCAGAGATTAAATATAGATATATTGAGAATAGCTGTAAAAATACATATGAAAGATATATTCGACTTTACAATATGAAATAGCGAAATATTGGAAACTAATAACAAAAAAATAAAATATTGAGAAATGAAATGCAGATATATTTAGAAAATTATGTAAAGATACAAGTAAAATATACAGGGAAATATTGATGAATAGTATTAAAGAAGTAAAACAAAATCTTGAGAAATCAAAGAAAGAAATATTGAGAAAGCCTACAGACATATACATAATTAAAAATAAAATAGACATTTTCAATAGATTTAGATTCAAAATTTCTTCAATGCAAGTATATATTATGCAGAACTAAAACGAAATGTGTTTGAGATTTAGATAAAATAAAAAGAATCTAAATTTACGATATTACATAGAGAAATATTGAGAAATAATGACTGAATAATAAAATAAAATATTAAGAAATTAAATAGAGATTTATTGAGAAAAGATGTAAAGATACATTTTATGTAAAGATATATTGGACTTTAAAGTACCAAATAGAGAAATACTGAGAAATATATTGAAGTAAGGAAATGAAACAAAATCTTCAGAAATCAAAGAAAGAAATACAAAGCAGACTTCAGACATATAATAAATAGTAGATTTTTTTTATTTTTATTGATTATGTTTTAAAATTTGCTCAAGACAAGTATCATTACAATTCGTGAAAAAGTAAAAGATATATATGACATTTAGATACAGTCTAAAATTTACAATATCAAATTGTGAATTGTTGTGAAACAATAATTAAGAAAGAAAACTAAATCTTGATAAATCAAAGAAAATAATAATAATAAAAAAATATGATATTTAAAAATATAATTCAAAATATAGAAAATTTAAGATTAAAAAATTCAAATACAGCACTACATTTAAAAGAAATATTTATTATTTCGGTAAAAGACCGGTAAAGGTAGTCCTTTGTTCAGATAGTCCGCGAATAATTTGACCTACTGACTGATATTTGATAACCGAGAAATACTGTGATAAAACGAAGAGTAGTCAGACGCAAAGCATGTAGATATTATAGAATAAATAAAAGAACAGATAACTTAAATCTATTCGAATAATCTCAAAAAATAAAATTTAAAATATCAGAAATTTAAGATTAAAAATTTAAAATTCAGTACTACATTTAAAAGAAATATTTATTGCTTCGGTAAAAGTCCGGCAAAGGTAGTCCTTTGCTCAGATAGTACACGAATAATTTGACCTACTGACTGATATTTGATAACCGAGAAACACTGTGATAAAACGAAGAGTAGTCAGACGCATGTAGATATTATATAATAAATAAAAGAGCAGATAACTTAAATCTAATCAAATAATCTCAAAAAATAAAATTTAAAATATCAGAAATTTAAGATTAAAAATTTAAAATTCAGTACTACATTTAAAAGAAATATTTATTGCTTCGGTAAAAGTCCGGCAAAGGTAGTCCTTTGCTCAGATAGTACACGAATAATTTGACCTACTGACTGATATTTGATAACCGAGAAACACTGTGATAAAACGAAGAGTAGTCAGACGCAAAGCATGTAGATATTATAGAATAAATAAAAGAACAGATAACTTAAATCTATTCAAATAATCTCAAACAAATAAAATTTAAAATATCAGAAATTTAAGATTAAAAATTTAAAATTCAGTGCTACATTTAAAAGAAATATTTATTGCTTCGGTAAAAGTCCGGCAAAGGTAGTCCTTTGCTCAGATAGTACACGAATAATTTGACCTACTGACTGATATTTGATAACCAAGAAACACTGTGATAAAACGAAGAGTAGTCAGACGCAAAGTAACACATGGGCTGATAAGTTCCCGGTCTAATAAAGCAAACACAACTTTTTAACAAATCTTATAACTTTATGACTTTATAACTTTAATAAATAACATAACTTTAATAATAAATAATAATAATTTAATAGTAATAATAATAATTTAAAAGAAATATATTTTATAATAATAATTTAATAATAATAATTTAAAAATAATTTAATAATAATAATTTTATAATAATAATTTAATAAATGATTAATAATAATAATTTAATAATAAATAACATAATTTTATAACGAAAAAGCTCCAAACAGTGCTCAGAACTCATTGTTGTTTTTGGTCAAAAGTCAACACGCGCGGCAGCCACTTTGACAACAGTTTTTTCATAGACAAATGTTCATTCAAAATAAAACATACACGTTCCTTGGATATCTTCAGAGTCTGAGCTATCTCCTGCAACTTCACTTTACGGATCCCCAAAACGATTTTGTGGACTTTTTTTTATGTTTTCCGTAGTAACCACCTCTTTTGCGTGGTGCATCACTGGTGTCCGTACGACCACGTTTAAATTCAGCAAACCAGTCAATAATGGTTGATTTACCTGGTGCAGTGTCCGGATAACGCTTATCTAGCCAAGTGTTTGTTTGAACGGTATTTTCCCCCCATCAAATAACAATTCTTGAAATTCTTGTTATCGATTTTTTTTGTTTATCAACAAAGTCGTTCAACTAAAACCACTCTAACGTTTTATCCACATGGCGAATCGTAATGGCATTTTTCTACTACCTTTTAAAGGTTAGTATTTACTAAAAAAAAACATCGGTTCGGCGATTGCAACGCCATCTGTGTGTCAGACCGGGAACTTATCAGCCCATGTGTTATGTAGATATTATAGAATAAATAAAAGAACAGATAACTTAAATCTATTCAAATAATCTCAAAAAATAAAATTTAAAATATCAGAAATTTAAGATTAAAAATTTAAAATTCAGTACTACATTTAAAAGATATATTTATTGCTTCGGTAAAAGTCCGGCAAAGTTAGTTCTTTGCTCAGATAGTACACGAATAATTTGACCTACTGACTGATATTTGATAACCGAAAAACACTGTGATAAAACGAAGAGTAGTCAGACGCAAAGCATGTATATATTATAGAATAAATAAAAGAACAGATAACTTAAATCTATTCAAATAATCTCAAAAAATAAAATTTAAAATATCAGAAATTTAAGATTAAAAATTTAAAATTCAGTACTACATTTAAAAGAAATATTTATTGCTTCGGTAAAAGTCCGGCAAAGGTAGTTCTTTGCTGAGATAGTACACGAATAATTTGACCTACAGACTGATATTTGATAATCGAAAAACACTGTGATAAAACGAAGAGTAGTCAGATGCAAAGCATACAGATATTATAGAATAAATAAAAGAACAGATAACTTAAATCTATTCAAATAATCTAAAAAAAAATGAAATTTAAAATATCAGAAATTTAAGATTAAAAATTTAAAATTCAGTACTACATTTAAAAGAAATATTTATTGCTTCGGTAAAAGTCCGGCAAAGGTAGTCCTTTGCTCAGATAGTACACGAATAATTTGACCTACTGACTGATATTTGATAACCGAGAAACACTGTGATAAAACGAAGAGTAGTCAGACGCAAAGCATGTAGATATTATAGAATAAATAAAAGAACAGATAACTTAAATCTATTCAAATAATCTCAAACAAATAAAATTTAAAATATCAGAAATTTAAGATTAAAAATTTAAAATTCAGTGCTACATTTAAAAGAAATATTTATTGTTTCAGTAAAAGTCCTGTAAAGGTAGTCCTTTGTTCAGATAGTCCTCGAATAATTTGACCTACTGACTGATATTTGATAACGGAGAAACACTGTGATAAAACGAAGAGTATATATATATATATATATATATATATATATATATATATATATATATATATATATATATATATATATATATGCAAAATTTATCTTAAAAACGGCTCTAACGATTTTGACGAAATTTCGTATCCTACCGTTTTGGGGCACCAGAAAATCATTGGGCTAGGTCACATGCTCGAGAAAATTCGATTAGTGGGTCATTTTGGGTCATGGTCTAGCTAATTGTATCTAAAAAACGGTTCAAATGATTTTGACGAAATTTTGTATCCGACCATTTTCGGGCACGAGAAGACTATTGGGCTGGGTCACATGTTCGAGAACTTTCGATTAGTGGGTCATTTTTGGGTCAACGCGGGTCAAATTAATTTTATCTAAAAAACGGCTCTAACGATTTTGATTAAATTTTGTGTCCTACGAGTTTCGAGCACGATAAAATCATTGGGCTAGGTCACATGTCCGAGAAAATTCGATTAGTGGGTCATTTCTGGGTCATTGTGGGTCAAGATCTAATAAGCGGCTCATTTACACTAAATTTTGCATCCAATGGTTTTCGGGCACGAGAAGACTCTTGGGCTAGGTCACATGTTCGAGAAAATTCAATTAGTGGGTCATTTTGGGTCATTTTGGGTCATGGTCAAGCTAATTGTATCTAAAAAATGGTTCAAACGATTTTGACGAAATTTTGTATGACTATTTTCGGGCACGAGAAGACTATTGGGCTGGGTCACATGTTCGAGAACTTTCGATTAGTGGGTCATTTTTGGGTTAAAGCGGGTCAAATTAATTTTATCTAAAAAACAGCTCTAACGATTTTGATTAAATTTTGTATCCTACGAGTTTCGACCACGCGAAAATCATTGGGCAAGGTCACATGTTCGAGAAAATTCGATTAGTGGGTCATTTCTGGATCATTGTGGGTCAAGATCTAAAAAGCGGCTCAATTTACACTAAATTTTGCATCCAATGGTTTTCGGGCACGAGAAGACTGTTGGCCTAGGTCACATGTTCGAGAAAATTCAATTAGTGGGTCATTTTGGTCATGGGTCATTATGGGAATGTTATTAGGCTAGGTCACATGTTCGAGAAATTTCTATTAGTGGGTCATTTTGGTCATGGGTCATTATAGGTCAAGCTATTTTATCTTAAAAACGGCTCAGATTATTTACAGTAAATTTTGCATCTTATGGTTTTCGGGCACGAGAAGACTGTTGGGCTAAGTCACATGTTCGAGAAAATTCAATTAGTGGGTCATTTTGGTCATGGGTCATAATATTTGAATTCAAATTTTTTTTTGACCGAGCATAGCTCGGTCTTCCCTGCTCGTTAGAATAAATGAAAGAATAGATAACTTTAATCTACATTTAGATTCAAAATTTCCTCAAGACAAGTATCATTACAATTCGTGCAGAAGTAAAAGATGCAAGCACTTGCAATATCAAATTGTGAAATAAAGATATATAGTATTGGAGAAATTAAATAAAGAGTATTGAGAAACAACGTAAAGGTGAAACTAAAAAATGTATTTGGTATTTGCAATATCTTCAAATAGAGAAATATTGAGAATAGTAGCTGATATAGCGAAATGCTGAGAAATAACGTAAAAAAAAGACGTCAAAGATGTATTTGACATTACAATACCAAATAGAAAAATATTGAAAAATACCAATTGAAAACTAAAATAAAGTTTCGAGAAATCAAGAAATATTGAGAACGCAAATAGTGAAATACTGAGAAATAACATTACAACACCAAATAGAGAAATATTGAAAAATAGCAATTGAGAAATAAAAGTTTTGAGAAATCAAGAAATATTGAAAACGCAAATAGTGAAATACTGAGAAATAACGGATATACCATATAAAAAAAATAATATTGGGAATTGAAGACAAAACTTAAAAATTCAGTACTGTATGCAAAATAAATATTTATTATTTTGTAGTTGTCAAATTTTCAGATACTGAACAATCCGACGAACTAACGAATTTTCGATAAACTCACTAAAATTTACTATACATAGATATTAGACTAATTAGACCCGCAACCTGTTGACATATAATAAATACAATTTTTAATCGATTTAGACTCAACATTTTCTGGAGACAAGTATCATTAAAAGCAAAAAGAAAAGAAATGAAAATATTTCTCTATGATACGTTTACAGTATCAAATAGAGAATAATTGACAAATATTAACTGAGAAATTAAATAAAACATTCAGAAATAAAGTAAAGATACATAAATGTGAAAGATATATTTGATATTTACAATATCAACTTAGAGCAATATTAAAAAAATAATATAATTGAAAAATCAAATAGGCGAAATATTGAAAAACAACGTATAAATAAAAGTAACAGATATATTTGTTGATTTTGACATTGTAAAATACACTGTAAAAATAATGTTTTTTATTCTACGAAAATAGAATATAAGCCCGAACGAGAATATACAATAACCTTTTCCGAGTTACCCATGATTCCGAAGAGCGTTCTTTATCTTTAGAAACTTCAGAAACACATATATCTACGACATTTAAAATTTTATTTATAAAAACGAGGTTTCTTTTGCTGCCACTGATTTTCGGAAACATTTCCAAGTTGTTCTTCTAGTCTAGTGTATTAATCATCTATCTCAAACCGGAATATATGTTTTTACGATGCTATACTAGCTCTTAATAAAACATTTTGAGCTGCGTAATCGAATTTATTCATACAAGAGTAATAAATAGCAATTTTAATATTAATGCTGTTAAGTTACCATGTTTGTCTGTAAAACATGTTTGCTGAGCATGAAAATGTTTACTTGAAAACTGATACCATCCGAAAACCGATATTTCGATTTGAAATAACTGATTAATACTCTATAAAAACTACTCGGAAGCGTTTCCGAAAATCCGTGGCAGCAAAATAAACAAATGCTTCTTTTATAAATGCTTCTTTAAATCTAGAAAATGTATTGGTTTCCGAAGTTTCTAAAGATAAAGAATGCTTTTCGGAATCGTAACTAATTCGGAAGATGTTATTGTATATTTTCGTGCGTGGTTATATTATATTTTTCTAGATGAAGAAACATCTGTCTTTTTTTCTTTCTACTGTGTAGAGAAACATTGAGAAATAATAATTGAGAAATGAAATAAAATATTGAGAAATGAAAAAATATCGAAGACTGAAAAAAATTGAAACAATACTGGATATTTAAATATATTAAAATATTGGAAATTATTGTTAAACTTAAATATTGAAATATCGATTTAGGTACTGCATTTGAAATAATATATTTATTCTTTCTGTAGTTTTCAGTCTTTGAGATCGTCTGCGAACAACCCGACCTACTGACTGATTTCTGTCTAAAACACTCACAGACATTGCGATAAAACGAAGATATTGGAATAATCAGATCCGCAGCACGTAGACATATAATAAATAAAATAATAGCTATTTTCCATCGATTTAGATTCAAATTTTCCTCACGACAAGCATCATTACATCTCAGGAAATGGTAAAAGATATACTTCACGTGTAATATAAAATACACTGAAGGATTCAGCAGGTTGTAAATGAAAGGGTTTGAAGCTCATCCAAATAAGTATACTTAGTCATACTTTTTGTGTATCATGTTTCATCATTGTTTCATTTTTTAAATGGAAAATAAAATACAGGTTACGGTAAAGAATCAAATATGAAAGGAATGCTAGAATCTATATCACAGGGTTTGTAAATAACAGCGATTTTTTTCTGTTCATTTTGAGAAAGTGGGACGCAATATATCAATGTTAAAGTTATTGAGGAATGCATAAAAGTTTGCACATTTTCAAAAATTAATATTTTTATTTATAATTTTTATTTTTTAGGTTTGTACAGCAGCTCATCCAAATAAGTATACTTAGTCATACTTTTTGTCTATCATGTTTCATCATTATTTTATTTTTTATTGGAAAATAAAATACAGGTTACTGGGACGCAATATATTTGTGTTGAAGTTATTGCAGAATGTCATCGGTCCTTTTCTTTAATAATTTTATTTTTCAAAATTTATGGACAAACCCGTATTTTCCTTTACTTCTGTATGAAGATAAAAAAAAAATTATTATAGCTTTTTTTAAGCTTCTTTAATCCTTAGAACTCAAATAAAGTGTCAAAAGTATGTGTTACTATCTGAAAAATCGAAGTTAGTACAATTTTTTATATGTAGATGACTCCTATTTCCAAAACTTTACTCATATTCAAAGAGAAGACACGATTTCCAAACAAATGGTACCTCTCGCATCCTGCGACAATCTGGGGATAAAGTAGCATGAGATGGCGCGATTTTTCCTCCACGACTGTGCATCAAATATTTTAGTTTATTTAATTGAAAATAATATCTAAAACATTCTCTAAAAGTCCATTAAATTACCTCGACAATTTCTGAAGATATCATGGTGATTGCGGATGTGTGTGTTCTTTTTTGGAAAACAAAATTTTGAGAAAAATGCATTTAAATTGTAAAGGTATTGTAAAAACTTAGTTCCTCTGAATAAAGTAAACTCACCGTTCATCAGGCTAATATACAGGGTCATTCATAATTCCCTCGGGGGTTTCGAAACGTTATAGTAAAAAAACGAAGACGAATATGAAAAAAAGAAACATATGAAATTATTCCGAAACTATTCAAGTTTTACTTACATACATTACAGGTGTTCTATGTGTGAACCCTTGGTCACACGGCATACATCCATGCGATAATCCAGTTCCTGCCATACTACGTTTCTTTAAATTTCCGGTACCACACATGAATTGTTTTGTCAGTTGGTCCCTGTTTTCGATATTTATTACGAAAGGCCCGTTGAACTGACACCACTGATTCAGATTTAAAGAAACGGAGTATGGCAGGAACTGGACTATCGCATGGATGTATGCCGTGTGACCAAGGGTTCACACATAGAACACCTGTAATGTATGTAAGTAAAACTTGAATAGTTTCGGAATAATTTCATATGTTTCTTTTTTTCATATTCGTCTTCGTTTTTTTACTATAACGTTTCGAAACCCCGGAGGGAATTATGAATGACCCTGTAATTCAGGTACTCTTTTACTCTCTGTTACAAGGATTTTTACTTTGAGACACAGTTTTTCCATTGAGTTGAGAGCAGCATAGTGAATATATATGTATAATCTCTTTATTATTATTTCATTCATTCAATTTTTGATTTAATTTCTTCTTCCTTTAAAATAAGTATATGGTATCTATATTCACAGAGTGTTGGGGAACACTATCGTTGTCAATTAATTATTACATACTAATTCATAATATCATAGTTTTTGTTGGTGTTACGGTAATGTTTCATTACAGGGTTACACACACACACACACACACACATTTATATATATATATATACATATATATATATATTCTTTTTGGTTTATGGATATGTTGATTACTCTATTCAACAATTTTTAATGCATTTACATGAAATAAAGTCGTCTTATTAACGATATTTTTTAATTGTATGATACTATTTTAATTAACTGTTTAAATATTAACATAATTTAAATTAAAAAGTAAATTGAAATAAAATTCATTATTTTGTTTTAATTTTTCTATTATTAATATTATTATTTTAAATTTATGATATATATAATTCATAATATAATTTCTTTCTAGGGGAAGGTGAGAAAATTCTTAACATTGCCTGGTGATAAAAAAAAAAATACATGCAAATATTAATTATTTAAAAAAAAAAAAAACATCTTTTAAAATAGATTTTTATTGTCACTTATTAGTTAATATTTTCACATTGGATTTCTTTCTCTAACGCAGACAAATTCTAAACATTGATTGAATCCAATAAGCCGGGTGGTAAGGAAAAAATATAGTAACATTCTATAGGGCAGGGGTCGGCAAGCTTTTTCGGCTGCGGGTCACGATCAATCAAAATACACTGTAAAAATTGCAGTAAAATTACGGGCAGAGGCCGGCAGCAGAGATTCCAGTCATACCTCGTAAAAAAAAAAAAAAAAAAAAAAAAAAATCCATGCCCATCATTTTGTGCAGCCCGTAATTTTACGGGGCAAAGTAATATAGCATTATAATGCACAGGATATAATGCACTTTAAAACACAATAACACTTTGCTTACTGTTCCGTATCACGTAGCACGTTAGATAATCATCACAGAATCGCTGTTTTGGCGAGTTAAAACTTTCGAAACACGAGTAAAATGAAGGGTTACACCCTACCGGAGGACAATGTATGGGGTCGTACCGTATTTTTGCTAACATATGGGCGCTAGAACTGTAAGAATATGTGGATTGCTCTTAATTCTCTAAGTATCTAAGGGATAAGGCCGCTTATTTAGTGGATCAGACCGTTTTTCATCAAATAAGGTTGTTGCCAGTGAAAATTAAAGGGCAAACGCTAACAAATTTACAGTTTTTTCTGAGAGTGTATGTGTATTAAGAAGACTTTTCGGGTCAGTGGTATTTTCATTTTAAAACAATCTTTTTTCAGTGAATAATACGATAAATTTTATTGAGGAAATAATCATCATGCGCCTTTTTAAACTTTAAACACAAAAAATAATTATAATTATTATAAAAGGAAACATAACTAAATGAACTTTACTTTCTCTTCAACGGCTCTCCTGATGCAAACATATATGCATTATAACAAATAAATGCAATTTTCTGTTATGTTATTTATTAGTTTGGAATTTTTGAATTAAAGTTAAACCTTTTTAAAGTTCCGAATTAAACTCGAAATATTTTTTCAATAGAATTTTATTTTTTTTAATACTTTTTTCGGAACTTAAGTGGGTCACTTGAAATTATGAAATGGGTCACTGGGTGACCCGCGGGTCATAGGCTGTCTACTCTTGCTATAGGGCTTGAAGAAAAACTTCAAAAGACACCACAGTACTTACGATCGCCTCGTTGGATAGTTCTGTCTTGCATTTTGATTGATTGATTATTATTATCGTAGACTTAAAATACAAATTTATGTATACTTATTTTTTTCCGTCGAATGCACATACATAAATAAAATTATTAACATACTACAATAATATGATGTCTCACAGATATTTGTAAAATTTATTATAACTCGTGAAACAATAAGGAAAAACCCCAAGGTAATCAGTATGGAAATTGTTCGAACATTTTTTCTTTTTTTGACCGAATTTGATGGATTATAGATAAATATTTTGACAAGGCTTCGTTTTAAAATGTTTAAAATTATATCTTTTATTGTTAATATTTTTTAATATTTTTTAAAATATTTTTTTCTGATAAGAATAAATTTTGTAGAAGTGACAGGGATATTTTGTCTAATTCCTAAACCGGAATATTGGATTTTAGGATGCTATCATTTCTCAAGTAAACATTTTCAGCTCCGTAATTGAATTGATACATGCACGAGTAACAAAATATTATTCATTTTAATGCTAGTGTTAATGTTGTTAATTTATCGTGTTTGTCTGTAAAACATGTTTGTTGAACATGAAAATGTTAACTTTACAACTGATAGCATATGAAAAGCCTATTTTCTAGGTTGGGAAAACTGATTAATACACTATTAAAAAATATCCGGAAATGTTTTCGAAAAGCAGTTTCAGCAAAAGAAACTGTTTTTAAAAGTGTCTCTTTAAACCTCGAAAATACATTAGTTTATGAGTTTCTCAAAGACAAAGAACGCTTTTCAGAATCGTGGGTAACTCCGAAGAGGTTATTGTATATTTTCGTTTGTGGTTATATTATGTTTACCTACATTAAGAAACATTCGTCTTTTTTTTTTTTTTTTTTTTTTTTTTTTTACAGTATGGTCTACTCATCTAGGTTTCATAAACTAAAGTAGCAGCCTGAAGATTATTTATCACAATTTTTTAATAACATTCCATAAACATAAATGTTTGACCGCATTTTATCTTTATATGATCAATGTACACTCAATGGTTATATTATGGTTAAATTATGTTTACCTACATTAAGAAACATTCGTCTTTTTTTTTTTTTTTTTTTTTTTTTTTACATTATGGTCTACTTATCTAGGTTTCATAAACTAAAGTAGCAGCCTGTAGATTATTTATCACAATTTTTTAATAACATTCCATAAACATAATTGTTTGACCGAATTTTATCTTTACATGATCAATGTACACTCAATGCGGCATGTCTCTTCAAAGATATTTCTTGTCTATTAAGCTCTTTGTCATTGTCTGCTATATATAATTGGAAGATTATCGAGATTATTGGCTACCGTATAATATTTCGGCGCAAGACACAGACATGACATTGTTGTAATGTCTTTCAAAATGAGCTTAATATCCCCGAAATAGCCCTGAAACAGGACATCGATACATACTTCAAAAACATATTAGTTATCACATCGATAGTTTAAAGATGTTTATACAAAACATGCGACATACTAAAACATTACATGAGATTTGTGTAGCGCACTATGTATATAAAGAATTAAGAGCAAAATTGAATGATTAAAGATGTTTCAACTAATCAATTTTATGTTGTCTGTATATTAGCCTATTTTTAAACAAGTAAATAACTGAAAGTACGAGCAGAAAATATAGGGCGAATGCAGAATAATTCATTATGTTTGAACAGGATTACGCTAAATACTTTCGCATTGTTATGTTTTATTGTCTATTACTGAACACATTTTTTTAATTAACCATTGTATTAGGCTACAGAAAAGCACCAAGAACAGACTGCAGAAGGGTGGATATAAAATTAAAAAAAAGACTTGATGAAAAGAGATAAACAGATAAAAAGGAAGTAGCTGCTTACTCGTTGTCTCAAAAAGTTTTTTTTTTAGGTGCGTTCGTAATTATATAAATACGTAGCACCTATAGTCGTCGTCTGGTCCACCCGTCTGTCTGTCTGTCCGTCCGTCTATCCGCATATAACAGCGCAAAAACTACTCAATCAAATGATTTGAAATTTAATATATATAATCTTTGCAGAATTTTGTCGAGACATTTCAAATTTTATGATAATTGAATCAAAACTTTAGGAGATATTAATAAAAATATTTATTCAGAAATTTGAATTATTTTTTTTAAAAATTGGTGCTTTCTTGTTATAGGAGCTTCCGAGGTTTAATCGTCAAACGACCAAGATACTTGTTTTATTACAGAAATTAATCTGCAGACGATATAATTCATTTCACACAATTAAAAATCATCCAGAACTGAATATTTATATAACTAGCTACCGTACGAACGCACCTCGTTTGTCGCGTTTGACGTACAATTTCCAACATGTTTTTTTTTTTTTATATACATACACCCAGAAAAAGGAATTGATTAAAACTACAAAACATGTTTTGTTGAGTACATTTTGGTTGTTTTAGCAAAATTCAAGTAAAATTGAACCATTTTACTTGAATTAACAAAACAATTTTTGCTGACGATACCAAAATTGTTTTTGGAATTGCAAAAAAAAATTTTTTTTTGTTGATTCAAACAAAATTTTCATTGACCTATATTTAAACAAAAAGTTTTGTTGGGTCAACCAAATTTTTGTTGATTCAACAAAACTTTTTTCTGGGTATAGTTGGGAAGTGTTTATGACTTCAATTTGAATGTTTGGCCGTCTGGCCGCGCTCTATCTCACGTAAATACATTTGAATTACCATTTTATTGAGATTTACTATAAGACATTCCCTATTTAAAATAGAGTGTGTAGGATTTATAGTTTGTTTACAGGGACACACAAAAGAATTCTGTTACATTATGATCTAAGGAAAAATCGTTTGCAGTGCATTTTAAAGAAGTCACACTATTTTAAACATGATGAAATTGATGTGCGTTGCTGAGATGCACTACAAGGTGTTTCCTGTAGAATATAAACTGCTAAACTGCATATCATTTATTTGTTCATTTACAGAAACCCTAAAAAGAAGTCTTTACAACACTGTTTATGAGACATAATTATTGAAAGTACGTTCTCAGTTTCAGTATGGGTTTTTAAGCGTAACCAAACTTTAATACAATACCTGTTGTTTATAAATTATACAGCTCATATACAGGGCTGTACGAAATAGTTCGTATAAGCGTTAGAGTCAATGAGCGTGAATTGTTTAAAGATGATCTTTCTTAGAGGTTTATAAATTGTGTTATGTATTTTCCAGGTAGTTATATTTAGTACTATATGACCCACCCGGCTATACCTTTACCTCTTTCCACGCGCCGAATATTAAGACAAGTGGGTAAGTGTGATCGAAGATCGCACAAAGGGTTTCGTTTAATACTCCTTTCAAAACACTTTATCCTTTCTTTAATAAATACAAATAAACTTCATTTTCCAAAAAAAAAAAAAAAAAAAAAAAAAAAAAAAAAGTCCTGTTTTTCATAAAGTAAAAATTTACCGTTCTATTTTTCTCGTTTTTTCGAATACCTGAACCGGCCCGATAGCAATACCCGTCGTGTGGACTAAATGCGATATTTAAAAAAAAATCAATTTCAAAATTAAACATGCTGTATAGAGGCCTTCAAAATGTTAAAATTTCCATAATCGGGTTTTTATCATGATTCAATACGTTCTTCAAACTTATATATTTACTATTCTCTATTACTCATACTGATACTCTCTTTGTATTATTCTCAAACATTTGAAAAAACCGTTATGACGTCAGATTAATTTTCTTTTTAATTCTCTAATGACGTTATATTAACTTTTTTCTGTATTTACAGATACTCATACTCCTTGTATTATTGAGAAATGTTTGAAAATTTCCGTTTTATTATCAATAGGACGTTATATTAATATATTTTTTCTCATAGGTTTACCATTGTGTTTTCCTGCACCCAGTTCTCCATGTTTTCATACTTTTGGGTGCAGGAAAACACAATGGTAAACCGCTAAAATCGGGTTTTCACGTGTTTTCCACCAAGATATGACTTGGCAGACCGATTGCGTTTTAATATGCGATTCGAGTTTTAACTAATTCTCGAATTTCAGCCGTGAACTCGATGAGGTGATTGTCTGTGCTGCCGCCTTCCGGTCTAATTGTGAAACTAGTTATAAAACTAGTTGTGAAACTAGTATAAGTCCTATGTCACGTTTAACCAACAATTTCCAACTTGTTTAGTTATTATTATAACAGATTCTTAGAACGTCTATGTTTTACAGTTTTTGTGGTGTCTTTTTGCCTGATAATATCACTAAAAAAAATTCCTGAATCTCACTTGTTTCGAAATTATGTTAACACTTTTGCATAATTATCTTCTGTAGTTACTTCGATTTAAATAGAGATGCGATATCACTTTTGGATGTGTCACTCTGATTGTGAGACTCCGGAAATAATTAATTAGTTGCATTTCTTAATTTAAATAAAATAGCTACTTCATTTCACAATAAATTATTCAGACATTATAAAACAAAGGCAGTATTTTATTTCTACATTCCTTCAACTTCTTTTTTTTTTTCAATTTATTTTGTTTTTCTCCACTCTTTTCCTGTAATTCTTTTTATCAAATAGCAATGTATCTGAAATAAGATAAAATTTATGCACCTTCCTTATAGGGATAATTTAATTTTTACTTGCAATCAAACCGTAGATCATCCAGCAACTAGCATAGGTTCGGCATTTTTTCTCCAATCGAAGTATTTTTACATATATCCGATGATTATTTAAGTATATTATATCGTTCAGTCGATAGGGCATTGTCCTCCAGTTGGAAAGATCCCGAGTTCAATTAACGATTCGGACACGTGTTCATAGTACTTACATATAGTATACAAGCATTAATACTCTTATAAAAACACACATAAATATCGCCTGCATTCAGTATTTTTAAAGATATACAATTATTATACAGACATACATACATTAAATACAATTTACCAACATGGAGTGAAAAATTAGCCAGAGCCAGGGCGCAGGTTCGATTCCTGGCTCTGGCTAATTTTTCACTCCATGTTGGATTATTGTATTTAATGTATGTATGTCTGTATAATAATCGTATATCGTTAAAAAGGCTGAATGCAGGCAATATTTGTGTGTGTTTTAATATATATATTCGTAGATCGGTGGAATAGTAAAAATCTATTCACCGTTGTTCGGTCATCCAAGGCTGTCTGTCAGATGGCTGGTGACTTTCTCTCCAACATGGTTTATTAGTGAGAAATTGCAGACTCAGGAATTGGCCAGAGTGGCGCAGTGGTTAGAACAACAGCCCGGAACGCTGTGGACCCAGGTTCGATTCCTGGTTCTGGCTAATTTTTCATTCCATGTTGGATTATTGTTTTTAATATATGTATGTCTGTATAATAATTGTACATCTTTAACACTGTTATACTTGAATTATTTTTAAATGAAAGAAAACCGCCTTTTTAGGTGCGTTCGTAATTATATGAATACGTAGCACCTATAGTCGTCGTCTGGTCCGTCCATCTCTCCGCATATAACAGCGAAAAATCTACCCAACCGAATGGTTTGAAATTTAATATATATTATCGTTGCAGAATTTTGTCGAGTTATTTCAAATTTTATGAAAATCGAATCAAAACTTAAAGATATGAATAAAAGTTTTCTTTATTATATTAAATCCTATCGTACGTAATCTATATAATAAAAGCGCAAGTCATGTGACTGAGGAAAACAAATACAGGCAAACCACTTCTTTTTTCATATGCCAGGCGGCCATTTTTATTCAAAGTTATTTTTTCGAATAAAATTGCATAAAAGTTACATTTTTAGAAAGATCGTTGAAAAAAATTGTTTGTTTGAGGGACGAGTTACATTAAAAAATGTATAGATTCTGAGATAACTTCTGTGGAAATTACGTTAACTGCCGAATATCTCAATCCATTAGAGTAAATAAACAAAGGATATTCGTTCATTATGAGTCATAAAAATATTAAACCATGGACGTAATCATTCTCAGAGCAATATCTCCATGGTGAATTTTACAGTGTTGTCTGGTGTAGAAAAAAAAATTCGCATTTGTAAACGTGGCATACGTAATAATAATAATAAAAATGGCATGCTCATTTCGCTCATAGCAGACGATATAATTCATTTCACTGAAATAATAAGGATGAATTTTTTACATTGTGAAACTAGTTATAAAACGAACGCACCTGCTATGTCACGTTCAATATACAATTTCCAACTTGTTAACCTTTCCAACATAGTTGAAAATTTTTTATGAAGTGTTTACATTATACTTTAATATGAATTCGGTTTGCTTGTCTGTCTGTCCGTACTCTAACTCTTGTAAATATACTCAACTTTCCATGTAACTGATATATGCTATTGAGATTCACTATGGCTGTTCTCTATTGAAAACGGAGTGCGTAGCATCTTATATCGTTTACAGGGACACTCAAAATAATCCCGTTATATTGTGTTCGAGGAAAAATGGTTTGCTGTGTATTTTAATAATGTTCTATTTCGAGTATAATAAAATTGATAGGCATTTCTGACGTGCACTCAAACATGCTTTCTATAGAATATAGAAGCAAAGCATTTATCATTCATTTACAGGGTCACACAAAATAATTCGGTTACAGTTACTGGTGTATAAGCAATAAATGCTGGAAGTGCGTTTTCAGTTTTGCTAAGCAGTTTTAAGTTTAAATAATTTTAAGTGTACTACGTGTTGTGTATAAATTTTGTAGATCCTATACAGGGCTACACAAAAGAATTCGTAAGCATTACTTTGTCCGAGCGGGAATTGTTTAAGGGTGGTTTTATTTAAATTGAGTTATGCATTTCCCAGCTGAACTGTAGTTAGTATACTAAGAGATGTTTGTAGAATATAAATAAATTCATATGCAGATGCTACGCAAAGAACTGGATACATTGCCGTCGATGGATGGTTATTTCTGAAAGTAAGTTTTCAGTTATTATGAGTTTTCCAAATTGTTTACTTAAGATATCTTCTTTTATCTTATCTAATGGTGAAATTACGTTACAGTGTTCTGGAAGTGGTGGAAAAGTTCCATGATCTATGCTTGACGCATGATTTTATCTTCTTGTTTAACATAAAATAAATTTAAAATGAATTGTTAAAAAAAAAAATGTTGAATTTTTAAAAATCTTGCATTCATTATAAAATTTCAAAATATATCTTATATAAACTTTAGAAGAAATAAAAGAATTACTATTAATAGTTACTAAATAGTTTTTGTGATAATTTAAACGTACTTTAAAATAGGACGTAAAAAAACATTTTTGGTCATGTTCCTGTTTAGATCCAAGAGCAGAAATTCTTTGAAAAAAATCTTCTTTCACAGTTCATCTTAGAAATAACTTGCGAAACTCAGATTTGAGCTGCATATTTGAAAAGAAAATGGTTCTGCCATCTATTTTTGTATTTCTCAAGCATGATTGAACTTCGTATGAGGTTCATATGGTGTAAAGAAGTAAAAATAAAATATGCCCTCTTCACTAAGGGTGTTTTTCAACACAACTTCTTACATTGCAAAAAAAAGTGTTGATTTTGCCGTAAAAAAAGCAGTAAAATAAACAGTAAAATAAGCAGTAATATAAACAGTAAAATAAGCAGTAATACGCTACCGCGCAAGAGCGTTAGTGCATTACTGCTTATTTTACTGTTTATTACTGTTACTTTTACGGTATAATACTGGCAGCTGGGATGCTAGTATTATACTGTAAAATCAATACTTTTTTGCAATGTATTTACTATATTTATAGTAATTTTAATTGTAGTTTAACATTTGTGCAATTAGAAAATGCATCTTATAATATCCTCTCGATTATTCGACGATTTAGATTTTTCGACATATCCCTGGTCCCGTGAGAGTTGCGGAATTGAGAGTCTACTGTAATTTAAAACTTTGAGATATCCTAATGAGATGATTAAGAACCAAAACAATAGATCACTGAAAAAAAAGGAAAAGCATAATTGATGTTACCGAAAACAATAATTAACGAACAATACATTTTGGTGATAAACAATACCAGTATTCATAATAATGATTGGTGATCCAAATTATGTTTTAAACAACTGAAATTTTCCCTATACAGCATGTGCATTTATAAAAATACGGGGTCAAAAGCTCTTGAATGATTTGTTGTCACATATGGTGAATTGAATGAATACTTTGTTGGAATAAGTTGGACGAAATGGAGAAAAAAGAAACATTCTCTAACCATTTAATTTGAATTAAAAAAATCCATCCTAAATAAAAATCTTTAATTTTATATTACACCAATTGCAAAAACAGTTTCCAACAATCAAACTACAGATGGAATACCAATATACAAGCTATCCCAAATTAAACTACACATATTTTTTATAGGGGTAGAGAAAAAACTATTCATCAGAAAGCCGTGAAATTTGGTGAGTGTTGAAAGGAGTGATAGGAAATTTTTATATAGCCAAATTGTTAGTTCTCAAAACCACTACAGTAGAACTCCAATTATCCGAATCAATTGGGACCGGACCCCATTCGGATAATCAAAAATTCGGATAATTGAATATTTTTCTGAAAAAAGGGTCTATTTTAATTAATTACTGTATGTATGTTGAAAACGGGAGAAAAAAACTATTTTTAAAGAAAAAGATCTTTTGATTAATTAAATGAAAATTCAACACTTTTACATGTTAAGCCTACTTGCAAGTGTTGTACATTTGTACAGTATGTATGTACCGTACTGTAAATGAAAGTCATTGCTTTCTGAACATCTCGGTCAAAGTAAGCTGTTTGACAGTCTTCATCCGTTTTCGGGCAGCCTAGTCGCACATCCGCTTGACTGTGAGAAGTTGCATGTGATCACACTCAGGCTGACGCTCCATCCACTTCAACGCAAGTTTCAAGGCCGGCAAATGCTTCACTAGCTGATGGTCCCGTCCCCGTGTCTGCTTCAACTTCGACACTAAGGTCATCTTCTTCCTCGGCACTTTCTTCTCTCACACTTTCAATAAGTTCATCATCATTTAGAATTTGAAACCCAGGTGGGCCGAGCCAGCCACCTGGCGACAGACGACAGCCAATAATCGAACTGCACTATGAGACGGTGACTCATCATCCCAATAATGTTCGCGCTGAGAATACACCAGATTCGCGGAGGGAAGGACAATAGCGCGCGTAGACAGAATCCTTATTTTGCGAATCGCAGTACGTTTCCGTCTTATTTTTTTTTTCTGAAATTCTGAAAGTGATTCGGATAATCAGCGATTCGGATAGTCGGAATTTGGATAATCGGAGTTCTGCTGTAACAGTATTATATCTTTATACAGAATATATAACACGAACTACATAATTTATACGTCTAATGAGGACTAAATAAGATTATATTAATAAAAATGTCCTTCCATTAGTTTTGAAAAAGTTTCACTTTTTAAATTTTTAATTTAATTTTTAATTTAAATTTTTAATTCGTAATTTCACAGATTTACGTTTCTAATTTAATGTATGGTTCCTTGTCACAATAGGGAATTTTAATTATGTGATTTTTAATTATATGACTCATTCAATTTTTAAAATACACATATTACAGTGTTTCTTTTTTTTTTTTTTTTAGCGAAAAGAGAAAATTTCTACGTGACCAATTTTGTCTGGAAGAATCATATAAAAATTTAAAAAGTGAATTTTTTTCAAAATTAAGGGTAGGACAATTTCATTAATATAATTTTATTTATCACCTCATTTTGAATACTTTTACAATTTACAATGGCTACTAATCTCTAAAAGGTAAAACTAGGCTGCGCCGCCAGGTGCCTGAGTGACGCCCGGCGCGTCTTTGACCACCAAACCCATGTCCTGAGGACTTTTAGCGCGCACTATGGATTTGTCTCTCCGTATGCGCTTCGGATGGACTAGAGGACCGCCACCTGCGGACTCTCCAACCCATTACTCAAGTGAGCGACGACAGAGGTCGTTGCGATTACGCGGAGGATACCACATCTTACAAGGGGACCACCAAACATGATGCGCACAGATTTTGATGAGTTTAAAGTATGTTATAGGGATCATACCCCTAAATATTCAGGTCAAAGGTTTCCTTCAAATGGGCTTTAGTTTTCGAGAAATTTCGGGTTAAAGTTCAGCATACGTTTCAAATACCCATTAGTTCACGATCTGGAACAAGTTCTCCGTGGCGCAGAGCTAGCGTTCGCGGTTTGAGTGCCAGAGGTGAGGGTTCTGTCCTCTCATGCGACTTTTAACCTTTTTTTTTTAATAAATTTTATATATTTGTCGCGTTACAAGTTTTATGCAGAATTATGAATTCTGCTTCTTTGAACTTTTTGATATTTCCCTAATAAATGCCATTTACAATTTCGAATTTTTCGTGAAAATTTACAATTTTTTTTATTTATTTATTTTTATTTTTATTTTTGTGAAGTTTTGAAATTAATATTTCTATTGACGGAATTCTAAATTAATTTATATCTAGATTTTAATTATTTTTTTTTAATCATTTACCCTTTATATTTTAATAACCGTTCTAAAATAATACTTTTTTTAACTTTATGAAATTTTAAATGAAAATTTATATATATTTTTTATAATTTATACAAATTATTTTTTATCTCATATCTTCTAAAAGTATGTATGATTAGGTAATTCCAACAACATATCTTGAAAGGAGTAATAAAATATTAAAGAAATCACTCTTATATCCAAGTTTTAGCCAGTTATATATATATATATATATATATATATTTATGTTATTTAAATACATTTAACTGTAAAGTTCAAACTCAACATCATTTTTTATTTGCATAAATAAAAAATAATATATTACAATTCATTTTTTTTTTCATTCTAACAAGTCCATGCCGTACAGAAAAATTCAACTAGAAATGAAAAATCGTTTGTAAATTACAATACAAATAAAAAAAATCTGAAAAAAAAATCGTTTGCAATAACTTTTGCGGTAATATCAAAATAAATAAAATTTTCTTTTTATTAATTTCGTTTAGCTTCCTTTGCAGACAATTACCACGTTTGAAATAATTTCTTTTTCAACTTTTAATGCATTTTTAAATATATTTATCACAATTTAAGTATTTAAAGAATATATAATATGCTAATTTATACATTCTTCCAATATTGTTAAAAAAAAATTACGTAAAGAATATATTTAAAGGCAATTTTTAATGCGGAATTTGTTTAGAATATTTTTGCTATATGTATCACACAATTAGTTTCATATTTAATAAACTAGAAATGTCGATGTCGGTGATGATAAATATTTTAGTATTTCAACAGTTAACATATTTCAATATATTTAGAACAAATCAAATATTAAAAGGATATATTATTTTGTTATTTTTTTCTTAATCATTTAAATTTTTTTAAATAAAAAATGCAAATACAAAAAAATGCATTATTTCATAAATACGATAAATAAATAAGTAAATATACATAAATGTAAACAATAATCATTTTAAAAAGACGAGATATCAAGACATAAATTAGTTTGGATTTTCGTCAACAGAAATATTAGAATAAAAATTGCGCAAAAACTATAAATTTTCCCGAAAAATTCGAAAATGTAAGTGGAATTTATTAGGAAAATATCAAAAGGTTCAAAGATGCAGAATTCATAATTCTGCATAAAACTTATAACGCGACAAATATATAAAATTTATTAAAAATAGGTAAAAGTCACATGAGAGGACAGAACCCTCATCTCCGGCTTTTAAATCCCGAGCGCTAGATCTGCGCCACGTAGACCTTGTTCAAGATCGTGAACTAATGGATATTTGGAATGCATGCTGAACTTTAACCCGAAATTTCTGGAAAACTAAAGCTCATTTGAAGGAGACCTTTGACCTGAATAGTTAGGGATATGACCTCTACAACATACTTTAAAATCATCAAAATCTCTGCGCATCATGTTTGGCGGTCCCCTTGTTAGAGGAAACCTCCCCGTAGACACTAACACTGTATAACATGATAGATCGCCGAACAACCCAGCGACTTAGTTGCTGGAACCCCGTCAGGAGAAAGTAAAGAAAAAAAAAGCGCTTTTCAACTTTTTAGGACATTATGTATATATATATATATATATATATTTGTGTGTGTAAACTTGTGTCATTCGTTGTGTAGTAATCCTTGAGAATACTTTCTCACTTATTTTTAATTAGTTTTAAAAGTAGAAATTAATCACAAGAAACAAAACAGAATAAAATCATAACAAGTGAAGAAAAAACAAAAAAATAGATTAAAAAAAAAAAAAATCTATTTTTTTGTTTTTTATGATGAGTCTATTTAAAATTAAAAGATGAGTCTATTTGTTTTTCATGATGAGTCTATTTAAAATTAAAAGATGAGTCTATTTGTTTTTCATGATGAGTCTATTTAAAATTAAAAGATGAGTCTATTTGTTTTTCATGATGAGTCTATTTAAAATTAAAAGATGAGTCTATTTAAAATTAAGAGAGAAAGTCAGAGTCAAAAAATCAGACTCAGACCAAGCAGAGCTGCCAACTTTTGAAGTTTATAGCTTCTGTGCTCTACAGGTATTTATTCAAAAGAAAGAAAAGTTTACAACTTTATATATAAACTAGTATATAACCCCGTCAAAAATGACGGATTGTTGATCTCCGTTTCATTTTCATAAGACTTCATACAAACAAACAGCATGAAGATTTGTTATTGAAAGGTTTGTATTGTAGAAAAATACACTTTAAAAAGGACAAATGATTTCTACAAATAAAAATAATGAGGATATATATACTCAGTATTAAATTTCTGAAATAGTTCAACGATTGGACAAAACATTCAAATTAAATATTAACAAATAATCCGTGTGCGAAAGTTTTTGTAAAAAAAGTGTTATCAATGAGTTTTTAAACAGCTTGACTCACCATATAACTCATTGTTTGATTACATAAGAAAAATTAAATAGAAATTAAGCTGTACTATGCATTTCTTATCTTTTAATTACGATTGATAAGAAAGAATCATTTTACAGTACATGACCCATTATCCGGAAATCCAAAATCCGGTAAAACCCGAATTCCGGTAAGAAAATTCGAAAATTTTCTAAATTTGTAAATTTTTACTAAAATTTTAGATTTTCTGAAATTTTTCGAAAATTTTACCGATTCCTAATTTTTTTTCAGTCCATTGTGTTTCAATGTTTAATCACTAAAATATTGTTACTTCGGTGGCGGGTGAACACGGTACCCCGCTTCTCTTCCCGAAATTAAAAACAAATCATTTTTCTCTCAAATTTTAGTTTAAAATTAATTTATATTACGATTTGTTAGAAACAAAAAATAGTTATGTATTTGTTTCATCAGGGGTGATTCTGTTCAAGTTTTCCTAAAAATTTAAGGCATTCGATTTCGAAAATTTAAGTCTTCAGTCCAAAATTTCGAACATAAATATTTCGAATTTTGAACGATAATCGCCGAAAAAAATCAATTATGTCTATCGTTCGCAGAAGAAAAATAGACAATTTCTTCAAAGGATTGCGGAAACAACGTGAATTTCGTCAAAGGATCGAAAAAAAGAACGCAAATTTCGTTGCAAGATTGAAAAAAAAAAAAAAAACACTAATTTTGTTAACAAATTGCAGAAAAACGCGATTTCGTCAAAGGCTTACGAAGACACAAATTTCTTTCAAGGACTCCGAAAAAATGTAAAATTTCATCAAGGGATCACAAAAAAAAAAAAAAAAAAAAAAAAAAAAAAAAAAATGGTTAAAGAATTGCCAAAAAAAACTGCGAATTTCGTCAAATAATCGCGGAAAAACATGAATCTTCAAAGTCTAGAAAGAAAAACACAAATTTCTTCAAAGCACTGCGAAAAAATTTCTAATTTCGTTAAGGGATCGCGAAAAAAGTGAAATTTCGTCAAAGGATCGAAAAAAACCCCGCTAATTTCGTCAATCTCAGAAAAACTCGAATTTTGTCAAAGGATCCTGAATAAAAGGCAAATTTCGTCAAAGAATAGCAAAAAACGCAAATTTCCTCAAAGGATCGCAAAAAGAAAACGCAAATTTCGTCAAAGGACTACGAAAAAATGAAATTTCGTCAAAGAATCGTAGAAGAAAAACGCAAATTTTGTCAAAGAACAGCAGAAAAAAACGCAAATTTTGTCAAAGAACAGCAGAAAAAAACGCAAATTTTGTCAAAGAACAGCAGAAAAAAATGCAAATTTTGTCAAAGAATCACGAAAAAAGC